>VXAK01016795.1:2971-19434 GCA_013399435.1 Arenaria interpres | reverse complement strand
TTGCCTGGGGTCGTTGTGACCGAAATGCAGGACCCGACACTTGCCCTTATTGAACCTCATCCCATTGGCCTTGGCCCATTGATCCAGATCCCTCTTAGCGATAGAACAAGAGGGAATGGCTTCAAGCTGCAACAGGCTAGCTTTAGACTGGACATTAGGAAACAATTCTTCACAGAAAGAGTGGTCAGACACTGGAATAGGCTGCCCAGGGAGGTGGTTGAGTCACCATGCCTGAAGGTGTTTAAGAGTCATTTAGATGCTTTGTTGGGGGATATGGTGCAGGGGAGAACTTTGTAGAGTAGGGTTGATGGTTGGACTCAATGATCCCAAGGGTCTTTTCCAACCTGAATGATTCTACGATTCTATGATTCTATGAAATGCCTACCACTGCATTGCCAGGATTTTGCTGGAAAGAACCGATTTTCTTTACAGGACCTGGGCCATAGCGTGTTCAGCTCTGTACCTTGGTTCACAAGCATTAGATTCTGCTCTAAACAAACAAGCAGAGCAGATAAAGGTAACATTATAATCTCCTCTGTGCAGGAGAGGAACTAAGCTGTGAAAACACTTCCCTGTAGTCACTCTGCAGAGGTGGGAGAAATCTGGCCCCTGGGCCTCCCAGGGCAGGACTGCCAAGAGCTGCTGCTTTGGTGCTCAGTCTCCAGTCTGTCTTACTGGATACCAGGTACAGGAACCTCTCTGGAAAGCTTTTCCTTCATAGATATAGAATATAAATATATTTTCCCCTTCCTCTAGTTTCTTTCTATCCTACCTTTACCAATTCTATACCAACTGCATACAGATCCCTTTTGCCTACTGCTATTATTTTGTTTTCACTACTAATGCTCAGTGTGTGAAATAGAAAATAACAAGTATTTAAGTGTAGCATCTAGTGTGACAGAATAAGATGCAGGCTTACTTAAATTTTAGGCATCTAGCTGAGGAAGATGAGGAAGAGATGAACTAATCTTTTTTGAAGCCAGGTGCTCGCCTGAGTTTTGATAAAGGCAATGGAGCGTACACACAAATCTTTCAGAAGTGATCTATTTCACTTAAAACAACTGCTTACACTAATCACACTAGCCAAGGTGCTGGCTTGCTTCCAAGAGCTAGACTCCTTCAGGCAGATAGATATTGGAGAAATCTTGATGGAGAGGTCTAGCATAGAGCCAGAGAGAGAGAGATAATAATTAAACATTGGGAAATCAGAGTTTCAGTAATCAACCTTCTCCCTGACCCTCTTTCATTTAGCAATGTAGACGCACTCAGTGGTTTCATTGCCTGTGTTCCAAGTGTTCATTTCATGGCCCTAACAGATAGGCTTTCACCTCCTTCACCTATATGTTCAAAGAAAAAAGTGTCAATTTCCTGTATATATAAATATAGTTGGTCTGAATTGCCTCTTGCAGAACATTCATTTCTGGCCAAAGGGAAATCCTTGAGTCCTCAAAATAAAATTTCCACCTACAGTTTCAAACATGCTCCTTTACCAGTTCCTACTCATAGTAGAAGGTGCCTCATCTAGGCTTCTAGGAGCCTGACTCTCTGCTGATCACAGTTCTTAATTCTTAGGTCCTTAGTTTGGTGTTTTCAGTTCTGTCCATGAAACTTATAGCCATTGCTATGTTCAACACACCGATTTGTAAATCCCTTTTTGTTTCTGGCCTTAAATACATATATGGGCATTCCAATATGAGCTGTCTCTTTTTTATTTTTTTTGTTTTCTCTGTGACAGCCTCCAGACATTTGAACATTTAAAAAATCTAGGTGCTTGCTTATGAACTGGCTTCTACTTGCTCTGAATCTTCTAGTAAATATTGTGACCATCATTATTTTTTGGTAAGCTATTATAGATGTGAAATATACTCAATCAGATTGTTCATAAGTGAAAAGATGCCTGGTCTTTGACAACAGTGATTGATTTCTTTCCAGACCCCATCTTGTTATAATTCTTTGTTACTGGATACAGTACTTAAAGAGAATTTTATGAGCACAGTTTTTGGCCCAAACCCTGGCTCTATGGCCCTTGCAATACAGAACGGGTAGAATTAGAGAATTTCTAATGCAGCCTTCAAAGATATCTTCCACAGAACTCAGTTCAGCCTGTCTAGTGAAAATTGCATTCACAAAGAATATCAGCCAGCTCTGAGCTAGTTCATAGAATCATAGAATCATAGAATCATAGAATCATAGAATCATAGAATCGTTTAGGTTGGAAGAGACCTTAAAGATCATCTAGTCCAACCATCAACCTAAGTCTGACAAAAAATAAATAAGAAATAAGCAATAAAAAAATCACTAAACCATATTCCTGAGGACCATGTCAACCCGTCTTGGGATGGTGCCTCAACCACTTTCCTGGGCAGCCTATTCTAATGCTGGATAAGCCTTTCCGTAAAGAAATGTTTCCTAATATCCAATCTAAACCTCCCCTGGCGCAACTTGAGACCATTTCCCCTTGTCCTATCTTCTATGACTTGGGAGACGAGACCAACCCCCGCCTCTCTACGACCTCCCTTCAGGTAGTTATAGAGCACCATAAGGTCTCCCCTCAGCCTCCTCTTCTTCAGACTGAACAACCCCAGCTCCCTCAGCCTCTCCTCATAAGACTTACCAATTTGGCCAATTTCATTTTGAAATGGAAACTCTTGGGCTACTGTTCCATTTTTCAGGTTATTGATCTCAGGAGCTACCGGTCTTCCATGTAGAAGCAGAAGGAAAATGGGACAGGTGAGTGGAGGAATTTCAGAGACAGCCTGTGAAAACATTGCTTGGAGAAGGCTAGAAACTACAGGAGCTTGGTGTGATTGCCATCACACAGCAGGTGCGGTAACTTTCTCACTAAGAAATAAAAAAATGACTAAAACTCTAGTTTTCTTTATGAGAGCATCCTCTGAAGGATCTGAGGCAATTTGCCCTGAGAGAAATGAGTGGCCATGCTTGCTCAGCCTCTTCTTCCTGCAATAATTTTTGGCAAGGGTGTGGTTTGCTGGAAGGCTGAATTGATGCTGATGAAGCAAATGAAGTGAATGAAAAATATACACTCCAGCTACAAAAGGAGTAGCACAAAAAATTTCAGCACAATTTGCCCTCTCCTCAGTGTACCTACTGTGCAAGTGATTCATCCTGAACTACAAACTCAGTCCAGTCATTCAGAGGGAATAGCAAGGTCTCACTTCCAAATTATTACTCAGAATCAAGTAGGAGGAAATCCCTGTTTAGGAGTGTGGTGGATAATAGAACTCCATCTCAGGGTGCCTTGGCAGGATAGAAACACTTTCTCTTGGACCCAATTTGAGTCTGAAATGTTTAATGAGCTGAATCATATCATGAAATGAAGTAAACAAGGATGAGAAGCAGATAATTTGGGTGAGGTCCAAAATGTATCATGCCTAAATCTGGGCTTCCCCATCGTCACACAGAATGTGGTAGTTTCCCCTCAGCAAAACCTTTTTTTTTAAAGTAACTTTAAAAAGCCAAGCTTTCAACAAGAGTAATTAGTGGGGATCAGCTGCAGTCTATTTTTACTCTTCTTCAGGAAACAAACTTCTATTTTTGTTTGTTTGGGGTTTCTTGGTTTGGGGTTTCTGTTTGTTTTCCTTCTTTTCAGCATTAAACAAACCCAATTTGTACAGAATGATGGCAAAGACTGAAGGACAGCCTTGATCTGACACCAGTACTGTGTCTGCACTTCAGCTGGAACAGATAGAATCCAATATTTGTACTTCTAGAAAAGGTATGTAATAAAATACATTGCTAGGTGTTTATCTGGAATTATGCCGCATTCAATAGTAGGCAACTACTCCACTAGAATTTTTGGCTACTTCTGTGCTTTGGGAAATCTGGCAAAAAACCTCTATGCATTTCCCTTCTCACAGTAATTATTACGATGTTTCCAGCATTAATCTGATTTATGTGGGTATTTATGAGTACTTGGAGCACTATGCTAAGAATCAGAACGCGTGGATTCTCTTTTCCTGTATTGCCAACTTATCATAGGCTTGGGCAAACCAGGCAACTTTGCTTTCTGCAATTCTCTTTCCCCACCTATGAAATGAGGGAACTGAAGGATTATGATAAGTGGCAAATATTCATAATGCTATGACAGGAGCATAAAAGCACAGCTGAAGTACTGAATAATATTACACCGCCAAATAGGATTGAAGCTGAATTGTACCAACCAGCATGTCTTATTTGGCTGCATGAGCTGCATACACTGCTACAATCAGAGGGCTGAGTATATGAGTTACAGAGAAAGTCCTAAAAAAAATCCAAACCAACAAACAAACCAACAAACACAAGTTGCTTTTAATTCTGGTGAACTGTCTGGAAAGTGAGATTTGCATAGAATTAGTTATGTTGACTGAATGGGATTAATTGTTATAGAAAAAAACAAAAACAGTCACATGGAACCCCCATCTCATGGAGGTTACCTGGATGAAGAGCATGCTGGTTTTAATTAAACTGTGGAACTTTCTATACGTAAAGAAGAATGATTGCAGTTCGGATCTGTAATCCACAAGGGGAACTACATTTACCTCATGGATCTATGTCCAGTTTCCTGAAGGGACACATAGGCCTAATTTCAGAGCCCATGCTCAAGAGACTGTTCCTTCATGCCTTATGACTCTTTATGTCTATGACGTTTGTGTCTTCTCTAGTAAATTTATACCTGCTTTGATGCACCCCCACAATAGCTGCTATCTTGGGAGGTGTGAGCAGCACGACTTCTAGACCTATGCCCAGGAGGAGTCCTCAGACTAATCCCCAAACTAATAATTTCTTTACCTAAAGCCCTGGTAGGCTCAGTCTGCTAGACTTCACCTCAGCAAACAGATCTCATAACTGAGCAAAGAGAAGTAACAGCTCCCCTTCGTTTGGTTTAGCCTGAACATGCTTACAGAAGTGCTAATGCTCTCATACCACTAAGCAGCAGAGTAGAACATGGTGGGAAGGGGGTTATTCTTTTTTTTTTTTTTCTTCTTTTTTTTTTTTAATTTTCCAGTGAGAAAAAAAACGCTTTAGTTTCCTGTTTTTTCCTAACAGTTTGGAAAGATGCACCTGTAGTCAGAAATCCAAGCTTGGGAAAGACTCATAGCTACACATTCATGTTCCTGAGCATAGCTGGCCATCCACTTCTCTTTATACTCCAGGTTCCTTCATTCCTGAACTTCTCAGAAATAATTACATCAATCATATCTCCTTAGCAGGAAGTGGCATAGAAAAATAAAGAGGTGCAGAAAAACTTATTTTTTCAGCCTGCTTTGAGATGGTGTCTTACATGCAGAGAAGCCTGTCACGGTACATGTCTATTTTGCATTTCCCAAACCTTTTTTTGATACCACAGTAAGTGCCTTTCCAAAAGTTTTTCTCCTTTGCTTTTCAGTAGATGCGCTATACCACCCCAATACAACATATGGTGATCTGTAAGAATTTACATGGAATCATCATCAGTAAAAACAGGGTTTTCATAATATATCTTCAAGGCCTTATATTTAAGAAGCAGGACTGAAAGGGCTTTTATTTAAAACTCTTTCATGTATTTTTTCTCTTGTAATCTGCAAAGGCTCTTGTTGTAAATGCTTCATCATCTAACTTTTTTTTTTCATGTGGTAATGAAATCTTCTCATGTTTTTTACATACAGACAACTTTTTCAAGCAAAATCTTGTCACAAAAAATAAAATACCAGCTTTTTGCAACTTAGATACATACTTATATACACAGATGTTTGCTAGGATCTTGTATTTACTAAGGCCACTTTAATAATAATTCTACCAAAATTCAGCAAGCAAATGTCAATAAATTTTAGCTCTACAAGAAGTTTGTTTGAGAGGGAGATTTATTAAATAGCTTATATAAATCTAAATCATGAAGACTGAAATTCTCTAAGTTCTTCCTGGACTCTAAAGGAAAAAAAAAGAATGAGTAACCAGTCTCCTTTGCAGGTGGGGGAAGGGGAAGAGAGGAGGACAGAGAAGGATTATGCCACAAGCTCTCTCTGAGTATTTGCCTGAGGTCTCACTGTAAATATCTTTTCTGAAAACATTAATTAATGAACTAAAGTAGAGTGGGATTGGAACAATGTGCCTGTGCTATGTGATTTCCTTATTTATATCTTTTTTGACTGAAATTTGCAATAAATGTGTCTCATTTTTTTGTTTGCTTTTGTTTTTGTTATAGTAAATGTTCAGCATTTTGTGTCATGATGGGAATTTTAATGAATGCAAAACAAAAGCATTAGTGAGGGGTAATGCCCAGTATATGAATCAGGTAGGTACATGTATTCATTAGCACTGATTGCTAACACCCTTTCATGCTATTGTACATCGTAATGTGGGTCAATCAGATGCACCACAAAAAGACTTATAAAAGAGTTCCTGACACTTTTCATGTTCACTTCCAACTCTGGATTGATCCAAAGTTTGTTCACAAAAATGCTGGTGTAATCTTAGACCAGAAAACCAGAGCTTCCACTCTCTTTTTCACAAGTACGGCCCTCTTGAGGGTTTAGAAATGTAAGTGCCCAGAAGAAATGGGTCCTGAAAAGAGTCTGCTCTGAACAGCAACCTTTACACATGTCACAAGTGAAGGAATGTTTGTGCCTACCCATGGGGAATTAACTACTTCCCCTTGCAGCTTGGCCACTTCAAAGACAAGTAGCAGCTTTTTTTCTTTCCTTTTTTTTATCTCCTTCAGGATGCTAACATCAACAACAGGTACACAGCACTGATGAATGCAGCTTATTTTGTAATAGACTCTGGAAATCAGAGAAATTCCTACAGAACGGTGGAAAAAACGTCCCACGTTTGATATATAATATTGCCGGAGTCTCAGCAGTTATCACAGTCAGCAGAAGCAGCATAGTCTCAAAGACAGAGACCTTTGTCAGAGGCATAAGAAGCCAGAATCATGTTTGGTGCAACCCTGTTGCTTTCAATCCGGCTGTGTATTAGGTGAGTTTGATAGTTATCCCTTCCACACCGCTTCTTTTTGCCTGCTGCATGGGTAAAGCATATCTCTGATACTCCCTTTTATTTTGCACTTCTGAATTACCAGCTCCTTCAATGAAAAATTGGTAATGTGTTTTCATTTAAAAAGCAGACTTTTTTCCTCAAGAAAGTAAGCAAGCACTTCAGTCAAGCAAAAAAACCCACAACTCTAATTGTAATAGTGTAAAGGATTAAATCCTTCCTGTAGCTAACTGGTTCCTCAGTGCTGTTCATCAGCATTGCTCAATCTAAGGCCATCTATGACTGTTGATGCTGAATTCTAAGATGCAGTTTTAAATGGAAGAGGACTCTCAGTATCACCAGCTTTTTTTCCCTCCCCTCTTCCAATTTTACCAATTAATTTGTCATATTCATTAGACCTGTTTACACAGAAATGTGCTGCTAAATAACATTTTGTCTAAGAAGGCGTGGAATAAAAGCATGGTTTAGACACATATAGAGTCACTTTCTCACCAGCAGCTCTTCTTATGTTGAAAGAGCTTTTCTGCTTCTCCCTGGGAACCTGAGAACGATTAGATTTGAGACCACATCCTAGGGAACCAAACTCTCTTTAGCATCCTACCTCTGGTGATAGCCAATGTCAGACGAAGCAGAATGGTAATGATGATGACTTCCACAGATCGACCAGTTATACAGCATGGTGTATGCACAGATGCCATTTCTTTCTGGCATCCAGCTGTGTGTTCTTCTATATCTTGGTGCACAAATAAGGTCTTCCTGCATTAAATGGATTTCTTCCAGCTTCAGTCACGGTGACCTCCAGTTGTAACTTATAGTCCCTTGTCTGCTTCTATAAAGCTATTCTGCAGGTTTTGCTCATTTCTTGCTCAGGAGAGTTCCAAATTACTTCCCTTTGGATTTTACTCTGTTAGCAAAAGTGACAAACTGATAGGGACCTTCATGATCTATATTCTCTGTTTATACCATTTAATATTCTATTAATTTACCATTAGAACAAGCACTAGTTTATCCAGTCTTTTTCAGACTGTAGTTTGGCTTTCTGCAGCAGGGACTGTAGCTATGAGCTCTGTAAATTCTCAATGCTTACCTTCCTTACGGTTGCATAATTTCATATCTTAAAAGCTTTTTGAAGGAAAAAATCTTCCTGTGTTTTTTCTTTTCCCCCAAATATTTATCTCAAGTTAAATGCACACAGATGAGCTCCTTAAAAACATGTAGACATTTCAGTGGCTAAATTTCAAGGGTGCTGCTTCCAGGTTCTTGGACCTTGTTTTATTTCCAGGATCCCCTCCAACAGTAGTAGGGGAGATAGACATCTGATAAGTAACCCAATCCCAGTGAAGAATGTTGAAATGGAGAATAAATGGATGTGGGTTTGGTGTTTTAGCAGTTGATTGATGAGAAACACGTGTCAGTGTGTATTTCAAAATGTATACAATACTGTCCAGTATCTATAGTGGTCCATGTGGGATGAGATGGAAGTCACATCAGAGCATTGTGATGCAGCATGGACTTGATCCTCAGCTGAGGATTCTTTCATCAGACACTCCACCAGAAGAAGGTTTAGGAAGCATGCAATGAACCCCAATTGCCTGAGTCTCTGAGTATTGTAGAAGAATTGGGAACTGTTGCAGTTTATTAAAGTTCCTTTTTTTGTAAGAAGGATGCCTCAGAATCAGTGAGACTTTTGTTTAAGGTAGAGCTCTGGGCTTTGATGAGCCAGTTACCCTGCTCTACCTGCACACCGGTGGAAAAATAGATATCTTAGACAAATATATAGGTAAAGACTACAGAGCAGCTGACTTAGAATCACAGAATCATAGAATGGTTAAAGTTAGAAGGAACCTTAAAGATCATTGAGTTCCAACCCCCCCTGCCATGGGCAGGGACACCTCCCACTAGAGCAGGTTGCTCAAGGCCCCATCCAGCCTGGCCTTGAACACTTCCAGGGATAGGGCATCCACAGCTTCTCTGGGCAACCTGTTTCAGTGCCTCACCACCCTCACAGTGAAGAATTTCTTCCTAGTGTCTAATATAAATCTCCCCTCTTCCAATTTAAAAACATTATCAGTCGTCATATCACTATATTCCCTGATAAAGAATGCCTCCCCATACTTAGATGCTTAAGTATCTCTGAGGACCTAAGCCACAGTTCCTGTTACTTCCTGTATTTTCGATCTTATCTCCTCTTTAAAATTATCAGATAATTACATTAGTTCTCTAGATCAAAGCCTACCATTTTCCATTCCTATATTTTTAATAATTACTTATTTATTTCTACTCCTTTTTAATGCACTTACTTCTCCTAGTTCCTTTGTTTCCTGATCGATATATGGCAGAAACCTTCTCATCTGTAATAGCAGGCAAATTAGCCTGAGGATGCAAATGGACCTGCTTTTTTTTTTCAGTAAATTATTCAAAAGACTTCACAGATATTTCCACAGGGTCAGGTTTATCAAATACCTGAGAATTTTTCCAATAAGGCCAGGATCATTTCAATTGCATGTTTGATAACTTGTAAACAGAAATGCTATAAAATGAAGGATAACTTTGATACAAGTCAGGCCAGGCATAGTGAAAATGAACTGAATCCGAAATTGTACCATTTCTCCCAGGACCTCAGAATGATTTCTAGAATTCACAAAAAAGCAGGCTTCAGTGAAATTGGGAGAAACACTTTTGCTTTTAAATGATTGCCCAAAATGAGACACAGTTCAGAACTTCAAAAATTCACCTCACTGTTGTTCTTTGGAGGTCTGATTTGTACATCAATGAAAACAATACAATGACTCTTTTTGACTTTAGTGGCCTTTATACTGATCCCCATGTGAATTACAGGAGACAACATATCAGTGCACGTAGAGATAAACATCCAAATGCACACCTATGTTCAAGGGTATGAAATTGAATACTGTGACATTTTAGACTCTATGGTTCAAATCACTTTCTCTTATCAGAGTTTATCTACTGTAAGTTAGGCCCAGATGGTTATTTGTCTGGTAACCAGCTCTGATCATGTTCCTCTGTTCCCTACACCATTTGTGGTAGAGCCAATGCATGATTTTATACCCTTGATAAATGTGTTCATGGCATTTATCATTAGGAACATGATAAATGATGCCCCTAATGGCATCATTTTGTGGGTCACTGAAACGAAACCTTCTGGCTTCTTTGAATCCAGCCTTCCTATGAATATTTGCAACAGCATCTAAAGAGAGAGAGTAAGTGACAGTTTTCTTTCTTTCTTTTTCCACATGTCCAGACACTTCTGGCCCAAAACAAGAGCCCAGTGGTCTGCTCCACTAATGCCAGTGGGGAAGCTGGGATGGAGCATACCAAGGAAGGGCGGGACACAGAGAGCTGGGAAGCAGTATATCTACATGATGCCTCTACCAGTCAGGTTGACTAAGGTTTTCCAATTACAAAAGTTCATATTGACCTAGACTGGGTTTGAAGTGGAGTATAGTTGGTGGTATTTCCCAACTCAACCTCTAAATCACACTTAAAATTATGCCTATGTGGCTACTTCTGTGCATTACTGCTCCAACAAAAAGCATCCTATAACAGCCTGACTGTCTACAAAGGAGACAGAGGCCTGAGAGGTCAATAAAGAAGGCCCTTAGGGGCCTGTGAGGGTTTCTTGTGTCTGAAGACACCTCCTACACACAGTTTAAGGGATGGTAGATCTGGGTACTGTAAAATGAGTTCATAATGAAGCACCCTATGTCAATGCAGAAGGCCTGGAAAAACACCACATCCTTTAATTCACAATGCAGTGGTTATGTTTTCTTCGAAGGAAAAGGGTTGGGAATTGTTGCTTAATTTTTAACATTGGAGGTAAAACATCATTACTTACTGAAGTTGCTTGCTCTAGTGCATTTTATTATATATAGTGCCGAGCAAGACAGAATCAATCCCCAGGCCTTTGTTACTTCCTTCTAGCTTTTTTGTTTTTCTGTGGTTGATTTCAGTTTGCAGAGTCCTTGAAGCACAGCTCATCTCTTTGTGAGTATCCGGAGAGCTCTTAATATTTTATACATGTTACCACAAATAGCTTTTCTTTCTCCTTTGTTTTAGATGAGACTCATCAGCAAAGTGTGTTTTAAGAGAAGGCAATGTACCTGGGTCACTTCTTTTCCTTGGCAATATTCCAAGCCAGGACTGCGTGTCAGTTTCTCAGATGCTTGTTAGTCATTAACTGTTCATATGAAGAGAAATATGCTACAATTACTGAAATGAGAAAAAAACAGAAAGTGTAAACCAAAACATGCATCTGGTTGTCTTTTAAAATCATTAGTATGCCTTCTAGACCCAAATTTCTTGACTAAATAGCAAGGCAATTTTGACTATAGGAAGTAATTTCTTTGTAAATCATTCAAGTCTTTCCTACAGGTTTGGGGGGCATATGTGTTTGGTTTAGTTTGTGGATTTTTTTTTTTTTTTTTCCAGAAGAGGAAATATCAAGAATAGACCACTATTTGTTTATTTAAATGCTGCAGCCTGCATACTTTATAATTAGTTTGTTTCTCTCAGGAAAAAAAAAAAAAAGGCTTTTTACTGTGCACCAGTTTAAAAATTCAATTACATAAACTAGAAAATTAGAGGTTCCCCTTTGGGTGGATACAGATGACCACAATTGCAGGTCATGTAAACACTTCCTAACCTTCCTGTACTAACCAAATTTCTGTTTATTTCAACTTTCACAAGTGAACCCTGTCAGACAGTGTAAAAGGGATTATCAAGACTGCCATGGTAAGCTTTATATACATGTGAAATACAGGTCAAACTGATAAAAAGCGGCAATAATTTTCAGGACTATTGGTAATCAGAGAGATGAAGTAATAAAGGAATTTATGTGTTTGTAAGATAGTTGTGTTCAGATTAATCTAATTGTGATTATCATTGCTCCACTTCTGGAAAGCATCTCTCAGCAGGATAGCACTTAAGCAGATGCTTATTTTGGATCCCGTGTTTCTCTTTGTGAAACCAATGAATATAATGTGTATTTGCTTAAAGACAGTCATGACATTAGGTGTCAGTTTGAAAGCGACAAATTTCACTGCAAACCTAAGCATTTTCCTGAACCAAGTCCACACCAGGGTTTAACAGAAGACATAGTTTCATCACCTTGAGGAGGATTTGTAGGAAGAAATAATGTTTTTTATTAGATTAACTGTTCAAGTTTGACAGCGCTTTCAGCTACATGGAGCTAAAAAGGGCTTCCTCACCCAAAAGCCAACACGCTTTTTAACTAATATAGTAAACAAACAAACTTTTCTTCAAGGATAAAAATAGCAATGGGACCCAATCCTGTTTGTCTTATGCAACCTACTTCCTAATGTGCTACCTATTGGGACAACACCCCACAGAGGCAAGCCTGTTATTTTTCTGCACACATTCCCAGTTGAGTGCTATCCAGGTGTTCCTCAGATGACCCAGAAAGAAAGCATTATATTAATTTTTTTTTATACTCCATTAAACTTGATTTCTGAGCCAATCAGAGGTAATGTGTGTGGGCTTCATATCTAGTGCTCCTAAATCTCATCAATTAATATGTACACTGAACCTTTCTATTAGAATATTTTACACAATGAACAAAAGAATGCCATTTGCAAAAAGCATAAGAACCGATTTCTACTGTATGCTATTCCATCCTCTCTTATCTAGCCACTTTATCCACATGGATTTCTTCCAGAATATAAATCTTTCAATCAGGATTTCTTTATGAGCTGCAGCCCTTGTACTGTGAGGTGTATATCAAAATTTCAAGACAAATTTGGTTCTCTTGATTTTGTTAAACATTACAAAAGCTTAAAAAGCAAGAAACCTTAGATGTCTATTCATTCCAGTTACAGAAGCTTTTTCTAATTTTTTTCCACTCAGCACAAGTGAACAAGGTTACTCTGTGTATTATCCTGAATATATAGAAAGTCCCAGATATTAGATCAATTTAACTATGGCACTAAAAAGAAGTCAGACTAGACATAAATGTTGTCTTAAATCAATTGCTGATGTATCTTGTTAATTTATTTATTCATTACAGTGATATGTGATGTTGCATAAAGGATGGTCTCTTCAAAGATCTGTGAAAAATTTTCACCCTTGATGGAGCTTAAATTTAAGACTCATTACTGTTTACATATGAGGATATATACTTCCTTCATCTTTCTCCTTCCCTGAACTTTTCTCCCTCCTTTCTCTCAACCAACTTTTTTCTGTTACTTCCAAAATTCCCTTCCATTGTTGCTATTCAAGAGGTAGTTACTACAGCTGGATAAAAATAGTAATAATTTCCATTCCATTAGAAATTCACGTATTTTTATCTTGCAAACTCTTCATTTTCTTGTACTTAATATATGAAACCTCTACAAAATCCAAATTACAAAGCCTATCTGGAAACACTCATACATACCTTTTACATCCCATATATATTTCAATTCAGATATATAATTTCAACCAAGTCTGATATAAAATTCATCCCTCTGCATTTCTACAGCATTGCATATGAAGTGTTATTGTTTCCAGTTGTGTCACGTGGGATGTCCTGATTGGCCAGGCAATCATTAACACAACGCACCAGCAAGCCCAGCATCCTCATCATGCACCTTGCTCTTCAGGATCTCTGACAAAGTCTCGTGGGGCAACAAAGCCTTCAGAAATCTTAATTTCCCTAGGTCTGAGTTAGTTCCTGTCAAATCTCAAAACAAACATGAAAGGCATAACTGACAGCCAAACCCTCTGAAATTGTGAGTTTAATACAAAAACAAGGTGTGCATTAAAGCCTCTGTGTCTCACCTGTCGTCCTAACTGTGGGACAGTGGGGTAAATTCAATAGCGTCTCTGCGAAGAAAACAACAACAACCAACCTGGCAACGGAGGGGATAATGAGGAAATCTATTCAACCTATTCAACCTTGAATGAGTTGTTACAAAGATAAAAATAATTTCTTTTAACATCATCGAGAAAAATTGAATCACCTAAAAGCCATAAATGAGAACAGTTGAACCTTGAAAAGAAGGATTATTCATGTTGTATTCTAATATGAAATTTTTCAGGCATAAATGAACATGAGGAGTTTTGTTTGCAGTTAAACAAATTCTTTTGCTACCCTAAAACTTGGTGTTTTATAAACCTCACAGAATTTGGTCTCAGACTAAATTTGATACATGCTGACAACTACCCCTTGGGGTTGTGTTTTAGTGCAAAAGCTTTTGTTTAAAACAAAAAAACCTCAGGAATAGCTGAAGATCTAATTGTGTATCTGTCCAAAGTGCAAGCATATTTCCCACAATGCTATTACTTAATTATGACATTTTCATTTTATTAAAAATGGCAAGTTTAATATGGTGCTTACAGTAAGCCACAGCAGAAGGATATTGAATCTTTGAAAGATCTTTCAAAATTATGTAAACATCACTTTATTTGCAGTGCACAGTCCAATCTTTCCTATTAATGAAAGATTCTTTTACCAAATTCCCATAGTAAAGTAGTTTATAGTAGTTTCTAAATGAACTGAGCAACATCAGCTTTCAATGCAGCAGTGTTACTTTGAACCCTTAGGAGCTTTTTTTTTTTTTTCATATTCCACCTGGGAGCTGATTTAAGAACTGCTCTTTTAACAGCTATGTCTTTCTTAATATTTTAACAAGTTTACAGACCTCCTGGGGGGTTCTGTAATATTGAAGTTGCTTCAAGAAAATGTTCCTGTTTCAGTTTTATAGTTATCCAGGAAGCTTTCTGAAATCTTACGGGACCGAAACAAGGTGAGCTAGATGATACCATACTGTTTGTTTCATGCCATTACAGGCTTATCTCTGCTAACTGTTTTTTTCCCTTCCCCCTTCTTTTCCAAACTTGTATATTTTCTCACTCATC
This sequence comes from Arenaria interpres, assembly GCA_013399435.1. Classification (NCBI taxonomy): domain Eukaryota; kingdom Metazoa; phylum Chordata; class Aves; order Charadriiformes; family Scolopacidae; genus Arenaria; species Arenaria interpres. The sequence continues at coordinate 4,587 of VXAK01016795.1, read as the reverse complement.
CTACTTTTAAAAGTTCATTCTTGAGCCTAATATTTTTTTTTCCAAATCAGGTCCTGCTGATATTCTCATTGATGTCAGTGGAACTAGGCTGGAGTACTGTTAGTGCTCACAGTTAACATGACAAATATCCAATCTAAACTTGCACAGATGTGACAGTTGTCTTTCTTTTACCCCTTTCCATTTCCGTACTGTGTAAAAAAGATGTTGTATAGGTGGGTAATTTCAAAATGACTGAGGTAAAATGGTATTTAAGTGACAATGAAGGAAAAAGGAAAAATCTTTCACTGATGGTCTTTAATACAAAGCATGTTCATATCAGGTGCTCAGATCAGTACAGAAGACACATTAATATTTTTGCACACTGTAGTCATTTATCTTTACACAAAAATTAGTAAAAAGTTATTTTGAACATTACAAATATATTGATCAAGTATATTTGATTGCACAAAAGATAAGATGTGGCTTGTCAGGTGCAGTGTGTTTTCAGACCTGCAAACGTATAGAAAAAGTACTAAACCACATACAGAACACAAGAATTAGTTTCCTATATGACACTTCCTTTTATATGTCTAAAATAAAATTGTATCAGGGCATACCTGGCAGGCTTTTCTAATCAGAAAATATATACAAAAAGAAAATGAAAATCTGAAATTCACCTCCTTAACAAAGACCATTTTCACTGTTATCAGAATAAACATGGAAAAAGAGGAATTACCCATCTCTGATTTTGATAACATCGAGTTACTTGCCTCATAGATATAACAAAGTGAGTTCACCCTTTTAATTACCGCTATGTCACTGACAAATACCGCTATCTGCTTTCTTCTCCCTAACCATAAACCAGAAGAAATTCTGGAAGTGCAGATCCAAGAGGGCAGGAAATTATTCTGATTTTTAGATTAAGAGTATAGGAGTGGATGTATTTGTTCACGGCTCTTTGCTGAGGGAACCCACCTGGCGGCCCCCTCTCCTTCAGGTGTCTGCCCCCACTCTGAGAGTCAGCTTAGATCCACTGTCTGGGTATGCAACACAGTCATGAAGTGCTTTACATGTCAGAAACAATTTCTTAAGCTTTACACATAATTCAGTAATAAGCCAGGATCCGTCAGAGTAGTGATGTCATATATATAGCAAACACTGTCACCTAGTCCTTCACGAACGCCTTCATGTATTGCTCTATGATCAGTTTTTGAAGCTACATGTAGGCTCCCTCTTTTGACACCTATCACAGCACATTTTTGGTCTTTGCCCTCCAGTCATGTTGATTGCCAGTTTCTTGGAGTGTGCCTTTGCTCTCACTGAAGGCATGTGTTTGGATTTGCTCTTTAGAGAAAGTCACATACATATGTAAGAGTGGTGGGATATCTGTGTGGTGTGTATATATATATACTGTATATATGTCTGTCTGTGCTTGTGTGTGCAGATGAGTATATTGTATATATGTATATATCTTATGCTGATGCACACCGGGATCTCATCACCATATGTAATTTAGATTAGTGACAGCATACACTCAGCCATGAAGAGACATAATCTGAGGTGATATAACATGTAATTCTATGAAAAGCAATTAGTAATCAAATCTAGAGACAAATTATGTCAGTTGGGGGGGGGGG
>VXAK01016792.1:0-73127 GCA_013399435.1 Arenaria interpres | reverse complement strand
GAATAAATACATCCAGATTCTGTGGGACTCATTCAGGTAGGAGTGAGGATAGGGCACAGTTGTCTTAATTAAAATGATCCAAACTGGCTTTGCCTCACTACCAATTAGTTCATAAATAGTGCTGAGTTCCTTTATTTCACTGTCTTTCCTGGTTTCATTTTGGACCTCAAAAGCTAAAAGAAGTTTCTTTCCACATTACAAAAAGCTGCATAAGCATTGCTTAGTATCCATAAGGATCCTCCTTTATTACACAGCAAACTGTTGCCAGAGAAGAGAGTGAGCTGCATGCTGACAATAAATTTTCCGAGGATATACTTTTGCTATTTTTTTTCCACAATTGTATGATTATTTTACTAAGAAGCAGCGATTCAGGTATTATAACACTGTTTTTTCACCACTTTACAAAATTCATTAAATAAATGACAACATCAATATTTTGCAACCTATAATGAGATCTAATTCTATATAAGATCCACTTGGATTATCTGGTCATGACCTCCAAAGTTTCTGTAGGGTTACAGCTTTCTCAGCAACCATAATTATATGGTGCTTGAGCCTCAGCAAACAAAGATATAAATTCTCGGTGAACTTCAATCTAGAGAGGCTGAGGGTGAAGAAAAAACTGAATATAGGAAATTATATCACTTAAGTGAACAGTGCTCATTAGACCTTTTTTCTTTTAAGAAAAGTGAGATACATAAAAAATACCCAGCCAAAAATAAGGTAAAGAGCTTCTTCTCAGTCAGCCTTCTGTCCTTGGTAAGGAGTTAAGGACTTTTGCACTTCTAGCCATTGGACTCCCTGCGTTTATCCAGACATTTGTCAGCTCTAGATTGTGTTACCAAAATGTATCCTGACATCTTGAAAATTGCTTAGAAATAAAAGGTTGGGAAGAACAGTTTTGTCCTCTTATATATCTCATAAGAAATGCTCTACAGGAGCTTTTGTTTGCTTCTGGTCCATAAACTACACAAAATACATTGGCTTTCAGTGCTCTTAATCCCATATAGCCTATATTCTCCTCATTGTGATCACAGAACATCGGTAAGTCATTTTCATACCAAAGGTGTCAATGCTGAAAAAATGTAGTTATTGTTTAATAGCAACTATTTCTTATAGGTAGATAACTTCAATCAAGAGAGTAGAAGACCCACAGAATTTCTTACTGCAATACCAAGCTAATTTTTTAAAAACACCTTAAAAATTAAAATTACACAACAATTTNAAAACACCTTAAAAATTAAAATTACACAAAAATTTTTATTCAGTCTGACTTCAGATAGTTGGAGGTTGTAATCTAAGCAGAAAATGAGTATGAGGAAATTTGCTTTAGGTTAATTAACTGGTTAAGCCAAACTTAAGAATCATAACAGTACTTTTCACACAGCAGTTACCTACTTTTCAAGTGAACAATTTCAACTGAGGTCATGTTGTTGCCAGAGAACAAACTTCAAACCTGTTTGATCACCAGAAAACCTCATTGATGTGTTGGGTTTCAAAGATGTATGTCAATCCCTGTGCATTTACTCATGCTTAACTGAAGCATGAAACTTAAGTGATAATGATTTTAGTTTTAGTCATGAGAAAGGTGAAACTTTATTTTACTGTTTGTTTGGGTAGGATATCACTGGATTTGTCAACTAGATGTTGTTTGATTTTTTACTGAATTCAATACTGAAACCACTGTATGTGGTTTACAAGAAGTAGGTTCCTTCTTAAAATCTTCTGATTCCTTGTTTGGTACCCATTTAGGTACATCTGTTATTCAAGTGACAGCCACAGATGCTGACGATGCCAACTATGGAAACAGTGCCAAAGTGGTGTACAGCATCCTCCAGGGACAGCCATATTTCTCAGTGGATCCAGAAACAGGTTAGCAATTCATTCAGTCTTAACATTTTGCAATGACAGACACAGAATGCAGGGATCAAGACATTTTACACTTTTATTTAAATATTTAAAGATGACTGTTAACTGTAGAGGTCAACAGTTAAGAAAGGGTGTAGAATTTTGTAAAGATTCACGGAAGTATTAAAGCTTATTTTACACTAATTTCTGGGAAATTAATCTGTTTGTCTTTAAGAAAAGAAAAAAAGGAGCTGGACAATTTCAGACTATAAGGTAAAAAAAAACCACATTAAAATAAGCCTCAAAGGTGAGTTCAATATTTCTAAAAGTTCGTGATAGATTCTTGGTCATTGATGATTTTTCACTCAAGAGGCTTTTTGAAACTACTCTGATTCCAACAGCTATTAGAATTAAAGCAAGAAGCATTAATGCTTTTAAGTTCTAAAGAATGAATGGAGTCCTTTTCACTGTTATGCAGGAAATCAGACAAGAGACAGACACAAAGAAGAAAAACTTGTATGAACTTTGGATATCTATAATCCAAAACTGGTGTTCAAAAAAGAAACAACAATATCTGCATGTGTGTCCCCCTCCCCGTCCCTTCCTTCAGATACCTAATCCTAACGCACATAAGATTTACCAGGCATTGCATTAGCTTGTTCCTGCATGTTATCAAAATTGTACTGGTTTGAGAATCCAGAATTTAAGTGCAATTGTGCTCAGAATCCCCAAAGTTCCTAATGTATTGAGCATGCTCAAATGATGGCGAATTTCCTTTCAAAACAATTTCTTTCTAAATAGAGCAAGGGCATTATATCAAAACGATAGGAAGAGTCACATGGCTATATTTTAAAAAGGGAGCATAATAATTATGCCTAGGATTAAAGTGTTTGGGTTTTTTCCCACCTTTTCCTGTCTCTCTCCTTTTTCTCTTTTCTCCAATCCCCTACTCAAAACATCTTTACCAGGACCAGTACCACATGGCCATTAACCGATGGCAGCAGGTGGTTAGGCGGGCAGACGGTTTGGGGAAGACCTTGGCTCTAATCTTTGGTTCTGGGATTATCTTTCATTTTTATGCAATTTGCTTTTTAATGTTACATACATTAACAGGCCTAGGTATGGTAATCAGAACCTGGTAGTCCAGGATCAGATTTAAATACCATAACCACTAGACTACAGAGGGTTTTCTTCCTTTGTTTCACTCTCTTTCTAGGAGTAGGAGTTTTCCAGGGTTGCTTTCTTTTTCACATAATAGGACAGCTTCCATATCAAGCTGAGCTTGTAATGAGAACTTTCTTCTGAGAGAAGAAAGGCAGGGGTGTGAATCCTCCAAGCAAAAAAGGATGCTGTATTTAAATTCTCCAAATTCACAAACTCTCATCACTTTAACCTTGCAGAGCCACCACACTTGTAAATACAAAAAAAAAAACAAAACAAAACAAAAACAAAACCAAACAAACCACCAAACCAAATAACAAACAACCAAAATCAACAGCTCTGCTTCTGTGTGTCCGCTTTAATGAGAAGGTCTTTTGGGATCTGGATGACAGGAAGACTGAGGTCACTTCTCTGATCAAGCTATGGGATGTTTTGTTTTCTCCCTGAGGTCCCTACTCTTTTTGTGTGCTGTATAGGAGTCTGAGATATTTATATTACGTTTAGGAAAATCTTGAAATTGGACATCTAAAAGATTTTCCAAGATGAATTTTACAGTTTTTCCAATTCTTTTATTAGCTATAGCCCTAGCTGGGCATTAAAATCTGTGATCTCTTACAGTCCAAAAGAATTAATTGAAGGCATGTTAGAGTACAGCCTTGTGCTATAATATCAAAACCTCACCAGGGCTGGACACTACATAATGCATTAAAACTATAACTGGAGATAGTAACCAAAAAAATTCATTAATTGAACAAATATATTTATATTTTTGTCATTGAAAGAATAATTAAATTGATTTAGCACATCACAAGCAATGAATAATGTCTCTGTTACACTTATTTCTCTTTTTTCTTAAAAAGTCACATTAAATCAGCCATAAATTGAAATTTTATTGTGGTATACCTAGCTTTGATAGTTATGGATTTACATCTGCACAGTATGTTTTACATTAATCCATTTAAAAACTATAAGATTAAAGTAGGTGGTGCTTCTTCTACTTCACCTTTTTGTCTTTCTTTTTCCCTCTCTTCTTCAAGGCATAATCAAGACTGCTTTACCAGACATGAGTAGAGAAAACAGGGAACAGTATCAAGTGGTGATCCAAGCCAAAGACATGGGAGGACAGATGGGAGGACTATCAGGGACCACCACCGTGAACATCACACTGACTGATGTCAATGACAATCCGCCTCGTTTCCCCCAGAGTATGGAGCGTCTAATAGTTCTGTTGTTTTCCAAAGAATAGAATTATTCTAAAATCAGCTGTTTCACTGTTACCAACTGGGATCTTCTTTTTTTTCTCCCTTTTTTCTTAGTATAAATACTGGCCCACTGCTGCATCTGTTTATGTAGCAATATTATTAATACAAAAAGGAATCTCTGCCTCTATTTTTTTGATAGAAAAATGTTTCTTGGAGTGATAAACTTCCCATCCTTACTTTGCTTACAGGAATGTGAGCTGTAACAAGAACCTAGGTTAACTGCAGGGACTTGAAAGCCTTTAGAGGAATTTGATTACAAAATCTGGGGTTCCGTTTTTGGAAACACTTTTAGTTCCACATGTTTAGGCATGCAAACATGTCTAGTGTACCATCTTGCACAAGCAGAGTTGGTCAGGTGGTATGCTCTGCTGGAAGTCTAAGCATTTGGTTTAGGTACTTGTAAACTGTGTTCTTAATGTTGAATGATTTTGATAACCTAGACCAGTTTGACACAATTAAGTTTTTTAAAAATATTTCTGTAGAATAAAAAATGAAAACAATAGAAAGCTGCACAATACAGAAAGCTTCACAGTAGCATTCTACAGATCCTTTAATCCTGGGCCACTGATTTAAATCCAATCCCAAATTGTTATAATCATTGTCTGGTAACTGTTTGATAGGCTGGAAATGGAAGAAATTTTCAGCCTCGGTTCAGTGTCTACTGCAAAAATGTCCACATTATAAAATTTGAATTGCTTGTTGGCATTGATTAGAGACCTGACTGGCTCTCTTTACAGATTCCCAAGGACTGAACAAACAGAGCTGATTTAGAAAACACTCTCCTGGACTTGAAGAAACTTGAAAAGCATTTCAGTACCATGGCAATAAGTACATTCAGAATAGTATAAACAGGTCAACCTAGAACATACTTTTAAAAATATTGTAAAACTCTGACAGTGTGGTAGAAAGGATTCTTGAAACTTCATATAACTTTTAAAATCTCTTTTCATGATAACAGGTTGCTTTCTAACAAGAGAGGGGAGGGGAAAAACTGCAGGCCTCATAAATAAAATATAATTTGAATTCACATTCAGAATTTACTTACTGAGAATCACCTTCACATGGCAAACTTGAACAGCAATTTTTAACTAACCTCCTTATTTGACTTCAGGAGGGGATACTGCTTAAACATGTATAGTATGATATAGCCCATAATATTTTGGCAAGTAGGAATACTTAAACCTAAATTAGAATGCAGTGTAGCACATCACATTGTAAGCTTTGTTGCTGAATTAACTTAAATTAAAAAAATAAAGATTGAAGAATGCATAGGACTGCAAAATAACTTAGGGTTTTCAGTCTCTGTAGCCTCTCCTTTCAAGATTAGCTGAAGCCTGAGTCTATGGAAGTTCTGATTATTTCAATAAACTTTGAGTTTGGTACTTCATTATAAAGAAATTTACAAAATTTAATGCCTCATACAATATTCTCTGTAACATTCTACTTTCAACTTAACTGAAACACACTGGATGGGCTATAGACGACCTGCTATGGGATCTATGCAACAGTGCAATTTTCATTTTGCTGATGACCCTTCCCTCTCATTTTCTTTCTCCTCAGCAGGGTAGTTTTCAACACTTCCTAGAAAATCAAACATATAGATATCTGTAGGTTTTGATTTCTTTTTAGGTAGTTATGAAGAGGGGAATACCTTCAAAGAACTATCTGGTTCTAGAAGTCTTCTTCTTCCAAAAACAATTATCTTCCATTTTCTCTTGTGTGAGGCAACAATAAGTGAAAACGTGACCCAAAGCAGAAGGTGAATTACAAATGCAAGCAACAGGAGTTAATGTCAAGGTATTGAAGAACTAAAGATTGATTTCTCAAAGGGACAGAAGAAAGGAAAATGGCAGAGTGCACTATGAAGTACTAGTTGTTCAAACTGCATTAAGAAGGAACAGATTTGCTCTTTTGTTTCCTGAAAGGAATCCTGGACAGTTAAAAGATGTAGGCTGAAGCTGAATTTAAATGGCACCACAATGAAAATATTACACATTTTTAATTCAATTTTACTTTAAACCAAATTAGCTGTCTTGCATGCCAAAAATGTTTAGCACTTACACAGCACAACAAAAATAAGGAATGCTTTGAGATGCAAAAGCACTCAAGGGAGTTATTTATTCTGGAAGACGTACTAAGTAACATGATTAAATCTGTTCTTACAGTATTTCTGGCTCACCTGCCAAACCCTTGAATTTGAGCAAGCCTTCAAACTTATGGTTTATCTGCCAGGAATCCTAACTTTCATCCCGTTTTCAGCCTTGTTTAAGGGAATAATATGCATTTTAGTATGTGTGGATTGCAGCCAAACAGTCTACTGCTGATTTTTCACTTAAAACGTTGAATTTGTAACAGCAAATACAATTTAGCATCAAGCATTAGCTTCCATTTTGTTACACATCTATATAAATACAGGGTATTTACAGTGACACTCTTTTGTGCTTAGGGGATAGAAACTCATTCAGCACCCAGATGTTTGATATATACCTTGTACTTAAGAGGAACCTTCAGGACTCTTTAAGTGCCTTAAAAGAAAGCAAAAGACGTGCATATAGGAAATAGGCTAGATGCAAGAAAGATAATTGGCTGTACTTCACTACAAGTCAATACATTTATACAGGTTCTTGTTGGACCCTTCAAAAAAGGATTGTGCATTTTATCAGTTGCTAATTTTGTCAGACTCTTAAGGTATTTTTTAATGCTTCTACTTCACTCAGTAAATTAATATTAATTTACATGAGAAAACAGATCAAAAGAAACATCAGATTCTGAAATGACACATGTTAAATGTTGAATATATCAGATTTTTTTTTACATTTTCTTGATAGTAAATAACTGAAAATACTGATTTAGAAAGATCTGTGTCTTGCTAGTGATGAAAGATCTCCATTAGTTAGTTCTGACTGGTCAAAAACCCATCTGATTAATACTTTTTGTGCAACAGCTTGCCTTTATAATTAGATTTCTATTTCAAATGTTGTCAGAAAATACATATAAATTCACTTTTCATACACATAAACAAGAATAAAATTTTTGTAATCAGACTTTTTTCTAGAAAACCCTGATTATAAAAACATTAAATGAAACCAACCATTGAAAGAGCACAAAAAGTATGTGCAGAGTAAATTAAAGAAAAATCAGAATGTATCTGCATTTCAATTAAATATAGCAATTAACATGAGCATGTATCCAACTGCTCTTTACCATGACTCTTTACTATGCGTTACCAATAAAGGATGAATGAATTACTTTCACAAAGAACACCTACAAATCTGGAATTTTTCAAAGGAATAAATAAATAAATAAAGTCTATTCTAATTTAATCTCTTTCTAAAATCCACACTGGTTTCTACAACTCTTGAGCCTTGAGAAAACAAAACAAAACCCCCTAGTACTTCTAAATATATCTGGGAACATTTATAGAAAACTGAGATAAAAAATTATAGTTAAATAATCAAGGTTAGAACTGGTGCCTTATTGTTAAGCTTCTCTATTCCTTATAGCTGAAGAACAAAAAACAAACAAACAAACAAAAAAAAACAAAAAAAAAAGAAAAAAAGCATTAAAAGCACAATACTAAATGGCTTTGAAGAATCACTTGAAGTTTTCGTGACAGTTTGTCAATCAAGTCCAAACTTTTTTAAAGTTTAGTGTGAAGACTAACAGCATTTCTAGTAAAGTGTTTCAAACTTCAAGTTACTTAAAAATCTGTGTGAAATTGAAGATGTTTATTATTCAGAAGAACAAAGCACCTCAAAATAATAAATGCTTGATTTCACCCTTCCAGGCACCTACCAGTTCAGCTCTCCTGAGTCTGCACCACCTGGGACTCCTCTTGGCAGAATTAAAGCCAATGACCCTGACGTGGGTGAAAATGCAGAGATTGAGTATAGTATCTCCAATGGGGATGGATCAGACATGTTTGATATCGTCACTGACAAGGACACACAGGAAGGGATTATAACTGTCAAAAAGGTTTACTTTTCTCCCTCTCTTTTATATGTACTTAGCTCTCCAGGTGTTATGGTTATTTTTCTTTTTTCCAGGGGAAGGGAGGGTAGATCTCACAAGGGGTCAGGCTGCCAATGAGTTGTTGTATTAGTTTTGTTCTCTTTCTTCAGCAGATATCTGTTATTTTCAAGTCTCAAGGGAAATTTACTGGCATGTCACTTCACATAAAGCAATATTTCAGTGGCTGCTGTCTGTTCAATATATATACTCTCACACACAGTACTTTTGAATTAGGGCTGTGAAAACCTGGAGGGGTTCAGTTCACAGGGGGGTTTGTCAGCTGGATGCTGCAGTAAGTTTCACAATGGCTGGAGGCTCACCTGAAGTTTGATGAACTTACACCTCCAAGGCTAAACTGTCTCTTTCTAATCTGTCCAACAGTCAGGTTTCTCCAGTACCTAAAATCTGTCTTGGTTTAAGTCCAATCTTGGTGAAACTTAAGATGTCACATACTATATCAATGGAAGTCCAAAGAGCAAAGACATGGTCAGAAATTTAATACAAAATACCATCTTTGACAGATTTATTGGTTGCTTTTTAGTGTTCAGAGTGTTGAATTCTGAATACAATTTTTGGTTCTATTATTACCAAATAGAATCAGTAACAATTAATTGATATCTACACATATATTTATATAATATAGACCTATACACATATATTTGGAAACATATGTGTATTTACGTATGTGCATGCATGTATATGCGTGCACATAGGTATGTACATATACAGATGCATATATAGATATGCATAGTATAAACGTCACACAGATTGGAAATCAGGCTTCATAGTTCTCCTTTTCACTCTGGAACAGGGAGGCCAGGGACAGGTCTGGGTTGCTCCTGATAGAAAATAGGCAAGGGTAGATGGTAATGGAAGAGGAGTAAAGAAAAAGGAAACAGGACAGAGAACATTTAAGAGCTGGGATAATTGTTCTTGCTCCTACGAATGAGATAAGACAAGTAAGACCTTTAGCAACTCCTTCTTGTGGATTGAGTCCAGCTTCCCTGTTTCTTTCTCTCTTCGTGTTTTTCTATACATTGACGGTTGGACTAGATGATCTGAAAGGTCCCTTCCAACTTAGGTAATTCTATGATTCTATGACCTCTCCTGGTTTGCCAAGAATCTGAGCAAGCAGTAGGCAGAGTGATCATAATTGCCTTGGTGACGTATAATACTCCTTATTTTTCTTATACCTAGAACAAGCCCTAATATACTTCATCTTTTCCAAGATACATTAAATAATTTTAGAGGTTTTGCTCTTAAAAATGCCTATATTTCTAATGCAGCATTATAAAACTGACTCACACTTCTAGTAAAGTGACACAATTTTCTTTATTGCTATTATTATTTGCTCCACAGCATTTGGATTTTGAAAGCAAGATGTTATACACCTTAAGAGTGGAAGCAACCAACACTCATCCTGATCCTCGTTTTCTTCAGCTGGGGCCATTCAAAGACACAGCTTTGGTCAAAATTTCTGTGGAAGACATAGACGAGCCTCCAGTGTTCAGCAGACCCTGGTATTTAATAGAGGTAGATGAAGACGCCAAGGAAGGAAGCATTATTGGGCAGGTTGTAGCCCAAGATCCAGATATAACAAAGAATGCAATAAAGTAAGCTACTACACAACATAAAATGCTTTACATGCAGGTTAAGTCTCATGCACAAAGTGTGATGAGAGTGCAATGTAATAGGGTGCCACTTGAGTAATTAAGCCCATAGGGGCTACTGAAAAATGTCAAGCAGAGAAATATCTATGGGAGCTTGTGAAGACAAACACAGTTAGTAGTGTAGGCTATACTTCTGAACAACGGCCTATAGGTACCAGGTAAAAAGAAAGTAGAGGACAGCATTTAACTGGCATTAGGTTCTAGTACTTTCACCAAACTGTTAAAAAAATTATGATGTTCCATAGCTTAACTATTTAATGATCACATTATATTAAATAAGAAATTATTGTAAGAAAGTTATAACAACTAGAGGTAAAAGTTCAGTGTTGTGAAATTGCTGTATACATTAGCCCTCTGCCATTATTATCTGCAGCAACAAACACAGCACTGAAATTTGTGTATTTATCATACAACTGATTAGGAAATATGATTTATGCATTTCTGAACAAGATTGTTATGTCTTGCAGCAGTACAGTCTGGGGTAGGAGGTGTGAGAGGAGGAAGAAAATAAAACATTTTTAACTAATCTATGTATAAAATCTCAATTTAACCTGATAGTGACTGGTATCTACTGGACTAATTAAAAAACACCTATAAAACAAGTTTTTCATTGCTGGGAAAGAACAAAGAAAAAGCAGTGTCATAAAATAAGATTTTAAGAACTTTAATCTGAAGCTACGACTAATCCAAAGACTTTGCTGGTGATTTTGATGGTCCTTGTGACATCACTCCTCTCCTCAGCCAGGGCCCACTGCCCTCTGTGTGGCCACCTCCTGTTAAACATGCCTTGTTTCCCTAAACTGTTCTTAAGAAAGGAGTTCTTAAGCCTGACTGGAACCTTTACAGGAGTTTGTTTTCAAACCATTTTAGCCAACACAGTCAGAACCATGTGGCCTCCAGCATAAGAAGGACATGGTCCTGTTGGAGCGGGTCCAGACAGGGGCCACAAGATGATCAGAGAGCTGAAGAACCTCTTGTATAAAGACAGGCTGAGAGACTTGGGGTTGTTCAATCTGGAGAAGACAAGGCTCTGGGGACACATAACAGCAACTTTCCAGTATCTGAAGACTGCCTACAAGAAAACAGGAGAGGGACATTTTACAAGGGTGTGGAGTGATAGGACAAGGGGTAATGTCTTCAAACTGGAAGAGGACAGATTTAGATTGGATATCAGGAAGGTATTTTTCACTATGAGGGGGGTGAGGCCCTGGAGTAAGTTGCCCAGAGAAGCTGTGGAGGCCCCATCCCTGGAAGTGTTCAAGACCAGGCTGGATGGGGCTTTGAGCAACCTGGTCTACTGGGAGGTGACCCTGCTCATGGCAGGAGAGTGGAAACTAGATAATATTTAAGGTCCATCACAACCTATATCATTCTATTATTCTATCTCCAAAATATCTTGTTGTAAATTATACTTCATTATATCTGCAATGCCTGTCTTTTGATGACTGAGTTTTCCAAGAAACAATTAATTTGCAAATTATTATCTCAGAATGTCCACTTTTAGTTGTTATTAAAGCATTCACTTTATAAGCGAAAATGTAATTTCAAATATCAATCAAACAAACTGCCTACATAAATAGTTTGCTCTTCATCCCACTCGCTAGTCTTAAAATGTTTCTCAGTATTTGTAACACTCTGCACTCCTCAGGCAGCTACATGAAAGCTTAGGTTAATTGTAAAGAAAACGTTCTTGATTAACCACAGTTAAAATTTGAAAACTTTTAGAAGTGGCTGTGAGCTAAACTACAGACTGTAGCAGGGGACAGTTATGCTCAGTTATACTGTATCTTGACAGATATTCTGTGGATCGACACACTGACCTTGACAGAATATTCAACATCTATTCAGGAAATGGATCCTTATTCATCTCAAAGCCACTTGACCGGGAAGAAACTCCCTGGCACAACATCACTGTCATAGCAACTGAAATCAGTAAGTTGGAGATCATTTATCTCAGGAGAACATTAGAACTGACAAAAGACTGAAATTCTGCAGTATCTATGATTTATCTTGTTTCATTAGTTTTGCCCTTATTCAGATATGATCAATAGACAGATTATCTTTAAATGCACAGCTAAAAGTTCAATTTACTGCTTTAGGATTACCTTAGCCTGTTTATGGAAAAATAATTTGGAATTCTCAGGCTTAAAAAAAACCCTGTGCGGTATACATTAGACAAGTTTACTGGTACCCTCAGAATTCCCAGCAAATAATTTGGTGCAGGTGTGATGCACTGGTTTTATCCTAAGCTAAGTCTCTGGGAAAATCCTTGGGAAAAAAGATGTCCATGACAGACAGACAATACATTGTCAGAATGACCACTATAAACGGGGGAATAAATTATGCTTTACCTCAACTGCTGCTTTAACTATCTCAGGAAATGGCGTCATTTGAAGCCAAGACTAGAGGAAATTCTTTCCCCCCCATGTCTCAAACAAACCCTGGCCCTAAGTCTTTCACCTGGATTCTTTACTATCCTGTTGGAACTTTTAGATCTGGGTCTCTTGCCTGACTTTTCTTTCCAGCTGACAGTCATTGGAAGGGAAAGAGAGACACTGATTTTAGGGAACAAATTTTCTCCCTTCATTCTCCTTATAGATTCCCCAGGAGTCTATGTGCTTAATAGTCCATGAGTCAGATATTATGGATAGATTAATTAAATCCGCATTTTCAGAAAGACTGATACTTTTTCCTCATAAATGCTTTTTCACTGTTTGGTCAAATATGGTCTCCATCTCACTCAATAGGTGTACTGCAAGACTCGTCTGCAGTGATAGCTTAATGTTGGAGGTCAAGTTTGTTAAGACCAATCTACATATCCCCTTTTTTATGGTTTTGGTTTTTACATTTTGGGGAGAAATGAAAAGTTTGGGTCAGTTTTTGTGTGTTATTGTTGACTTACAATGTTTAAATGCTTTACTGATTTGAATGAGTAGATGTTCTTGACAGTTCAACCTCAGGAAACAGTTTTTGCAATGAATCATTTACTGCGCTGATGTATGAAATACAAGTCAATAATAACTCAGTGACTTGTTTTTAATACAAATCAATTTAAGTATAAGTTGTATTATTTCAATATATACTATAATAGAACAATTTGTTTCAACTATAAATAGGGCTTTTATGCATATGGAATGTATGTCAGTAGAAAATGAAATATAATTGCTTTAATATAATGAAGATAAATTAACATTTCTAATGTCTATTGGAAAAAATATACTAGATAATTCCAGATCTTTTCATAAACATAGACTTTAAATCTTTGTATTGCAATATAAATAATTTTCTTGTTTCAGATAATCCAAAACAAACAAGCCAGATACCTGTCTTCATCAGGATTTTAGACATAAATGATCATGCACCAGAATTTGCGAAATACTATGAAACATTTGTTTGTGAAAATGCAAAAGCAGGACAGGTAAACAAATACCTATGTTACTGAAGAACTTGTAATGAAACTAACCTGGAAAACCATCATGAAGACTTCAATGTACCTTTATTTGAACAACTGCAAACGACCCAGCCTTTTTAATCCTTACCTTCTACAGAAGCTACCAGTTGATTCAAAAAAGGTTTGAGGAGATAAGAGATGTGGGATTTTGCCATAGTATGATAACATAGCATATAATGCAAAATCATACTTTAAGGTGGTTTTTCATTGCTAATATCAGAAAATATTTTTCGGAAGTAGTTATGCATAGCACTACAAAACCCTCATGCTGTTTGATAATTCCATTTCTTTTGGATTTTTTCAAAGCCTTCAAATACACAAACCAGCAAAATCTTTTATTATGCTTCAGTAAAAGAGATGTGAAAAATGAACTTTTAAAAAAATAAAAGATAATACAACTGTTTCCAGTGTAAGTTAAACTTCAGTTTGGAATTGAATTGAATTTGGTCAAAGCTCATATATATCTCTGTTTAAATTATCTATCATCTCAGCAATTCTGTAATAATCTAAAAAGACAACAAAAAGATTTGTAGAGAAAACTAAGTGATAACTGGGAACTGAGAAAGAAGGCAGATCGACAGAACTCAGAGGCAGGACATTACAGAAATCTTTTAATATTACTGCTGTTACAACCAACATATATTTACAGTAATGCCATTCAGCCTTTCAGTTTTAAATCCTGTGAAGAAAGACGTATGTTTTGATGATTTTCATTCTTAAAATATTTATCAAAGAATTTGATTTTATAGCAGATTGGCTAGCTCTAGATTGTCTTTCAAGCATGGGCCTAAAATCCTTGCATGAGCCTCTTCTCTAGACTGATGTATTTTTGAGGGGAAGAAAAAGCTTGTAAAAAGTAGCAGTACCTGAGATGAGTCTAAAATTTCAGGTCCTACAGAACTCTAGATACAGGAAGAACATGCAATTTACCAGTTGAAATTCAAATGATGTTTTATGAATGGTTTAACAGATGGGGAAAAAACAAAGAAAGAAAAAATAAAAAAAAAAAACCCACAACAAAAAAGCCCCCAAACCCCAGCACTAAAAAAGAGAGAAAAAGAGAATACAAGGATACAGCTGATTGCTGGAGTATGCCTTCAGTTCTACTTATTATAAACAATTGAGGTTTATGATTAGAACAATGTGTCTTAACCAGTGACATAAATTGTCACATACATACAGTTCAAGCCCTACAGAATGAGCAAAAAAATCCCTAAACTTCTGGTTATTGTATCATCATAGTTTTATTTTGTGATTTATAAACTGTTTTTCCAGGTGGAATATGTTCACATAATTCTTGCCATTAATTTCAAACAGCTGGCATATGACCTAAATTCTGTCTCTGCAACAAAATCTCTTTGCACAAGATGAAATTGAGACAAATTAACCTTAAAATCTCAGTATGATGACTGATAGCAAAATGAGTAACGCATTTTAATTGCATAATACAAAGAAAGGTTCCAAAGCTTACAAATTAAGATTTCATTGAAATTAATCATATGCAAATTTATCAACCATCAAACACAAGTTTTGTCATGTATTTGAACCAAGTTCAATCCAAGCATACCTCTTGTCAGTTTCCTTAACCTAATTGTCATCTAGTCTAGCATACTTGATGAAAGATCCATTAATGTAAAAGATTTCATTTATGTTTCTGGTAAATTCTCTGCTTTTCTAACAACTGAGATGACAAAGATGGGCACATTGTTATTCAGACCTCCCTTATATCTAGTGTAGCAATGTAATTCCAGGAATTATTTTCCCTAATTAGAAAAATCAACAAAAATACTAGAAAGACAGCATGCACCAAGTGTAGCTGGAGAAAAAAGAGAGAACCAGACTGTTATTCTATTTATTGACAATGGAGTTCCTCAAGACAGGCATCTTGGGTTCATATCTGGACATTTACACATAGTTCACTTAAGATTTCAGAAAACAGATTACCTTCAGTGCGTAAGAATACTTTTATTTTGGTGCATAAAAATAGTAATGAATATAGAAATACAAATGTGAATATTTTAGTCAAGGATGCTAAGTTCCAGATATTACTCATATTTCCAGAATTGATAGTGTTTAGTAGGTCTACTGTGATACAATAAAGACACATAATCATGTTGTATTTATTTAGTACTACTCTACCTTCTTTTAGAGATTACCTAAACAGCTGTCTTACTAAAATCATTATTTCTTCTTGACATATCACAGTAGTGCTTCTACATCTGGTGCCCATAGCAGGACAGCGGGACTGAAAAGATAACTACATTTAGTTAATTCTTAAATATTTCTTTTAAAATCAGGCCCAGCTATTAATCGCATCACTCACTAAATCTCAGGTGCATCAGGAAGGAGTCAGAATGATCAAATATTACTGTCTGCCACCTGGTGGCATTACTCATTCTCAATATCAGCAGATATTAGAGGCTGCATTCATCGTGGTTTTCAGACAGCCTTAGGAACATCAGAGGAAAGAAAATCCTACAGAGCGTCTCCTCCTCCCCTGCCACTTTTTGGTCCTCAAATAGCAATGGTATAACTGGGGAGAAACGTTATCACTAGAGGTGCATAAACAACTACATTCATCAGGCTGGAACAGATCTGTTGCCATGCAAGTTCTGTTCCACTGGCTAATACGCAGGCTAAAGAAAATTATGATACAGCCTTCCTCTCACACAATTTAGAAATCCCTAATCCTTTGATGGTGTGCTAGAGCCCCAGGGACTGTTGTGGGGAAGGCTCTGGTACAAGTTCTCTCATGCCCTTGTCACAGGAATTAATTGGGTCTTTTTAGCTGGATTAGAGGTTGAGTCCTCTCCATGGAAACCAGGAAGATTTACTTGAAAAGGAGACTGATTCAACTGAACAACTTACTAGTAAGAATTTAGCTAATTTCAACACCTATCAACAATAATATTTAAGAAAATAACCTGGGTCACTTTTTTTGCACTGATGCTGTATTCTTTCCTGCCATTCAGGGGATCTCAGACATCAGAACAGAGAAATAATTTGTTTCTTCTTTCAGAAAGCTGGCAGATTTTTCTTTCCATTAGTCTCCATGCCCCGCTCCCTTTTTCAGATGAAGCAGACCGAGATCGCATGTTCTGTGTGGCCACTGCTAATTATCACTCACGAGTTGCTTATATATTGTAGCTGCCTTCTTTAGGTAGACACCTATTGGCTTGGTTTAGTGAGAGACAGTCTGTCTCTCTTTTGAAGTAAGAGTTGGAGTTCAAGGGAGAATTTTCCAACTTCTGATAAGCATTCAGTCCTGCTTTAAATCTGCCAACACATTTGTGGAACAGAGCCAAGACTTGAAAACCAAACTGTTTTGCATTATCAAGCACAAAGCTTTGTTAAGTGGCAGGCATTTTAGAACATTTCTTAAGACATAAAACATCAAGATCAAAGGTCTATTCAAGCTTACACACATGATGGAGGCTGCTTTCTGCATCTAGCACCATACAGATGTATAGGCTAGAATTGTGCCTGAACATGTACGATCACCCAAGCCCCAAAATGACGAGATGGGGACCCACTGACAGTTAGATGGATTTTGAAACACCTCTACATGGGGGCACTTGAACTATGTTATTACTTCAGTCCTGGAGGAATGTAGCCACTTCGAAATCTTCTACAAAATCTTCATCCCACCCATTTACTTTGTTATTAATACATTCAAGATTAGTTAATGATTGGCCCTACCAGATCAAATGTATTTTTCTGTAACGGTTTATTGCAGACAAAGTGGTCAAATCTTTCCAGATTCCTTGAGAAATATTTGTTGCACAGAGCAAATTTAATAAATTTCAAGACTGACAAAACTAGCGGTCCAAGATCCAGGATTTGTTCTCTTCTATACTACTTCTGAAAAGTGTCAGACAAAACCAAACAGTATAATGTCCCAAATATTCCTTTCTCAAGTGCCTAGTGATATTTTTTAAGTCTTATCACAGAAGCAGCTGAAAGTAGATAAATGACGTTTGAGAAATTTCTCTGTTGTACAATATCCAGGTTTAACTAAGAGCATAATACAACAAGAATGAAATCCCACATGATTCAAGTGGATTGAAGGTCTATTCCTCTGCAAATCTATAACCTCATGCAAGAGAAAAACAAAATTCAGCAGCTGTTACTGTATGTGTAGCTTAACAATATCTGTCTCCAGTGGTCTTACTTCTCTGAGACTAGAAGTACAGTTTTTATACTGTATGACAATTACATTCTTATAAAACTTTGGAAAGGCATTGTCTACAAGAGCAGACCATCTCTAAATACCTGTGAAAGAGACATTATTTTTCACTATCATATTTATAGTGAATTTTAAAAGCAGCTTTTTTGAAAAAAACCGAAGTTTTAACAAGAAGATAGCAATCACCGATATGCTGGTTTTTATTTTGTAAAGAAGCAGCAGAAGATTACATTGTGGACATCCTACTTGTCCCAAATTTTGTTTTATTAGTACAAATTTTTAACCTGAAAATACATTGCATCTGTCCACCCATAGACCTCATCTTGTTCAGTTTTCTTCAATGAACCTTCCAACAATCTGCCTGAAGCATGTTGCTGCATTTTTAAAAGGCGTATCCAAGGTGGAGCCAATGTGTAACTGTGGTTTATTTGCATAACATGCCAAGCCAGCACAGGATGAAAAGCACATCTAAAAAGTGGCTAGTGCTGACTTCTATACTGTTAAAGATGCACTGCTAGTCTAATGCTTGCTTTAATGGTTCCTATATTCCTTTTAGAGGCAGTTCCAAGACTGAGCCCGCAACCCAAGTCCCCTACTTGTGCAGCTCTCCATGTTCACAAATGCAAGAGCACAGTGACCTTTGTTATTTCAGAATGCCCCCACCTAGCTTTTACTCACTTTCTGTCTTTAAAACAGCTTGAAGAAAATTGGAGATCAGTGTGCATCTAGGGATGTACCAGCTAGGCAGTCTATTCAACCCCAACCACTTCTACAGACATGAGTATGAATAGCTATAAAATAGCTTGAACATAAACTACAATCAAAATTTTGACCTTGGTATAAGTCCTGGCCTTAACAACACAACATTGAGGATAAAAAAAACCAACCACAAAACAGTATTACAATCAAACCATTTCCCAATTTGAAAAAATTATGCCAATGGGAAATGGATCCAAATCCTTTAAAAGAATCTCTGTATTCATCATGAAATAAATACTTCAAGAAATGTTTCCAGTGGCAATAATTCCTCATTCACAACTCATCTTACATTGTCAAGCTCCTACAACCACTTTGTCCTAGTGTAAAGAGAAAAACTTATGCCAACGCCTAAATTTAAATTTTCAGTACCCTCAAAGACAAGTGACCTCTAAAAACTTAAACAGAACTTGAAATACCCAGTAGAATCCATGCAACTGTGAGACTCTTTCTTTAAATGCACAAAAGTGCACATGTACGTGCACACACAACCCTCAAATTAATGACAATAATGCTGTATTTTCCAGATTGTGCTCATTGACATGGGAAACATAAGAAAAAAATGGGAGTGCTTTTTATTTTCTCTAAGCCTGATAAGCTTGAAACATATTTGAGTAAAAGTCAATTTCTTGAGATAACTCTTCCCTCATAAATCTTACAGTGTCAGAGATATTTCTCTGAACTCCTGGTAAAGAGTGATCATAACTCAATGTCCATAACTGCTTCAAACCAGAAGAATACATTTCCAACATGGAATGTACATGAAACAATACTAATTTTTTTTTGTATAACCATGATATTTAAAATAAAAATAGCCACATCTCTTTCATTGTTGCCATGATAATCATTAACATTATTCTATTTTATATACAGCTGTATAAGTAAAAAAAAAACCAAACCTTAATTAGATAACATTTCTAATTTCCTTTCACCTATTCATCATTTGGAAAAATTTACGTGCAATCATCCTTCCTCGTCGTTCTTTTATTCTCCCATCTTTCCTGGTGGAAGAACAGCTGGTTCTCAATTTATGCAGCCAATAGTTAGAGTAGGTAATAAGTTGGTTTTCTTTTTTTTCTTCTTCAGCTTTACCCTCAACCATAAGTTTTCAATGTAATTAGGTTCCTCTATGCCTGGCACAATTGTCCTCCTCCATGTGATTTGCACATGAAGGGAATCAAATCCAGATCCTACAAATATCCCACTGATTACATCTCATAAAGCCCCAAGATAGTCAACTGCAATTTCTGGTAGCTATATATCAGGATATTTTCTCCTTGAGTTTTTCAGCAAGTAAAAGCACAAATATTATCACTTATTCTAATTTTCTCTCTTCTCTCTGGTACTTTTACACTTTTTCTGTCTTTTCAAACTTGTAAAAATGTGAAAGGAAATTTTTCTCATTTCAACTTGGTATTTTAGTCCTATCAGAGGAATTATTTATTCCTCTTTATAGCAATATTAAGATATTAATGTAGCAATATTCCTCTATTATAGCAATATTAAATTTTTGCATTAAACAATACAAAACTAAAATTAAGGACTATCCTGGTCTTGCTCGCTATATTATCACTCTGAGAGGTAGATTATGGCAAAGAGAAAAGCAATGGAACATTGGGAAAATGTTGGCATAATCAGAGACTCAGCAACATACCGAACGGACTGCTTTGCCATAAATAGGGTTTAGGATAATCTTGGGAAACGTCTAAAACTCAAAACAAATTTTAAAAATCTAAAGAGCCATGATCATCAAATGCTTTAAAAGTGAAGAGATCTTAATGTGTAATTATTATTCTAAACACTCTTAGAAAAACCGTATAACCTTGCCTTCACCATAGTCACATCCTCTTGTGCAAGGCTGATGCTCACACATTACCTTTCAAATTCCTCAATACGCCTCAAAAATAAAAAGAAAATGATAAAAAAAAAATCTTGTGGTTGTTTTAGAAGGAGCTGCTAGGAAGTGAATGAGCCAAACTCAGACCTTCTCTACTGTTTTAGGTTTTGTTTTTTTTTTAAATAACAACTCAATACTATCAGCTGCAATAAAAGTATCCCAAAATTGACTAGAAAAAATGGGCCAAATACACATCGCTCAGTAAAGTACTAGCAGCAGCAGGTTTCTGAATTATACAGCAAGAAAAGCAGTTTAGTATTTTTGGTAGCCCTATAATTATTTTTGTCTAATACAGTGTTGCATCCTGAGAGATGCCAAATACCCTCCAAAATTTAATTGTATCCTCAAGTCCCACTCAAGCTGATGTTCAGAGAAAGTACATAAGAAAAAGCCATTCCTTACTTGATTGCTGCAAAGCTTAAAAATCGTATCAGTGTTACTTGTCAATTACTGTATTTCTTGAAGAAGTCATGCTGTACTTTCGCTGGAAATATCAGAAAACAAGCTGTGAAGTAAGTCTTTGATAACAAGCGGCTTTGATGTCTGTGGGATTTCAGGACACCCTACACACTGGAAACACTTGAAAACCTCGAGACAGGCATTGGCTCCCTCATGACTTTGAGAGAAACAAGTCTGACTGCTGAGCTCTTTCTGCCTTTAAGTTTAGGTGCCATAGGAACTTGCCTGTACTGAGTTGCAGAATCCTCAGTTGAAGCTTACTCCCATTCTCCTGCCACCAAGCTTTGTTGTCTTCTTATTGAACTCAAACATGTCCTTGCAAGCCAAGGTGGAGTATGGGTCACTCCCCAGTGTGATACTCACTAGGGAGTGCAAAGGACATAGCAGTCAGTCATATGGCTCACTGGAGTTACATACAAACTGCCATGGTGTTAACTGTTGCAATTCATTTCACAGAACACAGCTGTTTCCAGGTAGCTTTTCCTTACTCAGTTCTGCAGCTGTTATCCGTACTATCTATCAGTCCAGCAGCAGAGAGACAGAAAAATACTCAAATTGCCAGTGTATACATGTACCCATGTACACATGAGTACATGTTTTGGTGCAACGGGAAAGCCTGTGCAATCCAGAGGTACTGCTGAAACCTCCTTTTTTAGTCCATTCTACTCTGACCCTATGCTGGCACTATTATCACTCATTCCCAGCTGGGCTTGAGTGGCCTTGTTAGGGCAGCTATAAAGCTCCACAGCCAGGGGTTTTGATTTAGGAGGGAGTAAAGCATCTCTTTTTATTACCTCAGGAGAACCAAGAATCCTGCCAGTGCAGTACTCCAATTTATTGCCAGGAGCAGATGAGGTGGACTGGGAATTAGACCCACTTAACAACTGGTTTACACACTACTCTGTGTCATTGCTACATGAGGCCACAGGAGGTTTATGGCTTATTCAGAAGGGCAATTGTTTCTGTATCACTGAAAGATACTGAGTACAAATCAAAGCACACGGCTGTCTTGCAGGGAGGACTGGCCCCTTTTTTATCCTCTGTTATGTGTTTAAAAAATGAAAAACCAAAGCAACAATTTGCTTACTGTAACCTCTCCTGTGTTTATGGGGGGAACACTTGGCTTAGGACATCAGTTTATATCTTCAGATAAAGATTCATTGGATTTTTACTGGATGTGAAAAGCAGAGACCTTGTTTCAAACACAAGATTTACAAAATAGCATGAAATACTTTTTTTTCTTTATAGCTGATACAGACTGTGAGTGCAGTAGACAAAGACGAGCCTCCTCGAGGACACAAATTTTTCTTTGAGTTGGTGCCAGAATTTGCTCTTCATCCAAACTTTTCCATTGTTGACAACAAAGGTAACTGCTGACCAGTACCACCTCCCCAGCCCCAATACGACACAAAACTTCATCCAGAAACATTTGCTTTTTCTGCTTTTCCATTCTAGATAACACAGCAGGAGTTATGACTAGAAGAAATGGATACAGCCGTAGTAAGATGAGTACCTACCTCCTGCCAATCATAATATTTGACAATGACTACCCGATCCAGAGCAGCACTGGCACACTGACCATTCGAGTGTGTGCCTGCGACAGCCGAGGGAACATGCAGTCCTGCAACGCTGAGGCCTTGCTCCTCCCTGCTAGCCTCAGCACAGAGGCACTGGTTGCCATTCTCCTCTGCATCATTATCCTGCTCGGTCAGTAACTGTGACGAGATGTTCAATTGCCTAAGCAAAGGTCTGATCTCTTCCAGACCCCTAATATTCTTCAACCCCTTATTCACATGACCCTGCAGAACAATATTTCATACCTGATCTGGTCTTTTTTTAATTTCTTTTTTGTTTTACCAAGTGTTTTCTAAGATGGAAAGGGAGCTGGGAGGGTGAAAGAGGGAGCTGCTTTGGGCTCAGCCCTCAAATGGGCTGTTTGTCATCATTACTATTCAGAAGAATGTGCGAAAAGAATAAGACTATAAATGTTATTTAGATGAAATACATTTGAAAATGTAGGTTGTTTTTGATACCATGCTCATTTGAGAAATATTTTACATTATAAACAGTTCTTCATTTAGATCCAGGACTTTAAAATCATACTCCTGAAGCTCAGTGATAAGTTTCTCAGTGATTAAAAAATTATCAATTATACTAGCTATTTAATCATGAATGATCTTTAATTTTTATACTCAGGAAATATTTAGCTCAAAAGCATAGAAGAGAAATGTTCAATTGCTTTCCAGCAGTAACGAGAGCAGCTGATTAAAAGTGTGAGCACAGAAGTTAAATGAGTGGTTGGAAAGCAGAAGCATGAGAAAGATTAGGTGATATAAGAAGAAACTGGAATAAATGCTAGCTCACAACCTGGTGTTAGAAACATAAAAACTGCAACTTGCATGTTTTGCTTACCAGAGAAGTGCCTCCTTAAAAGTGCCATCATCTCTACTTTCCAGCCATAGTCTTTGGAAAACCTCTTTCCCTTTCTACCCATCCTAGCAAACTCAGCTTGCCAAGGGGGCAGTGACAAGCTTACAGGTGACAGTTTATATAATTCTAAGGAGATCACTTTTTTCAGTTTTTAAACTGGATTCAATCCACCTCCAGTAAACAGTCAGAGGGTTGCAGAAGTTCTTGGGAGAGGGGCAATATGTATAAACCATATCTGTACTGCTGGGCATAGGAAATGGACAGCACTTAAGCTCTGACAAACTGAATGTCCGTACTGCTTAGGTTCAAGCATTGCTTCTGGCCTAGTTTCAGAATTCCGCAGGACGTTGCCCAGGCATAGTCTGAGAAGCAGAACCTGCAGGGTACTGCTTTCAGCAGATAATTATGGTTCAAGCTACGGTGGATCTGGCTATCCATGTTGCATAGTTCTTAACACCATGTCAACAGTCTCTGTGTCTTCAAAGACACCCTTCATGCCCCAACAGAGAGCATGAAATGTATACCATGAAACACATGGTCTTTCTCTCTCACTATGAAAACATCACTCCAATTGGCTGCAATGCTTTAGTACAGAATCATTGGACTTAAAACAAAAATCAAGGTGTGCCTTAGGACCACAGTGATAGCACATGAGACTCAGAACAGGCTCAGGGACCAGTGCCACACAAAACAATTGTGACCATTTTGTGTCTCTTGGCCCCAGGGGCAGAGACCCTGCTCTGCTTAGCGCTACAGACATAGCTGAAGCCAGAGTAGCATAAGGCTGAAGAGCATCTAAACAGAATTGTTAGTCTACAACTGGTGCGGTTCTTGGCACCTAATTTAATTGTTCAACAAGATGTAGTGTGTTAGGATAGCAGGCTGGTGTCACCATGCCCAAAATAGCGAGGATGTATTAAGCACCCAGATGGGAAAGACACTTCATAATAAACTTCTAGTGATTTGCTCTACTCTTGCATATGAAGTTCTTAAATTTATTTAAGTGGGCTATTACTTGTCTAGCATTAGGAAAACTTGAAAAGAATGGCTCCTGTACAGATACAAACCCCACAAATGAAATAGAACAGACTTGACATTCACAGCATCATACCATGCCATGTAGAAGATCGCAGTTCCCTCTCCCTACCCACAGCATGTCCTGTCTTCCCTTTTATTCACCAGTACTTGAGTCATTCAGAGTAAAAACTTTGCTCCTAAGACTCAACAAACGTGCATTGCTGTAATGTGTGGTTTGGTAAATGCTGTTGTACCTCATTGACGCATGATCTCACTGGCCTCACCTATTAACTCCAGCTACTTAAGCTAGGGTCAGATTTTTAAATGCGTTTAAGCATTGAATTCCTACTGAAATCAATAGCCTTTAGGCACCAGAATGCAGCTACAAATCTTAACTTCAGTTTTTAATTTCCCTCTGTAGAGGTTCATTTTTGTGTCAATCCTTACCTCTCCAAAAGGAAGTTATTCAACTAACATTTCTTAAACTATTGGGATTGGTTTTTCTAAAAGAAACATTTAATAGCAAAGATTGGATTTCGATTCTTGCAGTCATTGAAGCCAAAAGTAGTTTTGTCAATAATATTGATAGCTGAAGTTCTTCAGGTTCTTATTTTCAGAAAGATCTGTAGATCCCACTTTCAAAAGTGAATTAGGCACTTAGGAATACCTAAATCACTGGCTTTCAAGAGTGTGAATTACTTTTGCCAAGGAGATTGAACTACATTTGATGAAATGACCCTTAGTGACTGCCGGGAAGGCAATACTTCACAGAACTAAAATCGAAGTCAAATCCTAATAGGATGATGTATTTTAAGACATTGTCTGCTTTCCAACTTCTGCTTAACTGTATATTTATTTCAAATATACAATATTTTAATCTTTGCTCCCATTGTTTTAAAAAAGCATAAGTTTTTGACTGCTATAAAAACTTTAATATTTTGCCTTATTAACTTCAACTGGTACATAGCTTTTATCACCATTTTTTGACTAAAAATCCCATCCCAGCCTTAAAACTTTCACAGCTCAACAGATAACGTGAAATATTTGGTCATTTATTTAATTTCTAACTAACCATCTTCATTTCTTCATCCACCTTTTGTTTCCTTTCAGTATTAGTTGTCTTGTTTACGGCTCTTAAGAGACAGAGGAAGAAAGAACCCTTGATCATATCAAAGGATGATGTTCGGGACAACATCGTGACCTACAACGATGAAGGAGGTGGGGAAGAAGACACTCAGGCTTTTGACATTGGCGCACTGAGAAATCCAGAAGCGAGGGAGGAAAGTAAGATGAGAAGAGATGTTATCCCAGAAACCATATTTCAGATAAGACGGACTGCACCTATTTGGGAAAACATTGATGTCCAAGATTTTATCCATAGAAGGTTAAAGGAAAATGATTTAGATCCAGCTGCCCCTCCTTATGATTCATTAGCAACATATGCCTACGAAGGAAATGATTCCATAGCAAATTCACTCAGCTCCCTGGAATCGCTTACCACAGAGGGCAACCAAGACTATGATTACCTCAGCGACTGGGGACCTCGTTTTAAAAAACTGGCAGATATGTATGGTGGAGAGGACAGTGATCGAGACTGAGAAAGTAATCTGTGACCTGGTCAGTGTTAGTGGAATTCATGTCTATGTTACTAGATAAAGTGGCCTACTCTCTCTTGGGAATAAAAAAATCACAAAAAATAGGTGTTGTCTTAGTAAGGGTTTGCTTAATCAATACGTCAACGTGAATGAATATGAATTATTTAGATTTTTAAAAATCTATAATTCACCCTCTCTGCCTAGAAACCTCTGATGAAAGGTTTTAATTGACAATGAAAAGACAATAAAAGGCTTTTTGTGCCTTTACTAATGAGATGGAAACCTAACTTTTTTAATTGCTTTGCATCACCTTTCCTACTAGCTGGGACAGTGTGCACCTACATTGTAACATAATCTCAAAAATATACCTTAAAAAAGATTAATATTACTGCCATATTTATTGAGTTAAATAATGTCTGTGTGTTGATTCATCATGATATTTTTATATATGTATATTTATATTTTTGTATTTTTATTAAATAAATTAGTATTTATAAAAATACTGCTTACTCATGTACTTTGTTTATCATAAGAAACTGTCCGATCTTTCTGAACAAAGAAACTGCGCATTGTGCAATACTTAATTTTTGAATGCATCTTCTTATACTGGATTAGTGCTTGAAATGTACTGTGCAAGAACAAAGAGAGAGTGCTCTGTAATGCAAATGCAGTGTAGAAAAAAGAAAAACTATTTTGAAGTGATTATAAATAAATGCAGTCTGACTTGCAACGTGTATTACTATACAGCATAATAATATAGTTTCATTGTGAAACTTGCCCCCACATACCTTCTTACATGAACAAGTGAGAAGTGAGAGGATTTAACAGATATATGCCCAGGGATTTAAGGAACCATGAAGGTTTTTTCTGGTAGATATGAAAACAACTTTTTAATACGCCTGTTAAAAAAATTGAATAATTAAGCAAATATTAATAATGAAAGGAAGGCTTTTGTATTTTAATCTTATTTTTGGGTTTTGAGGCAATTAGGCAAATCAGACATGTTACTAATAGCTTCTTTTTAAATCAAAGTGATCCAAGCAATAAAACCAAAGTCCAACTAATATTTATTAAAGATTTAAGTGTTCTCTTCCTTCAAAGAAGTGCAAAAATTTGCATATTTTCTAAAGTGTTAATGTCACTCTTCAAGTATATATTTGTGTTTAAAATCTATTTGTTGGATGAGCTTTTATGTAATGAATGCAATGTACTTTTTTCTTTCTCTCTACAGAGGACAGGAGGAATTTACCTGGGTCACATGTGGTCTAAGTAAGAGTTGCAAGGTTTATCCACATAGTTTAAAAAAAAAAAAATTAAAAACTTCAAATGTATTAAAAAGAATCAAAGATGTCAACAATATAGGAGGACACAATCCATAGCATTTCTGTTTTTAATATCAACTATAGGGAAAACCATGTGCATATAGATGTCTGAAATAATCATGTTTTAAG
Source organism: Arenaria interpres (assembly GCA_013399435.1). NCBI lineage: Eukaryota > Metazoa > Chordata > Aves > Charadriiformes > Scolopacidae > Arenaria > Arenaria interpres. Next base: position 45,933 of record VXAK01016792.1, on the reverse strand, counting down.
CTTTTCTCTAGATTACTTAGTTATTTTTCAGATCTTTTCAGACAGAAACTTAAGACACACATTAGTAATATAATGTGGACTACTGAGGCACTCATCTAATGAGTTAATAAAGATAATAAAGAGGCTACACACAAGGTCATTTCATCTAGACATAGGAACACACTCAGCCTAATATTTTCCTCACTATTATGTTGACTTTCAGATTATTTCTCAAAAATATCTATTTACTATTATTTATTTTATCCCTTTGTCACATTCTTCTGCCATCCCCAAGGATGCATCTTAAGTTTTCTGACAGTGAACTCCTTGTTTCTGGGAGAGGAGTGTGTGCGTGTGTCAGGGGCCTGAGGTTCAAAAAAAGCACATAAACAGCTCAATGTGAGCTGGATGTCAGATCTGCAACATAACATTGCAAGCAAAAAATTTTAGTGACACACAAAACATACAGCCATGTGGCAGCCATGTACATGGACGTGATGTAGTAATAAGACATCCATGTATAGCTTGAAGGCATAAAATGCGGGGTTTTTTTATGTGTCTTTTGGACGTGAAAGCAAAAGACTTATGGAATATATGTTGCTGGCACAGTGAAAGTACACAGGAATGCAGCAATCTGACAATGCAATTACAATGCAATTTTCATCATTTTAAGGCACTGCCTTAAGGTGGGATACCAGGAAAAAAAAAAAAGGTGACAAAAAAACTATGTCCCTGCAGATAAATGCCTGGGGAGGAAACTTCCCTGCCTTAAAGAAGTTGTACACCCAAACTTCGTCTTCAGTGACAAACACAGTAGATCAGACTAAGAGGAGAGCTTTTAGCAATCTTGTAAGTTGTAATCAGAAATCTGAATACCACACAGTAATTTCTCAAAATTGCTAGAAATTTCAAGCATTCTTAAAATGACTAAAACTAGCTGGCAAGTTTATCATCTGACATGCCTTACGGGTAGTCATGTGGGCTTGTTCATCCAAATGGTTGCAGAAACTATTTTTTTCCACTGCAATTGTTTTTTAAAAAATTAATCTTCTTTTACGTCTGAAACAACACGGTAAATCACAGATGAGAAATTTGTATTCACAGTGGAAACTACTGTGGTCTATCCGTTTTGCTCTGTACTATTTTTATCTGTGTACATCCATTGATTACATTTTATACAATAGAACCAGTGAGTGACAACTGTATCTGATAGGATGAGCTGCTGCTTCTGGTGTCATAGGTCAGACTGATTCCCAGGTTATTTCTCATGGAGGAGTCCTTTCGCACAGCAATAGCCATATGCCTCAAGAGTACCACTGCCACCTTAGTCTGTGACAGAGGCAGGCACCTTTGCTGTCATGGGTATTCAGTGGAGCAACTGCACTCCCTCTCTCTGAGTTTGCCCACCCCAAATGCTAGAGGGTTATGCCTGCAAAATTCATGCTGTGTCACTTTCTGGAGCTGAGGACATTCTGAGATGAACAGGGCAGAGGCTAAGGCTGCTGGATTGCCAGCCACTCTGGATGCCTTAGTGGTTACTGCAGCTTATTAAATGTCAGATTATCTCTGGCTCTCAACAGGCAGAGGGCCAGGTATAGGAACCAACAGGAACTTATGTAGCATTGGCAGACACAGAAATCTACTTTGTTGGGTTACAAAAGTAGCAGAAAAACTTCAGATCACACTTTGATTAACTTCTATTTTCCAGTAATAAGTCCAGACTGATGGAGTTACGTACCTCAATTTTTTGACCATTTAAACAATATTTTTGTGAAATAAATACTAATGAAGTTCATTTTTTCAAAGAATAAACATGAATTTTGAGGGAGAAGGAAAGGATATGGATAATAAACATGTACATGGACAATTCATTTTGAAGTCCAGTTACTGGCAAGTCATCTCTTTTTAACCACCAGTGAAACAACGGCTATATGATTTCTCTAATTCCTAAAGGGAGCATCACACCTAGATCCCACTATTACATTGTATTTGGATTCCTAAAGGTAACAGGGAAGGAAAAGAACGTCCTGAGAGGTCTCTTAGATTGTTATTGTCAGCTTCACAAGTCCACATTTAGAGGACCTGGGTGAGGTCCAGCGTGGATACCACTACCCTGGCATGGTTGAAGGAGCTGATATAAATAATGTCTTTGAGTCATCCAATACCAACTGGTACTGATGAAGTTATTAGCTTCCTTTGGCATTTTAAGATTAGTGACATTGATGGGTACAACTGAAAAAAGATCCAAAAAAAAAAAGACCAAGCTCCAGTTGGATGGGCAAACAATATTGGTCCATACTGGGCAAAAGTGCCGATTGATGTAGCGGGATACACAATACTGGTTAAGCATCAGGAAAGAAAGAGAGGGATGAGAGGTGGGAAATTCTTCCAGTGAAGCTTCTGCAGATGTGCTGGGCATTTCAGAGAATCATAGAAGGGACCTTTCAGATCATCTAGTCAAACCATTAACCTAACACTGACAAAAAACATCACTAAACCATATCACTAGGCACTACGTCTACCTGTCTTTTAAATACCTTCAGGTATGGTGACTTGACTGCTTCCCAAGGCAGCCTCTTCCAATGCTTAATAACCCTTTCAGTGTAGAATTTTTTCCTAATATCCAATCTAAACCTCCCCTGGTGCAACTTGAGGCTGTTTCCTCTTGTCCTATTGCCTGTTACTTGGGAGAAGAGACCAACCCCCGCCTCTCTACAACCTCCTTTCAGGTAGTTGCAGAGAGTGATAAGGTCTCCCCTCAGCCTTATTTTCTCTAGGATAAACAATCCCAGTTCCCTCAGCCACTCCTCGTAAGACTTGTTCTCACCTCACCAGCTTCATTGCCCTTCTTTGGGCAAACTCTGGCACCTCAATGTCTTTTTTGTAGCGAGGGGCTCAAAATTGAACACAGTACTCAAAGTGGGGTCTCACCAGTGCCGAGTACAGGGGGACAATCACTTCCCCAGTCCTTCTCACCACACTGTTCCTGATATAGGTCAGGATGCTGATTATGTACATCTTCATCCTCTGTAAAATTAATGGTGCTTAGACAATCTCTAGATCCATGGGATTGCCTCAGACCTCAGAAACATCTCACTGAGAAGTTCAAGGCCTTGAAACCTTAGAAGAGGCTCAAGAGGAAGGAGAAAGGTCATTTTTAATTATGCTAGTCTCACCAAGGGTCAACTTTTCTGTGACTCAGATCTGCCATGGTCCACTCCAAAGGAGAAGAAGTAGCTGGAAACACTTAGGATGTACAATACTAATTTGTGATCTCTCGCAGAAAAAACACTTCTGAATACTAAGGGACAAGACAAAATTACTAACTTCTGAGGAAATACTGTGGGAGATCAATCTGATTTAGTCACCATTCTGAACAGAGTCTTAAATAAATTTTGAATGGGCTCTCCCAAGGATTAAGAGAAAATAAGCTGAGAAAAAGGAGTGAAAAGGAAGAAAAATGAACATGGAAATATTCCAAGTGAATGTTCCAAGAAAAAAAAGAAAAAGTAAATCCATTCCATCTTGAACGCAGAAAAAATCCAACCAAAACAATCAAACCCAGGAACATATTTCAAAGGTCTTGTTTTGTAATATTTATGTATTTTCTATTTTTTTCACTTTAACAGAATTCTTTAAGATCCTCAGAGTTACAAGCTGACCTTGATAAACAGTCTTATCAGTAAAAAATAATGCTAGAGATGCTCTCACACAGAAGCTTGGATCTTTCAGTGAAATGACAAAACAGACTTCTTATTATGCCAGGTTAAGCAATCTAACTGCAACCACTACCATACATACACATGCCTAGAATTTTTAGTCATTTCATGAAATGGCGGTTTTCAGAATAGAATAGTCACACAAAAAACATATATAAAATTTAACTTGGTACTTTTCTTATGCATTGATGACAACAGGCACTACTAACATCTTCTGTTCCAGCACTTCAACTGCTAATGGTCTAATTTACACTGAAAGTTGTATTTTAAATCTACTCTTCACTCCTCACTTGTGCTAAGCAGACAGAATGCACAAGTGTTTGGGTCATTGCATATTGGAGTATTGTTACGTTTTATGTTCTACAATTGAATTTGTAGATGAACTTGAGCAGTTCCAGAAAGAAAAATAAAGGAAAAAAAAAAAGCAGAAACGGGAAATGAAACATTTTTGCCTCCGTTATGGAAGATGAATGGGGGAGACATGAATTCTAGAAGCATGTTTCAGGAACATAATGTGGATGTTACTTTGTATGCATATGATTGGCTGTCTATATGTATGGGTGAGTGCATATACATGCATATAAAACCCCCTCACTTTATTATCTATAAGGTTAACCAACAGAAACCCTTGGGTATGACTTCTCTTTAAACACAGATGCCCACTGAAGAGAAGAAAAAGCATGGCAGAGTACAAAACACATTCAACTATGTGCAAAACAAAGGACATAAAACTGTCTGATTTTACAGTTTGTTTTATGTTGTTCTGGCATCCTGCTGTTAGAGGGTATATTTTAAACTTTGGTTCGGTTTCGGTTCATGAATCATAATTCAAACTAGCAGGGATCTGGCCTGAACTCTACTTAAAAATCACTTCCAAACTCGGGATTTTGCATCTTCTTTTAAATTTCACAGAAAGGGAAATGCAGAAAAGAGGGCTGTGAGTACCACTGTTCTTGTGTTCCAAAGAAATCATGTTGACGTTATTTCTGCAGCGGAGTTGAGTGCCTCTGTGTGGAATCAGCCCACTGGCTGTCACAGGGCACCATGCAACAGAGGAAATCCAGGCACATTTACTTATTTCATTTTACTCCCCATCCCTCACCATCGTCATTCAAAGCAAAGCACTCTGCAACACCCTTCACCCACTCCAGCAAAATTCATTAGAATACTTTTTAGCAAATTGCAGATCACCAGTAAAAGCCAAAGAAGTGACAGTGTCTTGTCACAACTTCAATATCTTTTTTCCTCTTGCTGGTGTGCACTATTTTAGCAGGAAATACATTTTCATAGCAGTCCTATGACTTAAAATATGAGCATATTCCTGATTTTGTTCATTTTACCATGGAATTTGAAACAGCTCCTGTCATAACACATATTAATATACCTTCATCAGGCTTGGAATGAGTTCCATAATTTTAAAAAGCATTTGCTTTTAGAGTCAATGTGCCAAGCATTTCTTCCATCACTTCTCACAGGGGAATGACAGGCTGTACAAAGTAAGCCTGCACAAACACAGATTTTGATTTTTGGTGGGAGTAAAATGATAATAATGTTCTGTCCTTCAATTTACCTTTTGAGTTACTGGCAGACATTTAGACCCCATTAGGAACAGTTTACGATCTGTTAGAGTAGTACAAGCATATCTTCAGAGCAGCACAGGATCCAAAAAACACCTTTTTTTTTAGAACACAGTCCGGAATCCTTACAGTCTTCCTTTCCCTCCAGCAGCAGGAGGCAGAATGACCCTCCCAGACACTGCATCACATAAGTACCTACCTGGTACTTAGTACTGGAAGAAGAGGTGAAAGCTAGAGTTTTATGAGTAAAAATGGTGAGAAGGAAATTAAGGCTGGAATTTTTGTTACTTGAGAATTGCTCTTGCAGCTGTCAGGAAGCAGGCTGCTAGTTGCTAGGAGCAACGATAATAATACTTACTTCTTACATAATGCTTTTCATGTCTGGTTTTTAAAGCTTTCTACAAAGAAGGTCAGTATCATTATCACCATTTTACAGGTAGGAAAAGCACTTATTTGTGCACCAGTTTCCCCAAGGACACCCAGAAGGACAGCAGTGGAGACAGGTGCAGAAGCCTGCTCTTCTCTTCACAGGCCACACTGCCTTGAGGACAGCTAACCATTTAGCATGCATTACTTTATGTACCTTCACTGCCGAAACTTATCAGAAAATTTTCTTTTCATTAGCTTTACTGCACTACAGTTTTCACACATCTTAAAGGAAGATGTCCTTCCATGGGACACCATGAGTCAAAGATCCCTTCCAAATTAAGGTCATAAGTACGTGTCTCTGAGACAAGTTAGTTGCAAGCAGAGAAGTTTGGGTGCTTTCCCAGGCTTGCTTCCTGGAGGAAAGAGAAAAAAAGAGGCTTTTAATTCCAGGTATGTGAAAAGGAGAGACAAAGAAATGTTCAGTAAGCCCTAAAAACTGCAGGAAAATACTCGGATTTGGCAAAGAAGTAGCTTTAACCTAAAACGTAATCTTTCATTTAAAGAAGATGACAGTAGGACAGAAGGAGAAGATAGTGGAAGAATATCACGTTGTAGTACCCAACACCAGCTGGTCTTCAGCTCTTCAGAATAAATTATTTTTTACCTCTAAGGACTTCTTCCATGCCTTTTCATTTGATTTCTTGATGAGACATTATACCTTGATTGCTGAAAAAAAAATTGTTTTTTTCCCCAGCAGTTTCAGATTGGTAATTTAATGACAAATCTTGAGGAATAAGCCTGACCAGCACTCAGCAGAGATGCAGTGAGAAAACAAGATATAAAGAGGCTCTTCAACCCCATCCCCTGTGTAAGTGAAGGGCTTTGTTTCAACTAATGCTCAAATTAGGATACAGAATAGACACCAAGCAGCATGGCACCATTCAACAGGATCCAGAGTGAGAGCCAAAGGGAGTAAACAGCTTCCCCACCTGCTAACACATATGCTGCCATCTGCAACTTACTGACCAAGGGGGAAGTCTGATCTTTTCCAAAGCAATGTTAGTGTGCTTTTCTCTGTGCCGTGGCTGAGTGCCTTCAGCTATCCTGTGCAATAGAGCCAGAATATTTGTTGTCACTGATGTTCGGCCAACCCTGCACTGTTTCACAGCCAGCTATTGTACAGAGCTCCCAGTAAGGGCCAGATTTCACCCACTGCATTTTTCTTCCTAAGTCAGTGACGTGCTGCTGTACTTCACAACACCAAACTCATTGCAAAGTACTGTGAGATATCACACGCTTTAATTTTTTAGAGGGAACAAAACCCTCATGTTAATGTCTTTCTCTTGATTTTATGAAAAGCACTTAAGTAAGTTTTGCATTACATCTTTAATACAAACATATGTCTGTACAAATGACCTAAACTGACATAATTTAAACCTGTATTTGAGTGATATAAAGGATAACTCTTTCAATGTTTTAAACCAGATAGTGGCACATAAATTAAAACCTTGATCCTAACAATCCTATAAATCAAGTTTAAATAAATGTGAAAGGGTTAGACAGTATTGTATATTGTATATACAATTTGCAGAAAGATTCTTTGTACATATTTTTAAATAATCTTACAAAAACTATGAATCTATAGTGTTTTACATAAAGTAGAGAGAAAATAAAAAGAAAGGTGATATGTTGCCCAGGGAAGTCGTGGATGCCCCATCCCTGGAAGTGTTCAAGGCCAGGCTGGATGGGGCTTTGAGCAACCTGCTCTAGTGGGAGGTCTCCCTGCCCATAGCAAGGGGCTGGAACTAGATGATCTTTCAGGTCCCTTCCAACCCATACCATTCTATGATTTCTAGCTAGCAAATAGGGACTTTCCTATAAAAAAGATGTATGTATGTGTAATAGAAGGAAAGTCTGAGGAGAGAGGTAGTATCTTTTATCCAACTATATTAGCTGCTTTAATAAAACAGACAAGTTTTGAGGCATATTAATCCCTTCTCATCAGGAGCGACAAAGACTAGAAAAGTCTCCAATGCCACTCCGCAATATAGGCTTTTTTGAAGTCCAATGCCAAACTATTTTTTAAATTGTTTATTAACAGAAGTTCTCATTTATTAATTGCAGATTTTGAGTATTTTGCAAGGTAGATGTGCTGGCACGCCCTATAGCTACATTTAGGAACATTTGCCAATTAATACATTTTTCAATTCTCGTCTGACATATGTGCATAAATATGGCAAATCAATTTATGAGAAAACATTCTTCTAATCTCATTTTTCAGCTAGTAGGGCAACATACTGCCTGAATTTTGTTGGATGGGACTGTCAGCATACTCAGAGAGGCAGAAGGGCATAATTTCAAAACAGCTAGTTCAAAATAAAAGTTCAAAACCAGTTTACAACAAAGTAGTACACAAGTCATATGCATAATACATACTTATTCTAAATAAATTTTACTATGTAATTAAACAACAATTTATCCTTTGGCTCTTGTAATATATGCAGTTCTTTAAAGTACTGCACAAAACTTGTGTTAAGCCAGTGGACTACAGGAGCCAGATGTTGGATTGTAAGAAAATTCGTGCTGTGTCATGTTTATCCTGCCAAAGGTGGGAACTCTGAACTGTGAGGCTGCAGTCCTGGATGGCAAAAGTCAAGAGCAAGAACATAACATTTGACTCTGAACCTTCATCGTTCCAAAGCCAGTTACATTTCTGATTCAATAAAGATCTCATCAAAATCCAAGTCTTGCTTCCCAGCAATGCTTGGATGTAGCGTACTGTTACAGGCAACTCACTCGAGTTGCAACGACATCATGGAATAAGGCCTGAATGATTTTGTGTATTTGTGCAGTTTCATTTAGTTTCAATATTGTTCTAAATATCCTAGTGAACCAGGACACTGCAGAAATTGGTGAATACACCTGTGAAAAAGAAAGTTCATTGACAGAGTGGTTTCCATCTTTCATGGTAAAGTGATTATTGTATTATACTTAGCAGCTCCAGATTTAATTTTCTGTTTCTTCCAGAGCAAATTATTTTGGATTTGGATGATTTAGTCATCTGCTCTATAGCATCATATCCTTTCCTTATGGAGTGTGATGTTAAGTGAATGATGTCATGATGAACGTGGACCAAGTTCCTTTAATAGAAAATACACACTGCCTAAAAACATAAATCTAGACAGTATAAATGTTCATAATACGTAAATCATTGACCTTATGTAGTGCCTATCAGCAGGTCTGAACAACGCTTTCATGTTCTACCACGTTCAAGAACAAATCCATTTTTCCCTGAGTTTCTTTTTCTCTGTTGTCCTCTCCTCATCTTTTGCCATTAACCCTAGGACTTTCACCTGCAGCCTCTAAGCATACAGGAAATGATTCACTGTTATATAATACTTTATACATCCACATACATTAGTGTACTGCTGCCTTCTCATTTAGTGGTATTAATTTTCTCACTGAGTAAAATGGCAAAAGCAATTGTGGATGTGGTTCTGCTCTCCGGAATATTGTTGATGATGACATTTTGCTACTAATTTTCTGTTCACGCAAGCAGCCAAACCTGCAGACTGTAAGAAGAACAGACTGAGAAAACTGAAGAAAATTGTTGTTCTTTCCCTCTTCATCCTGACACACAAAGAGATTCCTCAAGCAGTTCAACTCTTTCAGGATGGTTAACTACTGGGGCACTATTGGGTTTTTTTCCTAAGAGATGTATTATAGGACAATAATTGGCTTATCTTAAATGTTTCAAATTCTCTATATTCATGTGTTCAGGAATATAAAAGACTTATTTTAGTGTTTAATGTTGTTTGCTTGTTTTTTTTAATTAAAGAACACATGTTCTTTCCTCTGTGTAACAGTAACACTAGTAAGCTCTAACAAGTGGCCTCTATAAATAAAAGAGGAGATCTTGGTTCAGTACTCATCCTGCCCTATTCTGGACTACCGTTTTAGTAGCCACTAATAAATCTATCTTCCATGAAGCTTTTAAAATGTCTTTGGATTCCATTTATACTTTGACTAGCTTCTATTTAATGATGATCTGAGCTTGCACTTGCTTTAAGCCTGCAACTTGATTTTCTCAAAAAACTATGAGATCAAGTTTTACTGTTTTTTAAATTCATTTTTTAAAGTTATTTGCCTATCTTCTCATGCATAAATGAATTTTCAACAGTTACTTTGGAAAAAAACAACAACTAACCTTCAGGTTAAATGGCACTGGCAACTTACTGAAGTTCAGAAGGATATCATTTCATTTGCAGAAGATTAATGTAATGTTTCAGTTTCCTGAAAAACTAAGTATGCTCATTAGAGGCTATAAAGCATCCTTGTGGCAACTAATTGCATAAGGATGTAAAATCAATAGAAAATTGATTTTTTTTTTACTTTCATACAATAAACGGACCTTTGGAGAAAGAGCAGGACAAAAGAAGAATATTTATACACAAGTTCTTTACTAATTACTGTGGATCATAGATTTCAGATTACAGTTCAGGAAACACCAAAATATATCATAAAAGAAGGATACACAGGTATCAGAATGATAACATGAAAAAGGATAGATGTGTGGGAGGATGAAAGATAATGGAAATTTGGGAGCAAAAAGTCAAAATATAACATTTTTGACCACATCTTAAAGAAGACAAGGGTCACAGAATGCAGCCAGACTGATCAAGTGGACTGTCAGAGACGTGGCCAGTGACACAGAACAGAAATTGGCTGATGAGAAGCCTGTTCATGTGCCTGCATTATGCTATTGGTTTTAGTAGTGGGGAGAATCAAAAAACTAGAAAAGGTTAAATTTGTAAATTGGTTTGTTGATCACTGGAGCAACAGTGATCACTTTTAAACCTTTTACAGCCACCTATCCTAAAAATATTTTATTATTTATTGTCATGGTTTGGGCCGGACTGGCCACTGACATGAATGACAGATGCTCTCTTGAATAATTCCCCAACCTTACTTTTATTTTTTAAACTAGCTTGTTCTCATTTTAAGAACTTAGTGTAGTATCTTCAAAATAATTTGAGGTACAATTTCACCTTCTAAGATCTCCTTGTAGATGCCTTCTAATATATGTTACCTATATATTGTGATTGCTAACAGACTATATTCCCAGGCAAGTAAATGGCTCAGTAAAATGGGGATTTCAAATTTATTATCTGCCAGTGACTTCATGATCATATTTACTCAGTCTTCTAGTAGAAATATTGTTTTCATACTTAGTCGTGCCTGAAGCACAGCATGGAAGTGGGAAGTCAAGCTGTGTCTCTTTTCTGCTCCTGCATCACCTACAGTTCTACAGTTACAACTAATGGAGTGAAAGAAGAAACAGAAGGAAGGAGAAGATTTTGTGGTATAAAATAATAGTCAAAAGGTAAAGTTTCTTCTGATATTGCATAGGGTAAGAAATAATCCAGCCAATGGCCTGTTTGTGAAGTACAGAATGTTTAAAAAAAATTAAAATAAATAAAGCCAAGAAGCATCCTTTAAAACCAAGCAGCTTTCCACAGTCGAAATGCACCATTCAAATTTGAGAAGATCAATGGAAAAAAGTCTAGATACCAAGTGTGAGACAAGATCAAGACATTTCTCTTCAAAAGCATAAGGTATTCCCTTTAAAATTAGGAATAGAGAGTTATAGAGTGACTAAGAATAAATTTGATATCCAAACACTGATATTTGTTATACCACAGAATTATCGCCCCAGGAAAAATGTAGAAGCTCGTTTACTTATTACAATATAAATTAACCAAGGGAAGAACAAACAATAATATAGTAGAGAACCATTTGGCTAAGGCATACGGGATGGAAACAGAATGAACGGGTAATTACTAAGTCAATAGTACTTTTTTACAGCAGTAGCATCTCCAATATTAAATAATTTTACATAGACTCCTTTTTTTATTCCATAGTATTGAGATGCAGAACCTGGTTCTGCAGAGCTTCTCCACTGGCAAATCTTTGTATACCTGCAAAATACCCTAATCAAATTGTCTTTATAGAGAAAAATTCTATTGTTTTGGAAGAAGGGTCTCATTTCCTAGCACTGCTACATAAGCATAAGCCCTCTGGGGAATGGTAGTGTTAAATTTGCAACCGTACTGTGGGTTTTATATGCATGTTTTCAAAAAGAAATGTTTATGCTAATACAACAAAAATGTTTGAAACAGCCCAGTGTGTGTCACTTATATGTTCTCTTGCATTCCTAAGGAATATAAAAAAATTATGGTGTTTCATTGGCCTTAATTTCAACATTAGACAGAAGAAAGCACAAGAAAATATTAAATATTTTGATTATATTTGAAAATCATTAAACATGACATCAATGTATCAGCTGTTAACAGCATATATTTCTCATACTGCTTCTCTGGATGCAATCAAAGAAAAAAAAAATTACCAATATGTCAGATATGGAAATTTAAATCTCAGTAGCACCCATTTGTACATTAGATTCATATACAAGTATTATCATTCCCATGTGAACGTTTTTCTTTATTCTTTCCCATTTTTTGTACAACACAGTGCAGAAGTATATTTGATGTACTGCCATTATCATACTGGGATATATACAGAAGAATATATAAAAAAAAAAAAAACAAAAAAAAAAGAGGAGTAGTACTTCATTCTTTTCTGTAGGAAATTGCTAGCAGGTGTAGTGTTCTCTGGTTGGCTTCTACTGTTTCTGTCCCACTTCCTCTGCCACCCAGTAATGTACCAAAAATATCACCCCCAGGCAAAACTTCTAACCCTCACAACAAGAAAGGATGAGCTTCCACACACAGAGAATGAGAGCCAGGGCCCTCTAGATGCCCTGGATCACAGCCTGTTCCACTGGGGAGGAGGGTGAAAATAAAGTAGAACGTAAAAAGTGTACTCAAGAACATGGATTAATTCTTCACTACGGAACTTCTCACATTGAAAGCTAGGGGAAAAGATGCTCACATGATCATCTCAGCGCACAGCCACAAGAAGTCTATGAAGCTGATCTCATTCACAGTTTTGTTGTTTGTCCAACACATCCCTAACCCATGCTCCAGGAAGGCAGCAGACTTCTCTGTGAAGTGGGCCAGGGCGGCATATTGGTCCCTCCACCCCTCTCAGCACAGTCACCCACAACAGTGACCCCTCTGCTTTTCCTTTTGGAGCCAGTTGCGATACCAGGTCTGTGGTGACTCAGTCTTTCTGACTTTTCTAGCCTGGGTGTGCCATCCTCCTCTCCAACAGCCAGTTCCTCCTGCAGGACTCCATACCTGTTCTGCAGGGGTAACTGGGGNAAACAGCCTTCCACCGGGGAGCAACCACGGCTGGATCTCTGCATGCAACTCGGGGGTCAGCTGGGATGAGCCCCCTAGTCCTCTGGCCACTTAGAGGGACTGAACCTACCTTGTACGCTGGCAGAGGCTCAGCGCCCGGGCATACAGACTGCAGCCTCCAGAGGCACCTGCTGGGGCACACACACCAGCACCGGGTGCTCGCTCTGTGGGTAGGGACGTGTCCAGCCTCCCTGAGGCTTCTTATCACCTGGAGGCTTGATCAACCGGGGGTGGTGTTGGCTCCGCGCAGGCTCCCTCAGCCGCACCGCCCACCAGCTGACAGCCCCAGCACAAGCAGAGGGCTTGTCCCGCCTTCAAAAAGCCCCAAAAAGAGCTTCTCGTCTGCCCTTTTTGCTGCAGGTCCCTTTCCCAGCGCAGTCTTGCCTGCCATGAAGCTGGTCTCCGTGGCAATGGTTTCCTTAATACTATGCTTTGTTAATGTGGCCCTACAAAAAGCTTTTTAGAAATGCACCAAAGTTAGTTTAACAGCAATACTGATTTCTAAACTGAGGCTGTACTAGCGCAGGATTTTTATCACTAGTCATGAAGAAAACTCTAGAGCAGTTGTCTGCCATACAACATCACTGAATAATAGTATGCTTTTTACTGACACTTAAGTTTAAAGAAAAGCAATTGTTGAACTGTGCACTGCGTACTTGCAAACTTGCCATCGTCAAATCCATCAATGAAACAGCCATGCAGAAAAACACAAACAAAGTCTCAAACACCAACTTCAACCTATATTCAATGTATTTAGGTTATCTCAATGTTACTGTGTTTTAATGTAGTCTCAGGTCAAGACTTTCACTTTCCCTACCCTTCTCCTTTATTTCTGTAATGTTTTTCAACACACACTTCTTACAGAATCCATACTGAAATCTGATACTGTATCCCAATAAGGGTCTCCAGTTGAAGGAATATTTAGATAAACAGGCAACCTCAGCAATACACTGCAGCACACACTGTGCCTGCTGTGCTCCTCAGAGACATTTGGCAGGATACTGACGCGCGGAAACAAACCTTACAACTCCAGGGGAGTTATAAAGCAGGTACGTTTATTACAGCGCCGGGTGCAACGGGGATATCTCCTCCTCACTTGCACACCTCATTACAAAAGAAATGATTATTTATAATACAAATCATACACACGCAAGGCTATAGGATGGACTATTACAGTTATTTCTAGGAATAGGCAGGATTATTCTAATTGTTTCCAGGAACTCATTATAATAAGTCTCCTCCTCTAGGCACATGCGCACTGCCTCCTAGTGGTCTCCTTTGAGGGCCTCTGGGAGGAAGGCCCTGAGTCTTCTTCATGGTGAACTTTTTCCCTTTGATGAGTTGGCTCATCTCCCAACCGCAGGGCTGGTTTCTACCACTTGTTCCACTGACTGCAGCTCCAGAGTTCCTATTGTCTCATTCTAACAGACCACAAAGTTCCTATTGGCATGCTAAGGATACATTGTTTCTTACAGCCTGTAACTTCTCCATCACTCTACAAGTAACCTCTTAATTCCTGGATCGTGCTTCAATACGACTTTCCATTCTGCCAGCTCCCCAGCTTGATGGAGAAGGATGTAATTGCCCTTGTTAGGGCTGTTCTGCCCACCTGGAGCAGCTTGTGTGAAAATGAGTATTCAGGCCAAAGGAGGCTATTAGACAACTCCCTGCACTTCAGGCAAACAGAATATACACGGCCAATTTACAGTGTAGTTACATCCTGGTCAGAAGTTACACCTCTCAAAGCTCTGATCCTTACGTCCGTTCAAGATTTTAAAGCTAAATAACTACAGGAAGCGTGGCATGAGGGGGATATACAAACTCCTTGTACTCATAGTCTGTAAGACACCAGAATTTTCTAGTATAGAAACAGGTCAGGGTTTATTTTGATGCCAAAATATGAAATGGTTATCACAACTAAACATTCATTAATTACTTAGATGCACAAAACCGAACTTTGCACAATACACTATGTATTATAATTTATCTTGCAGGAAATGTATTTAAAAATAAATGGCAGTTCATTCTGCATTCATCTGAATTGTAGGGTTTAGCATCTCTCCTTGAGTGGATTTTTTTTTCCCTCCAGACCAATAATGATACGTCAGAAAACATGTTTTGTTTATGTTGACATTGGCGATCTGAAATTAGTGTCTTTTGTTGCTTCATTTCAAAGATCAACCTTCTACTTCATATCTTGGCATTAAAATATGCTTAGTTTTTTCATTAGAATTCCATCTGATTAATCAGTTATGCTTACAGAATAGCTAATAATTTAGAAACAATGTCAAATTATACTGAAATGCAAACATACATATGTTAAAAGTAGATGTACTCTGAATCTTTACTAAACCATAGTTAAGATTTTATTACAATTAAGCCATAACTATGCATAACTTGTTGACTCTTCTGAAATTAAAAAAAAAAAAAAAAAGGTATGGAATCTGCATTTCTTAAGTGAAGGCTGATACTAAATTTTGTTTTCCTGTAAAATCTTTCTGCAGTCATCTCTAGAAAACAGCAATGTCCTTCTATGTATGCATCATGTGGAAAAAAAACCAACCCCAAATCTTTATTCAATCTTTACTTTAGATTAACTTTAATCTTAGAGAAAATTAAATTTTATTCTCTACTGAAAAGGATAACATTTCCCTGTACACCAGGAAAAGATTGTAGATGTAAGGATGCACTAATAATTCTGTTAGTCCTTATTGGTTCAGCAATAATTCCTTCAGCCTCCCTGGTGATTTTGTACCACTGCTAGGATTTGTTCATTCAACCACTAAAATTACTAACCCTATGCTATCATAAATGTTACTGCCAGAGAGTCTATTCTAAAGAGCAATATGTCTAAGTTTAGTTTATTCTAAAGGGCAAAAAATTCTGTCCTATCATAGCAAATCAATGCATCTAGAGAAAAAAAGGTGTTTCCGTTTGCAACATAATTTAAACACAGCTACATTCAAATCATTGTTTTTCTTTCAATCTGTTAAAAAAATAAATAATTGCCTTTTATATAGCTATTTTACTCTATCCACATATTTTTTTGCAAAGTTGACAAACTTTTTGTGAAATCATGTCTCAGTAAAAATTCTAATGCCAGTAATTAAATCTGTAACCTGGTATTCCTCTCCTTAAAATATGTAACAACCCATTTAAGAGTTTATTATTGCAAAACAATATTGGGAACCTATTAAATGTAAACAAATGCAGACTGTAGAGCTGAACACAGAAAATGGAAGATCATGAGTCTGTCCTTGTTATGTTTTAAGCAGAAGGTTTAGCAACACAAAGAAGTAGTCCAAATTTGAAAGCCAAAAATGGGTTAGGTTGGTAGGATAACTAGGATTGCTATGGAGATAGTTCAGGAAGATGCGATTATCAACAATGTCAAGTACTGAAATGAGGTTGAGGACTCTTCATTAGCAGAGAATAAGAGGACACTAACTACTTCAGGGACAGTGGTTTCTATGGAAGCCACAGCAGAACCTTTACTGAATTTGGACAAATAAATTGCCTCAGGGTAAGAAAACACTTCTAAGAGATGCGATAAGCAACAACAGATTTCATACCGTAAGAAAAAAAATCATGATTTCAACATCAGAGGGATTCACGTAACACACGAAGCACCCAGAGCACCATGATGCAAGAGAAAGGCGAAGCTTACCTCAACGTTATATTGTTTTCTTCTTGACCTTTCTTGTTCTGTCCAGAATCAAGAGTGTATGGAGATATTCTTAAGTTAAAAAAGACATTTCCAACAAAGAAAGTAAGAGAAAAAGACGTAAGAAGGAGAAGTTGGGTGAGGAGTAAAAGGATGCAAGCTCTTTGTAACTTTCAGGAAGATGTAGCTGCGGAGGAAAGGTGGGGAAGAAGTCAGTGACAGGAAGGCAGGCTATTTAATTTCCTTGTCTTTTTCAAAGACTTGTAAACTAGAGTTTGGAGTTCACAGGATTTACCTGTGGGAGATTCTGATAAAAAAAATATCTCACGTTACTCTCTGAAGCCAGTAATTTCATGGCAGTATCAAAAACTAAAGGTCACAAAAGCCATACACATTGAACACATTAAATGTTTATTACCCATTTGTGAAGCATGATACAGAACATAAGGAAAATAATTGCCACCTGAGTGCATAATTAGAGTGAATTTACACAATTTTTATATACAGTTTAATATTGACTTTTTAAAAGACTGTGAATGTTTACAATTGGTATGTCAAAAATGCCTTTGGTTTCATGCTCAAGCAAGTTCTTTAGTGCACTAAACAAGGGAGTAGCATATAGAAAATTCTTGCTTATTGGTAAAGCACCATGAGAATATTCTCAGATATCCTGAAAACTTAAATTACTTTTTAGAGTTGAAGGGCACAGTCTGTATTTACTGAGATCAAACACAATACAAAGTTTTGTTTCAGTATCATTAATATTATTATCAGCTAGAAGAAAAAAAGTAACAGCAAAAAGATGAAAGAAAATCTGCTACACTTCTGAAACCATGGATAAAAGACTTACTATGTTGTTGCTTCCTCTGTTAAGTAACACATTAAAAAGGACTAACATAAATACACACTGCAAAACAGGATCTAATTTTCTGGGCTACTTAGTTAAGTGGCAGCAACTTTACTGATATTTTGATTAAACTATGACCAGTATTGCTGACAGCTGTATAAGCAGATAAAGACATTAATGTTACACTTTACTTTAGGTGTTTTTCATGAATTAAGTTGTTATGCTTTAAAAATAAAAAAAAAAAATGCAAGTAGCAGCACAGTTTTTATTGAATTTTCATATTTGTGTTAAGTTGTATTCCACCATCATACTGAACAGTCAGTAAGTTCAGATTTCACACAACTTTAAATGCTTCTGGAAATCTATCAATACCTGAGAAGCAATTTTGTCATAATCAATACACAAGTTTGATTGTCCCTGTGAAATTAAGTCCTCTCAGGCTTTTGTATAAAACTATTAATCTGGCAGAAATTTGTTGCTGACATTTAACTAAATGATTTTGCTAAACACCAGTCATCAACAACATGTTTCTGAGAAAGCAGTGCTCTCTTCTCCATTACATACATACTATAAAACTAGCAAATGCAGAAAGTTTTTTTTGGCTTTTATCAAAAGACTTTTTAAGGTGATTCTCAAGCTATTTGAAAAAAAAAAAAAAAAGAATATACAAACATCTGTACAAGCCACACACATTGCATATTCAAAATGAAAAAAAAACTAACCTCAAAGGCAACTGCTGCTAATACAAAGACAACAGAGATCGCTATTGTTTAATTGGAAACAGTTTATTCTACCTTCTTTAATAAAGTGTAGGTAAATCTACTACTGTGAAAAAGAAAACTATTTCAGAATGCTCAACAACATATGTAATGTTTTTTACTTATAAAATGACAGACAGTTCTGATAAATAAGACGTAGGCAGTACAACCTGTAATCTCATTAAATAAATAATAACAGCATATAGTCAATAATCTATATATTTCTGTAGATTTTGCTTTTGGTACCATCACCTACAGTTTATTCATTCTGTAATTTTTTGCATGTGTCTTAAGGCTTTGATTTATTTATTTTTTTTAGTTTTGTGGAGGTTATTTTTTTAAGCAATTTCTTCATTATTTCATTGCCTCTGACTCTTTAGGTATGGAACAAAAACTTTTCCCCTGTTTCCCAGACAGTGAACTGCGGAATGGAAAAAGAAAATGAGTACCTAAACAACTTGTTGTAATTGTAAAATTTGACATTCTATACTCTAGGATTTTCTTCCAACTTCAGTTTTACCACAATTTCAGTATTCAGTTCTCTTAAGCTTGACTGAGTACTACTACTACTGATATGGAACTTCCATAAAATATTCAATTCAAAGGAAAGTTTTAAAAGCTGCCCACCAATCCTTACACAATCATATAGCTAACAAAACACTTTGCAACATCTAATTCTGCTGAGCACTCTTCAACGAATTCTAATTTCTGAAAATATTTACAGTATTTGTAAGCATTCAGGAAGGATGAAATTTATCCCTTTGCAGCAAAAGGTCTCTGACTATTAGTGGATCTCATAACCAGAAACTTAAAAAACACCTTCTGTCTGCAGGTCATTATTATACACTTGCTTTGATTTTTCATCAGTTATATTGTGTCCTTTGTTTTCCCTCTTATGATGAACAAAGAGAATAGAGCACCGAAAAAGAGCATGGGAGCCATTAACAGTCTCAACTAATTTACATCTGAGTCAAAGGGGGCCCACAGAACATTTTCCCCACATTCCACTCCCTACCATGGATCACAAGCTGATTTCTAGATCCTATGACAAATCAAAGTTGGGACACTAATCATCATTACTGCAGTGTGTTGTAGGAAGAGAAAAGACATCGAGGGCACAGTCAAAGTCTTACATTCATGCAATAACAATAACATTGAATGATTTAGTACTGTTCCTGATCTTTGACTACAGTTTTCTGAAGCAGAAAAATAATAAACACACAACAGCAAATTATGTTTTAGGCATTTATGCAAGTTTTTTATTGAAGTACAGGTGCAGTACCTGCTTGTGCATGTAAAAACAGGCAGAAACGTGCCTGAATGTGCCTGAGCTTAGAACCACTCAGAATTAATCTGAATATTCAACCTGCAGTATTTTATTAGCTCTAGTTAACAGGTTATAATGGTATCATGGAATGCACAAAACCACATAACCTGGTATTTATTTCTTCTTGTTTAAAAATAGTTAAAGTGTAATATTAATGCAGTTATACATAAAATCCCTTTCTTTATGACATGCAACTGAAATACAAATCACACTGGAAGATTACAGAAATTGCTAATTAGTCTGGAAGAAACTCAGGCTCATGGAGAGCTAGGAGATGCTACAAAGAAGTATGCTTACAGAACCTATATTTTTTTCCCTAGTCTTTACACATTACAATACAGTATTTGCTATTTACATAGTACCTCCCCAGAGGACCCTCTCTTATCCTCCCATTTCATATATGGCATAACTGCCTTCATAAAGGAAGAGTTACTTCACATTTTCCTATACTGTCATTACTTAATGTTTGTCACATAAATTATTTACTGAACGCTGCAGATAAAGCACCAAACTTGGAGTTATCAATTTTGTCCCCATAGGTCTATTTAGTGCATGAGATAGATCTAGCATATCCATCAGACATCTTTATTCAAGAATTCTTCCTGAGTAAAAAACAATTCTTTAGGCTACAGTAGACAAATGATACATTGTGCATATTACAAACTTGTATATCTATAGAATACTAATTGCAGGCTACATCAGGTGTAGAAATGATTTTTCCAAGAAGATTTGGATAAGCACAGGAAAATACAGGAAAGAAGAGGCATTACTGCAGGATGCTGCTGTGAATTTTTGTGATGTCGAAGGTAATTCCTAGATATTGTCTTTTAGTCATTCAGGGGTACCAAAAAATAAAATCTTAAGTAGATATTAGAAATTTGCACGTATTTTGTGAGGCATCCTGACTGCAAAGGTATTAAAGGCTATGACCATAATGTTCATCCCCTAATCCAAGGATATTTTTTTGTGAATTCCTTGAAACACTATTTGAAAACAATATAGAAATGGTTCTGAGAGTAAGAATAGGAATATGAGCGTCCTTTATTCCAAACAGGTGCTCTAAAAAAATAGGTTTTTCAACTATAGTCACTTCAAAGCACTCTATCAATCTCAGGAAACTTAGTTTTCCTCAGGCTTTTTGACAAGTACTGTTAGAATTTAAAAGATAAGAATGAAGTCTTACCATTGAACTTACCATCTCTAACTCCCCTCATTTCCTCTTCCCACCCCTACAATACTTTTTTTTGGTTAAAGCAGGAGATAAAAGATACAAATATGGTTCACTACAGGCAATTCTCAAAAGTGGACACATGACCTGACCTTGTAGCCTGGAAAGTTCTCTGTTAGCTCTTATTTATATATACACAGATACACACATATAAAAAGCATCGTTAGCTATCTTTTAGGAGAGAACTGGGATCTCTGTTCAGTTCTGTAAAACAGCATTCAACATGTGCCTGCCTTTTCAGCGGAGGTGGAAGACACTGGGACTTCCCTGGAGCTGTGCATTCCAGTATGTGAAAGGCCTTCATCAGGTTCAGAGCGAGTCAAAATCTCTACATGTGCGCTGCACAGTTAATCAATACATGCACACCAAGCTCCACGCCTCCAACATACGTCAAATTCTCTGTGCCCGCACAGATCATAGGCACGTAGAAGCCTATGTGCAATGTGGGCTTCACATTTACCTGTCAGAATGCTCAACGTGGCTGGTACAATGCGGTATCTATTTAGT
Source organism: Arenaria interpres (assembly GCA_013399435.1). NCBI lineage: Eukaryota > Metazoa > Chordata > Aves > Charadriiformes > Scolopacidae > Arenaria > Arenaria interpres. The sequence continues at coordinate 24,636 of VXAK01016792.1, read as the reverse complement.
AAGAATTACTCTTTTTTTTTTCTCACCTCTACCTTTAGAAAAAAGTTCTGAACAGAAAATGGGATGTACCAAAGCAAAACAAAGAATGTCTCGGGTGACAATGTCTCAGTTGAGGTCTGGGATAATAATATGAATGTCAGATCGCTAAAAGTTACAACATGGAACTGGAAGGCGCCCAAGTCCTTGGCCAGATGTTGTCCCAGAATACATATCGTTTAATTCTAATAGAAAGGTTTGAAACACCAGCAACACAGGACAATGGTCCCAGCTATTAAAACGTCCTAACTTTTTAAAAAAGCTATTAAGTAGGGATTATCTTTATTCAAAACACCCTATATTGCTTTTCAGTTTTTTCCATGAGGACTTACTAATGTAGCACCTGTCACTCCTGATTGATTCTTTTCCTTAGGTATGCTGGGGAAAAAAGAAAGGGAAAAAATATCCAAGGTTAGATGACAGTTTCAGATAAAGCAAGAAATTAATTGTTCAGTAAAGTAAAAACAAGTAAACAAACAAATACCAATCACTTGGTACTTCTCTCACTCTGGTGAGTGGATATGAAGTCAGAAGCCCCAAAGTATAAAATGTGTAAAGACAAGCGGAGACTAACAGCCACACAGTATAATTAAAATAGAATTTTCATTTGGAATGATTGAAGACATCAATATAGGATTCTTTCTGTAAAACTACAGTGATTTTCTTGCATTTTATGGGATGACACTACATCAAGGAAGTATTTAAGATTTCTTAGCATGCTTGTTGGACACGAAAAGTTGAGAACACAACTAAAAAGCTTATACAAGTGTTGGATTTGCTCTATTTTCTAGCTCATTTAGTAAGATTACCAAGCTACTTCCCCAATAGTATTTCAGTGTTGATTTTTGTCGATGTTATTCAATACATTTAACAGAGTGAACACTAAGGCTTTTGTTAAAAACAAAGAGAAAGCTACGTGGTAGCAAAACATTCCCTCACAAGTTTAGTGAGATTAATGTGTTTGGTTTGGGGTTTTTTTGAAGGGGAGGGGGCTTTTTTTTTTAAACTGATTAGTAACAGTTGGTGTCATATTAACACTAGCTAGTGTTATATAATTCTACAAAATGTCATGCAGTTTATTGTGCTAATAAGAGTGTAGACATTCGCCATTATCTTTCATTTTCCATATACAGTTAAAGGATATCACTTACAGGAATTTGGCTTGATAAAAGTTCCATAACCAAAAGCCAAGTTCTCCTTACCTTTCCTAACTACTTCATTACGTTTCACTGAACTATAGTTTGTTATTCTGGCTGTTATTAGTGGGAAGGCTGCTAATATGCTGTCCCTCAGAGTGTGCTAGGAAAGGAAAAAAAAAAAGCCATTCGGGTTGTCTCCTTGCTGCAACAAAGTTATGAACCTTTAATTTGCCATATGCCAAGCGGAAAAGCTTTGAGCAGCTATTCAATATTTACGAATGATTGTAATGATGTTTAATTTCCCCTTGCATAATATTGTTACTATGGCAACTAACCATTCTGATCTGATGAAGCCAAAATTGCTTTCAGATTTCAAAATATTTCAATATTTTTTGTTTCAGTAATGCACTTTGACTTCACAAGTTTCAAAATGAATGAATATTTAGGCCAGAACACTATGTGGACACAATAAAGAGGCAAATGGTAACTTGGGACAGAAAGATTGAGAGAGACTGTCAGGAATCTTTGCTGGCAATGAGGACATTCAGCAAGGAAAATCATTTGAGTATAACGAACACAGGTGAGCAAATCTAGCATGTCAGCTTCGCAAGTAAGAGCGGTCAAACTAAGAAGCTGAAGCCACACCTTGACACAGGGAGCATGTTATTCTGCTTCCTTTGTTCTGCCAATTTGTTTTAAAAAGTCACATCCTTTTTATCCCAGAAATCACCATCTTATATTCTGTTTTTGATGAATTTGGTGAGAAGTGAATTGGCTTGCTTATGCAGAGAAACACTACTTTATTGGTCAGTGCACACTGTTACTCTTTTCCTGTAACACTATTGCTTAGAGACTCAAAACTTTACAGTAACTTTTAAAGGCAATGCTAAGTATTCCCTCAGCATCCACAGGCTTGGTCTATAACAAGAAATATTCACTTTGAGTAGGAGTCTGCATTCCTTGTGAAAGTAACTTGCTTGATGGCTTCAGTGGGAGTCTCAGTTGCAGAAAGAATTCAAGATAGAACTTATAAATATGACGTGCAGCACTTCTGCATGCCTCACAAAGCAGACAGAAATATAGAATTCTACATGCAAGTACCTATTTTCAGAGGCTACTTAACAACTTAATAGTTTAAATAAATTTAAAATATTCAATTTGTAAAATAAGGTTGGATCATTCTCGGGTAAAAATACTGTGATTTTAAGTAAGATAACCTTAAACAGAAGAAGAAAGGAAATATAAAAGAGAGAGGAAATAAATGGTTTATCATCATAAGGCACTGCACCTCTCTTGGAAAAGTTCAGTGGATCATGGAAGGCCTCATGGACGTGTTAAGTATATAAGGTGCATAGCTACTCATTTCCATTCTCGGATAATGTTAAAATCTCAAAATATGGCTCTTAAAGGTAAATGAATGTTGATATAATGGAGTTTCAAACAGACAGTGGAAGCAATTGGATTCTGTTCCTTATGCGTTTACTTACAATTTCATAAAAAAAAAAACCCCAAAAATATTAGTCAAGTAGCCCTTTAGCTCACACAACTATTGTCTCTATAAAAGCTCTAAAAGGTTTTTAGACTGTTCCTGGCTCCTTGTTGCAGGCCACCAAAGGAGCATGGCTCAAAAGCAGCTATCACAGCCAAATTAGATCTATCATCCTCATAGCGCAGTACATGGTAATAGCCATTATGTGACTTCAGGTGTAAAAGGCAGTGGGAGAAGAGGCACCCCACTGACGGCCCCTCTATGTTTTGCAGGAAGACTTCAGACATGGAAAGACAAAAAACCAGTAAGCAGGTACAGAAGAGTTTAAAGTGGCTATGTGAAAAATACTAAGAAGCAGGAATTGTAATAGTTTCTGAGGCAACAATTATTTTAGCAGAATAGAGTATAAGCAATTGGCACTGATTGCGAATGTTTGAGATAAATTATTCTGAACCAAAAAAATACATTCTCTCTCTGGAGAAGACAATCTGGAGAGAAAATAATTCTGAACTGACACAAACCACCAATGGTTATGGAAAGATCCATGAAAAACAACAAAATGAAAGTGAAACAGTTCACAGAAGTGAGTCACAGTGAGAAATTGACTGTGATTTTTTGGGAGGGTTAATTACAACCAGCTACTTGGGCAATGAATATGGATTATTTCTTTCTTTTTTTTCTAATTATTGTTAATTTTCTTTCTAACACTAAACCAACAGTGTAATATTTCAGTCGCAAACACACAAGGCCACCAAAGGAGCATGGCTCAAAAGCAGCTCTCACAGCCAAATTAGATCTCATAGCGCAGTACACGGTGATAGCCATTATGTGACTTCAGGTGTAAAAGGCAGTGGGAGAAGAGGCACACAAGGGGGTGTGAGTTATGCGGTTTCTTTAGTGGTTTTGTTTGTTCATTTGTTTGTTTTAAGAAAAGCTTTGTAAACTTAAAACTTGAACTAAATTTAACCTGACACCACCTTTGAAAGGAGGGAAAAGAAAATAAAAATAAAAAGATGAGAGGAAAAGGGAGAGAAAGGTGTAGGCTTCATGGATAGCTCATTGAATATACTGCAGGCTGTTGTAATTGCTTAGGAGGGAGGGTACTGGAATCTCAAGTTTGGGAGCACACTCACCACGGTAAAACTGAAGGAACTCTTTGAACTGTCAAGTGCCACTGTGTAAGCCTCTTGCAACGTACTGCATGCAACATTTATAAAGGGCCCTTAGAAAAGACCTAAATTTCACATGCGGTTTTAGCCTAAAGGCAACGGGTGTTCTGTTGTTGCTTTTAATGTCACACTATATCATGTGCAAGTTATAGGTACATACCAACATCTTGCATTGTATAATCCCACCATACTTCACTGAAATGTTAAGCTTTCAGCACTCTCGCCCACAATATGGTAATTACAGCCATTCAAGGACTAAAACTGGCACATCTATTTTCCACAGAATATCATGGGTTATTCAGACATTTCACACCCCACCTCCTTCTACAATTTTCTAAGTAGCACTAAGACAGATATAAAAAGTGAAGATGGCAAACAGTGTAAGCCAGATAAGACTGTGAAAAGCAGACCTTTGTCCTCAGTTCTGTTCTTCACCTGTAACACCAAACTCCAGACACTTGTTCTCTCTCCTCCCTCCCTTCTCCATCCCCCATCATATGATAATGTAAGATATTCCTCTTTGATCTTTCCAAACATTTTTCAAGCTCTTTTGAAGACTGTATATATATAGTTCTTATAAATCCTTTTAAATTTTTTATAGTTTTAAAGGCTTCCTGAAGTATAAGAGGCTTTTAAAATTTAATATTCACACGGCCCATCCTCTCCTGTCTGTCTTCAAGAACGCTGTGAAACCCATACTGAGTGCCCTTGTTCTTTGTGTTACCCTCCTGGAATTTCATAGCTCCCTGCATGAACAGTCACACAAATTTAGTTAGTAAGGAACACCTTGAATATTTCCTGTTAGGAACCATGCCTCTGCAATGGATCATCACTCTGATTTTAGGAAGTATCAAGAAACGGGTGTGTTGTTTCTATTTTTATGACACCAATTATATGGTTTTATGAGAAATTTTTTTCCCCTTTCTTAAAAAGTGTCACTTTTATGAAGGTGTTAATGAGCAGCTGGAATTGTGAAAATTCCTAGGAGTACTAAAAGCTTAGAAAAAAAGTTACAAAGAGTAATTGTGTTAGTCCAGCTCTTATTTTAGCTATCCATTTGAGTTTGAATTATATATTTAAGTGCTTTTAGTTACATAAACCAATATATTCACAGCGATTCATAGAATCATAGAATCATCTAGGTTGGAAAAGACCTTTAAGAACATTGAGTGCAACTGATGTCCCACTAAAAAGAAAAATCTTAAAAAGTGAAAAAAATTGTGGCCTTTTTTTGATGTAATATCCAAGGCAAAGGAACTGAGGTTAGAGAACTAGTGCATTGGAATTATATATCTTTTAGAATTCATGTAGATTCACAAACTAAAAACTTGTAATAATACTTAAAAGAATATATCAGACACATACCTGGTAAGAGCAATTGTTTGCAGCCTGACATTTGCAACCCACACAAGAGCACAATGATGTTATTCCTCTGCTTTGTGGCTGAGTGGACAGATGTAAATGAGTTGCAACGATCATAACAGAGGTGATTTTTTTTTTTTTAATCAATGTTTTCTCCTGCAACATCCTTCCATTAAGTTGATTTAGGTATAAGTAGTCACATGGATGCAACGGAATGCAATTCAGTGGACTTGTATAGCTGTATAGGACTGAACCAATGGAGGCTTTCATGAATCGTGCTAGGATTTTCTATTTCATTGTTCAGTAAGGAGGTTTTACTATGATACTTAATAGAAAATTATTTAAAAAGAAAAAACACTATGTAATTACTAAAAGCTCTTGACACTAAATCTACACAACAACCCATTTTAGCTATTAGAAAGAAGAAATAACCCCATCCAAAACAAAAGCCATGAGTGGATTGCAAGACTCTGCTAGTATTAATTTTGTAAACTCTCACCACTTTTGCTATCAAAGTCAAAGGTGTCTCCCTGTTCTCCTAATCATCTGCTCTGAGATCGCTTATGACTTTATCCCATCTTCTCTCCGTGCTCAGCAGAGGGTACCAACTGGCCCTTTACCAGCAGCTTCCTCTTACCTTATCCTACCAGAAGCTTTGAGAGACTGCATGCCGGTGATGCAGTAGTTCCAATTATAGTCAGCAACGAGGGTAGACATATTTGCTTTGCCCTGCTGCCTAATCTGCTGATGCTGTTATTAGTACACTGCCCATGCTGATTTAATGTGTAACGGACCAAGTAAATCACCACTTAGCCTCAATCCGGCAATTCCTATAATACTCAATTCACTTTCTACTACTTATAAGAAATTCCCATATTCCTCATTTGTTTGAGAAACTCCTCCATATTGAGCTAGCAAAGTCAGAAGAGTCGTGATGCTGTTACCAGAGGGGAACGGTACGTAACAGTCATTTCTTATGTCCATGGGATTCGTCTGAAGTGTTTTATACCATAATGATTGCTTTTACTTTGCTCTTAAGAATTGCTGTCTGTCTTTGTAAGCAGAGTCCTGATTTTTTGACCTCTGTACACAGAAATTCACAATGTATCCATTGCTTCATTACCTACAAGCCATACTGACACCAGCAATAAGGAAAGTGGAGGTGGTAGGATTTTCCTTGTCAAGCTTGGCAGCATCAGAATTGCAAGTATGAGCTCTGTCTATTAAAAGAGCTCTTTTCTTTTGTGCTGAGAAGCCAGCCAGCATTTGTCACTAGAGTAACACAGAGATATGAGCTGCTTCTTTGTTGCTGAACATTCAAAGGTATCTATTTTCCTTTCAATAGGTCCAGAAACTCCCACTAAAAATCAATAAGGCTTAAGCCCCAGGATTTCATTCTAAGACCAGTAGCATTTCTTAACTGGCCCACAGAAGAAGTGGTTTCCTTTGTGTTAATTTCTTACAAAAATTCTTAATAAAGCATTTGGATTTACCTTGATCCAAAATGCTGAAGTTACAAATTAATTTGTGTGGACTAATATACTAACAAATACAGGAAGTAATTACTTAGAGCGTTACTTACTATTTTTGAATTCAATGCTGTCTCTATTAAACAGTATTAAGATGACTAGCATGTTTTTAGAAACAAACAAACAATTTTAGTTTTTAAAAATTAAAAAACTGACACAAAACATGAAGCAAAAATAGATTTTTTTGAACCCTGGAAGAATTACCTTGCCCCATTTAGATTAGGAACATTCTTCCTCAAAGAAATCTTATGAACTTACTTAAACAAGACTGGACAATATACCACAAGGACCTATGCAGCATAGGAAATGTAAAGGAATCAGTGGTATAACAATTTTTTTCTTCCTTGATATTAGAACTCCATATTTTACCTATTATTTCCCCTATTATTAATCCAGATTTCCTTTTTAGGTCTAATGATGGAAAACAGGGGCGACAGAAATTTAATTTAATGTTTATTAATTTAGAAAGGTTTTTATACTGCTTTAATTTTATTATATCTCTAGCCCTATCCCTGCATTAATTTATATTTCCTTGTGGCCATTCGTGATGAGAATTGAATATATTTGAGACTGTTTATATCTCTCTGCCTCAGCAGAGGTGGAATACAGTAAGGGAGCAGAGAAGAATTCTGTGTAGAGGGAAAAAAGGACGTAATAGAGAAAAGGATAAAGAGAAACAAATGAAAATTAGTTCTGAGCCTACTGTGGAAGAAAATGAGAAGAATTTCAGTCAATGACTTGTAAAATAGAGTGAAACACAGGAAATACTTTCTTATGGCAAGCAAATTATTTTCTTCATGTGTATATTCCTTAAAGGCAACATTTGCATACTTTGAGAATCATGCAGAATACTCTTCTGATCTGTTTTCAAAGTTCATGCAAATACTTTGCAAGCCTGGCAGAAATTGTTAGTAAGGCTTCAGCTGACTCAATTGTTAGTTGAAAAAAAAATCGGGCTTCTTCAAAACTTGTTGAATTCAAGATTACCAGCAACTAAAAAAAAAAAAATCCAATAAAGCCTGTATGTTATCATGAGCTTTTTGCCTGAAATTGTAAAGTGCATTTTAGGAATAGTTAGGGACATGATCAATTTACACAAGATTGTTGGTCAGCCTGTACAATCAACACCATTTTGATTTTCATAAAATGACAGAAAAAAATTAACCAGATATTGGATGGAAGTGGAGCTGTGGAAACTGATGCAAAGTTGGCAAAGACTGGGGCTGGGAATGGAGAGCTTTTGGAAGTAAATACTATAAAAGAATGAAGATCTAAAGGAAAGAAAGGATCTTGAATCTACAGCAAAGAAAGACTGGAAATGTCTGACAGAAATGGCACCCCAAAAAAGCCATTCAACCGATGAAGGTTGTTTACCCATAGATATCATCTTCCTTGGTCTTCTTTCCCATTGCTTCACCTTTAATTCCTTGTCTCTGGGGATGAAGAACAACATTGCTGCCAGAGATAAGCATACCACGGCTTGTGGGAAGCACAGAGTTGTCACTCAGCATGCCAAAGAAGCTGAGTGTTTGGCAATGGCTAACTGCCAAAATTCATTGCTGCTTTGTACTGCTGCTTGCCTTTTTATCACAAGTAATTGATGAGGGGAGGGGAAGCTCTGTCTTCTAATCATATCTAAAATTTGGTTACAATTAAAAAAGAGTTCAAAAATTACAGACAGATGAACCGTAAGCAGATTACCTTAGTGCCTTAGGAAACCAAACTTAAAACACCTTGGAGAAGAAAACAAAAACATTTACCATGCACAGAGACTTTAAACTGTACAGTGCGGCTGAAGTGATCAACCTGTTATAAGTTGAGCATAAACAATTAAAATGCTTAAGAGTGTATAATCAGTGCCATCTATGTCTTGTACAAATCCAGAAACAGTTTTTCAAAGGTACCTGGAGAAAGAAGGGGGAGAAAAGAACAAACTCCATGAGGACGTAGTGGGATATAAACCAAATTACTCTCAGGATTAGTTGGGGAGTACGTAAGGCTGTATGAAAGTTATCTTTACAAATTGTTCTTACTATTTCTGTATCTTCCTCAAAACATCTATCATGTGCCTACACTGGATGCTCATCTTCAAATATCATTATAAGGTCTTTATGATATTTCTACCCAGTACATGTCATTTCCATTTGACGGACAAGGAAACTGAGGCAGCATGACTTGAATACATATGAGCCTAACTTGCAGACCACAAAGAGAACTGAACGCTTCAATCCCAGTTCTGCATTATGCTGTGCTACAGGTTACTTTGACCAAAAGACCTACCCTATATGCACTAAAGCTTTTTTTAAAATAAATAAAATTTAAAAATTAAAAGCGTAACAAGTCATTTTACAACAAGACAACAGTTAGAACAAAAACGTGAGTGGGAAGGAATCAACGAAGGAGAACAGATACGTAGACGCTTCTAGGCGAGGAATAGCTGGCCTTCTTTCAATGTGGTATTACCCCCTTACAAAACTAGGGGACTGCTTTACTATCAGCTTTCAGTCTTCTCAGCTCCCCTCCAGTAATAACTGGAATAATTAGCCTTTCTCTCCACAGCAAAACAAACACCACTTGAAAACTCCTGTCCCTCTTTCCTGTTCCCAAAAGACAAGAGTCCCAAACAGGCAAAACCGAAAAGGCAACCACAAAATCGCCTTTTGTATTCTACCCAATATCATGCTCCCTTGTGCTACTACTGCATTTCCTTTTGCAGCCAGTAGATCATTTGTGACATGTCCTTTCAGGTACAGATGTCCTAATGGGTCTTGCCCTGGCAGAAAAAAAGAATTGCCCTCTACCAGTTGCCTAGTGAAACACAAAAAAATCTTACTGAGAGCAAACACAGTGGGAGGGCAGAGGTAGCAAGTTCTTTTGTGAAAGAGAGGCTATACTAACAAATCTCAGCAAGCAAATGCACAAGCTTTCCTGAAACTCCTTTTTAAAGTATGGAACAGCACTGCTCTTCCATCAGGAATGTATGTGTCGCACAAACTGAACTAATGCTACTGCTCTTAATGCAGCTGCTCTTAAAAAATGAATTTTTTATCTCTGGGAAAGACTAGAATTAACGGGCTTTTGTTTTGCTTTAACTTTTCTTGAATTTTAAATAACTATTGCTGCTGAAGAATTTCTCATGGAATAGAAATTTCAAAGTGTTTAATATGGAGCTACCAAAATATATTGAATCAGTAATGTTGGAACAGGATCATAACAAAGCCTAAATAGAATCAATTACTTAAAATAAAGCAATAGCAGTTCAGTTCCATGTTATTTACTCTCTGAAACACAAGGGCAAGACGCAGCTGAATCAATTTGTATGCACAAAGGGAAAACCCAGAGCACACCCTGCATTTTAAAGTACATTGTGTTACCTGCCATCTAGGTATGCTTGCAGAATGCATGTTCATGTACTCCTATCAGTCTTTTCTGACACCTCCATGTGATCAAAAAAACAGTCTGACATCCCTCATATAAAGGCCCAAATATCATTTGCTGTGAGGGCAAGTGGGATTTCAATCTTCTTGAAAGAGTAATACTGATAGTGGGAACTGTGTCTTAGGAGTACAGTGGGACTCTCCAGGCCAGAGACAGTATAGAAATAGCCAAATTTGTGAGCAAAAACTCATTTGTGTACAATAATGGCATATTTTTTTTAAAACTAGCAACTAAAATATACTTAGTCACTCTTTCTGGAATGGTGACACTTGCAACAATAAGGGATAAAGGCAGAGCCAAAAGAAACATATCCTACATTGCAATGGCCTTTCCAAGCAATGTTTCACTGTGTAAACAGAACTTATGGTGTAACTCACCTACAGCCAATGACTTGACTTTAAAATTAATGCTACATTTAAACCTAATTTGTAAGCTAGCTGCTCTGCTAAGGTACATCACTGACTGCACACACACGAGAGCATGCAGAATTTTCACAGCATTTCTGATGGGAAGGAAGAAACGACATCGTGATTCTGCACAGTTGACATAGAAGTTTTGATAGAGATTTGGAAGGAAAAAAGAGAACTGAACCTTTCACCCTTAGCCTATGGACAACCACAACAACTGCTGCCACTGACACTGGGGAAAATATTCAGCTTTCATCTTAGCTTTAGAAGTGAATCTTCAAGTACATTATTACACTTCAAATCAATACGGCACAGCTGGTAATCCTTCGTATGACATAGCTTGAACTAGAGTAAAAAGAGAGCAGCTTTAACAAGACTGAAAAGGAATTGCAGTTGTGTTTAACAGCATCCTTTGAACTGAATACTTTTGCAGTTGCTCCTTGATGATGAACTGTCATCCTTCAGCTTGTTTCACAAGGTCTGAATATGAATCCAGTGCACAGAAACAGAAATAACAGATGTGTTGCAGGCTGACATACCGTACCCACTGAGAGCCACAGGCAACCAAACCCCAGGAGCCAGTTCAGAGGGGAAACTGAAGGACCATCAAGTGTGACTTCAAATTATACAAATCAGTGGCCACAAACTCAGAGCAATTGTCAATGGTGCATAAACTGTGGTTTTGGTTACAGGGTGGTTGCATATATGTCTGATTGAAATGGGCAAACAGGATCATAAATAAATAAAATGGTTCAGTTCTCTGTGTTAAATGAAAAGTGTCTTGTGAGATGTATTCATGTACGTTATATGACGGACAAGGGAATATGACTAACTAGAAAACAGAAATTTGTTCAGTCTGCAGAAGAGAAGGATCCAGGGAGACCTTATAGCAGCCTACCAATATCTGAAGGGAGCCTACAGGAGAACCAGAGAGGGACTCTTTGTCAGGAACTGTAGTGACAGGACAAGGGGTAATGGTTTTAAACTGGAAGAAGGGAGATTTAGATTAGATATCAGAAATAAATTCTCTACTGTGAGGGTGGTGAGACACTGGAGCAGGTTGCCCAGGGAAGTTGTGGATGCCCCATCCCTGGAAGTATTCAAGACCAGGCTGGATGGGGCTTTGAGCACCCTGCTCTAGTGGGAGGTCTCCCTGCCCATGGCAGGAGGGGTGGAACTAGATGATCTTTCAGGTCCCTTCCAACTCTAGGCATTCTATGATTCTGAAAAAAGTATCCACAGCTTGACATATTTTTTCTTTTTTTTTTTTTCTCCTTGCGAAAAAACCACACCGAACACACTTTCAGGGCTGTTCTAGAGTCTACAGTTGTGGCTTTGTGTGTTTGGGTTTTCTCAGGGGAAGGATGGTGCAGGGTCACAGGAAATGGAGGATGAAAAGGAAAAAGAAAAGAAAAAGGTGAAAGACAGAAAATATTTGATTTTCACCCCCCAAATCCTTAAATACGTTATGCAAGTGGCAAACCAAGATTAAAACTTTGAATCTGGCAGACCTGTTTTCTTCCACCCTAGTGCATGACTTAGCCCCCATACTATTGGATTATTACAAGAGAATGAGCAAGTCTTTCTACAGCCTTTCTGACAGTATCTTTATCATGAATGACATTGCCGCAGATGGTGATATTTCTGTTTATGATCATATTTAACTTGAAAGCCGATAATGTTAGAGTTAAAAGGCAAATGTTTGGCACAGAATCAAAAAGTTAACTCAAACAGAAGTTTCAGGGCATTTAAAATGTGCTAAAGTTAATTAAAAAAAAGAAAGAGGAAAGTAGTGTCTCTTAGCATCATAAGACAATGACTTGGATTCCCACAACACAATCTATTATTCTACCTTCTGCTCTGTCTCACAACACCATTGCTAGCTTTGTTTTCTTTTTTAATTCTTCTAAATTATTGTACTGTCTTTTAAATTGCAAGTAACAAGGATACATATGGTGGTGCTTTAAATCTTTCACAGGTCCCAAGTGAAGATTGTGGAGAGGGTGTAGGGAGGAAACTCTTCTGAGGGGTATCATGTAGCTTTTCAAATAATGTTACTTTCACTTGCAGAAAACACCTCTGATTCTTCAACACTGAAGTGCATTGTGAAATTGTCGTCACTGATTTAATGTATGTTGTATACTTGCTGCAGCTGAGGGCTGCATTTGGACCTGATTAAAATATCAACAATTCCGATAACCGTACTGTAAGCCTCAAAATATTTGGTATTCTTCCTAAAATCTCAGCTCACTGAAACAAAGTATTTACATGAGAGTCTCATTTGAAACTAAAATAAGTTTCTAGTCCTTATGTTTGCAGACAAAAGCTTCAAAACATGATATAGAATCTATTATAAAATTTCAAAATAAATAAAAAACTCTCAAAACCCATATTAAAAAAATGTTTTCTTTAAATAAGCATTGTGATTTTATCATATCTTGCTTACTTTCAAGTCACTAGATATGCAGACTACTCTTCATATTTAGTGCAACGGTTGTCACTAAAAAATACTAATCCAGATATTTTGTCTTACTGATTTTGATTTTCTTATTTTTACAGGGACTGCTCCAGTTGTCAGTTTTATTTTCTCACAAGTATGCAGAATTAAGTAACATCAAAGATATTTGTGGTATTTTCATAGAAGAAGTCAGGAGCCAGGTGAAGGAAAGAGCCTGAAAGACAGAATATATTATCATTCATCAGCCATTTAGAATTTAGGAGGGTGGGGCGGTAGTGGAAATCTATTAAATCACAAGCATTGCTACTATTTCACAGATTCACATCTTATTTATGAGGGAAAATCACCAATACCGTGGCCACTCTCTGGTAATGGAACTCTTGACATTGCAAAAAATGGAGGAAAAGGTGCTTTAGTTAGCAAAAGTCACTGTTTTTTTAACAGCATGCAAGATGCATTTTGTGAGACTGGACATATAGCAAGCTGTATAGCAATTCGATCCATCACCTCCCTTTTATGGGAGGCATTACTGTAAAACTGGAACTCTGTAGAAACCAAGGGGAATTAAGATATTTGAAATCTTGCAGAATCACGCTTTTACATTACAGATGCTTTTACAGAAGGACTTAATCAGCAGAGGACTGCCAGGACCTATAAACACAGAGGGTGTCAGAGATTCATTGCTGGGTCAGCTTTCTTGATTCCTCATCTTAATCAAGACAAAATGCCTGATGCCATTTTGAATGACAAGCCTCTTGGTAATATCTTTGCTAATGGGGATTTATTGTGAAAACAGCATAATGAATTCAACAATTCTGAAGTCAGCTGTAAGCACAAAGGCCAGTAATTAGTGCTTCCAACTTCTGACTCTAAAAAATTTACATAGCCATTGAGCTGGCATTCAAGCTTTCATGACTGAATTAAAATTAAACATTTACAATAAGGTTGTTTTACATGTAAGGCACAAATTATAGTTTCTTATAAAATCTATTTACTTGTAAAATGAAAAAGACCATAATGCAATTTGTTATAGGCTATCACTTTGGATTTTTCATCAATTGTATACAATCAGCTGCTCCCCCCAGGAAAAAGGCCTTCCACAGACACCAGTTGCCAGAAAAATATCATAATGGCTGAACATGCCTAGTAATACCAGTATGTAAAAGCTAGTGTACTGCTTTGTTGAAAAAATAAGTTTTCCATATTATGTAAATATCTTTTTGTTGTTATTATAACATCTATTTAAGATTATCAATAAGCATGAACTTCAATCCACTTCTTGACATCTTCTCTGTGGCAGCACAAGTTTAGACCAAACCAATGTTATCCTGTCATGATATCAAAATAAATGAAAAAAAGAAATTCACTAGGTCACAAGCTATGTTCAGCTAGGGAAGTATATTGATTTATGCAAAACTTCAGATTAATTATTATTTTCAGGGGTCTTATTTGTAAGTGAGATGCATTAAGATTTTCTATATGTCACAGCTTGGGATTAGTTGGCCAATGGCAAGATGACAGATGCTCTCCCCCATCTCTCTCTCCAAGGAGAGGAAGAAGAGACATAAACAGATTTATGAGCTTAGGGAAAACTAAATTACCTTAATGAAATATTAATAAAACAAAAAAGAAATAATGAAATAGGTACAATATCTACAAAACTGTATCAAGCTCCCAGGGAGTGGTCACCAGCAGGCACTAGGAAAGTTCCAGCCTGGTCTCAGTAACAAATGAGAACTGGATTTCAGAACACTCTCATCAGGACCAAAGGTAGACCAACTGATAGGGTCTTCAACAGGCACCAGAGAAACCAAGCCGTTGAAGAAGAGCTCCTGAAGAGGAGGCAACCTGACCTCTTCAGACCCTCAGTTTTTATACTGATCATGACAGATGGGATGGAATACCCTATTGGTCAGTTTGGGTCATCTGACCTGTCCACACACACACACACACACACCCCCCCAGATACAACCCCTTCATGGAGTAAACAACCACATCAGCTGGCCCTGATTGCTGCAGCAACAAGAATAAGCAAGAGCCTCTCTCACTGAACAGAAAGGTGGTCCTGCTCCACCCCAAACCATGACACTATAGAACCAAGGACAAACCTGGCCTTGGGACAACAGTGCTGAAAAACCAATATTTAACAGATCTTTACGAAATGCAGAATCACAGAAGCAGAATCAACCTGGCAGAAGTAACTAAAGAGCAGAATTGAAAATTCCGTCTATTTTTCAGTACAGTTGTAAGAATTATCAAGCATTACAGCCTTTGACAATAGCAAGAGAGGAGGCAAGAGCCATCTTAGAGATGAGTATCAGAACAAGAGGAGAGGAACTAAACATTTCCATGACAGACATGCTCCTCTTTGGCCTTCTCAGCCCTATTCTACTATGGTAAACAA
Source organism: Arenaria interpres (assembly GCA_013399435.1). Lineage (NCBI taxonomy): Eukaryota > Metazoa > Chordata > Aves > Charadriiformes > Scolopacidae > Arenaria > Arenaria interpres. The sequence goes on along the minus strand of VXAK01016792.1, from coordinate 9,205 downwards.
AAAAAAAAAAAAAATCCAAAAAGTTTCTTCAAAAGGGATTTCTAAATGCTTTTTTACATGTGGAAAGCAACAAGACAACTGAGAAGGATTTAACCCCACTCCAAGAGCAGCCAACTGCTTGTGAAAACTCCTTATGAGTACTCCCCAGGATTCTTGCAACATCTGCCATTAACATGCAACCCTCAGTTATTTTAGAGTTAAAATCTAGAAGTATTTGGCTCACTAGACAGAATTTATCATGTTCATGCTACTCAGTAAAATGTACTACTTCTCTTTCTAGGGCCACTATGATCCTCAAAGGAACTGGTTAAGGACACTTGAATACAAAAGTGTCAGGATCCATTGAAGAAAGAAGCTGCATCTAGAAATGCATGAAACCCATTTCATTAACTTTATCTGGATTTTCTTGACTGAGAATCATTGATTTCATCCTGATAAAAACTACTTTGGAATCTCAACAGTGTTGTAGCATGTTAAATTAATTATGCATACATATTTATTAAAGTTGCACAAATACCTCTATGCACTTTTCTGAAGCTTGAATAGTAACAAAAATACACTGTCTATTTAAAAGTCTCATTTAGCAAATAAACCAACAAATTCAAGAGAGCCACATGTAAGTACCCTGTAAGGTATGTAGCAGAAAACTTAAAAGACCTTTCAGGAAAAAGCCTGAAGAAGTAAAATTTATCGAGTAAAACAGGCAAGGTGGAGATTCAATTTCCAAAGTGATAGCCTGTAACACAGTCAAATTGCCCCTTCCACAAATTAATTTGACATTTGAAAGCATAGCTTACTGGTTTTTGCTGACTACTGGTGTCTTGATAAAGACAGAAGGATGAAATATTTTCTTACGTAATGGGATCCTGAACACAGTTCTCCTACATAGATATTATGCATCACATCAACTTGCTAACATTTCATAAAGGAAAAGAGACATTCAATATTAATTCACATATATTGTATTATTCAAAATATGCTCTAGATTAGAGAACTGCATGGTACAAATCTAATGACATGTCTACGTTAATTTATGTATTTCTGTAACATCCAGAATACCATTTTACTTAAAACTGCTCAATGTATCAAAAAAGTTAACGGACAGATTTATGTGCTAGTAGCATGGACAAGAATCAAGAAACAACATCCATATATAGGGCATTACCTTGCCTCAAAGCAAATAGTTCAGAAATCAGACACAAGAGCAAAATGAGGGTTCCCAGTATCTGACTCAAAGAAATTATCGCTTTCCTCAAGTTTAATTAGTGAATAAAAAGAAAAAAATAAATTAATGGTGTGGTTTTACACACACACACAAAACACCACAACTCCCACCCCCCCCGCCCTCGACCAAACCACAGCAACCCAACCCAACCTGTGCATCTATTGCTGCCCTGTACTTGCCTTGGCATTCATGCCCTTTCCTCCAGAGTAGACAGCTAGGCAGGCGGTGGGCCATTCCAGCTACGGAGACAGTGCAGGGAATGCTGGAAGCTGCCTGTGACCCCCCTGAACACATAACAGCACAATTTCTCTGCTAAGTGAGGTGAATCGATTCAGTGCAAGCAGAGGGAGGTAACCACAGGGTAGATGGAACTAGGTGAGCTAGTAGTGAATAAAAGTCCCCTTAGGTGAACCAGGGGCTTGTTCTGTCTCGACATGCAGAAAGAATTCAATCTGAGGGGACAATTACCAATGAACAAGATTCTAAAACTTAGTTTGCTTCATCCTAAGGCAATTTCCCATGCACACTGGGAAGTTCTGAATTGTTCCTGTTGCCTCTAATAATTGCACTGGATCAAAAGATTCAGTGAGAAAGGTTCTCCCTTCAAATACACATCCTAATGGTAAAATGTAACCATTATTATTAATTTCAACTGTAACTGTGAGTATCTGTCATCGTGGAAAGGCAGCCTTTCCAAAGATGCTGCAGAACACAATTCTGTTCATTAAAAGACTTCAGCCATTTCACCATCATGGAATAATTAGGCATTAATTATATCTCATGTTTTTAAGTCAAATATGTTAAGCCACAATGAGAATGATGCATTTAGATCCAGGTCACCTATATAAATGCAAGAAAACCTACATGCCAATCTCAAGACAGCTAGGAAAAAACCTTTTTTTTTTAAACCAGTCTTCCAGACAGCTGAATTATCAACAAATTCTCTTCCTGTATCACATAATAAAAAAACAAAAAACGAAACCCAAAACTTTCCTTGACTGATACTCCTGCATGATCCTAATGTTCCTCAATAAAGAGATAGTACAGACTCTGGGACATAGTCTAGATGACATTTGTCCAAAGGCCTCCATAAAAACTTGTACAAAACAGAAAAAAGTGAAGCAAGATTGGTTTTCTGTTTCATCTCCACATTAGTGTTTTTGAGGGAGATTGAGGTTTTTTTTTCACCCAAATAGAAGCTGTTAGGGCCAAACTTTCACCGGACTATGTCTCTCTGTTACAGAGGACCATTTTCAATCTCATTTTATTGCTGGGTTAGGTTTGGTAAAGGTAATAAAAAACAGAATCATATTTTCCAGTCTTCTTCCTTCACCTTCTACCCTTCCCTGCAACAATGCCCGTGAGGTCCTCTTGCATTTCTTTCTCCTTGTTCTTCCAACTGTAAGTTAAGATGTTTTACTTTTTATTTAACAGCTGGCAAAGCGTATTTCCGGTAACCACATGACAATGTATGAACGTATACTTCATTTAAGGCAAAACAGTTATATGCTTTGGGTTACATAATACATATCACATAGGTAAGATGGACTAGGCCCCTCCTGAAGATAAATACTTTGTAAACCATATACTATACCTGTCTTTCTATATTAGGAAGACATTAACTAAAGTATGTTATATATATTTTTGCAACCAAGAATAACTTTCATATAAAGGATTCAAGTTTTCATAGCCATTGGTAAGCACCTTTCTGGATGTCTAACAAACTAGTTATCTGTCTTACCAAACAGCAAGACAAGCAAGTAGGTGGAATCTTAAAGCCCACAGAATGACACATGAGAAGTGAAACTTCACATACAAAATTATTAGCTTTACAACAAAACCTTTCTGAAGAGGTGTTTTATCCACATGGCTCCACAACTCTTACAAAAAGGTCCATAAACATACTACGTAAGCCAAAACCCAGAATTCTACTTTACCATACATCCAGTTTCTCTCATACACCTGCCTTCTTTTCCTTAGTCTTCAATATATAAAGGTAATATACGGGGAAGACAAGGAAGTCTGCGGTTTTTAAAGACATCAAGAGCAGACAGAAGGCAGTCAATTTTGTATCTGGGTATCAATCAGCACCACCCAAAAATGCCACATGAACTTCTCTGTATACAAAAGGCCCTAAAAGCCTGCTAAATGACACTGAAAAAAGATGGTATAAGTATCTTTCTGATATGATGGAGAAATAAAAAAAAAAAAACCAAACAGAAAATGCAGTCTGTTAAGCTTTTGTTAACCAGAGCTCATAATCCTGGATTTTTTATTTTAAATTCTGCATTGCAATACCGCATGCAATCAGCAACAGATGCTTCATCTACTTGTGGTCAGGAGCCACATGATGCAACTGTTGCAACACTGTTTTCAAGAATGAAAACAGGACTGAAAAAGCTGCAAGTGATTCAAAATGTAGCACCTCGCTTATCTTCCTATATAATCTAGAATGATTTTGGCATCCTGTCCATCACATTCTAATCATGAATGTTAACTGATCTATTCCCTGAATGTGAAACAAAATTCAGACTGTTACCCATAATTTTTAGCCTTTTGACTGGTAAAACTTTAACAAATAATACTTCTGTATTAAGACACACACTCAGAGAAAAGATACTACTTTTTTCAGCTCTTGTGTACAGAGAATTAATGTATCAGGAGCAAAAAAACTTAATCTTTCCTCACTTAGAAAATTCTTTTTGGAAACACTTCAAGAAGTTTCCAACAAAGAAAACATTTACTACTGAAAACAATTCCATAGAATCCAAATTTCTGCTGAAAGAAAAGGCTTGATTGAAAATTTCAGTATTTTCCAATCTATTTTGTATGAATGCTTTCATGTGCTACAGGTTTAAGCCTTAAAGATTAAGAATGCTTTTAGATTTTGAAAGTGGTATCAGTGATACCTACCCTGGAAAAGGCTGAAAATCTGATATATCTTTCTGGCTGGCATAACTGATGCCTCCATTCTGATTTTGGGGCACTTTGTTCCAGAAAGGTCCAACCTAAGGGTAGAGCAAAGAAGCAGTTTGAAAGTCGGCTGAGAAAAAGAAAAGATAGTGAGAAGCTATCCTGGCACCTGAGCTACTGGAGAAAAGCACTTCTCTACAAGTTATAGTTGCACCCATCTGGGTCTACACACAAGCAGCAAAGGCCACAGCTTCTGCCTCCTCCTAGGTTACGCTCACCTCAAATGGAACTTGCATGAACAGTATTTGAAAAGGTTAGCACATCCAAGGTTAGCCCTTGTGCGAAGTAAATTCTTGTGCTTGATTTCTTTCTTACCTCCCATGAACCTACAGAGAGCGTAACCACAATCTGCTGCTCCTCTGGGATGAAGCTTAAAAGTCAACTTCAAACTTCAATGGTAAGTACCTGCTGTGTGTTTGCTCTAAAATACTTATCACATGAAACCAGTTTCAGTGGATTGAGGTTTAAGGTGTAAGCCCACTAAGTGGAAATAGATCGTTCATAGCTATGTTTATTTCTGTTTAAAAATCTTTTGATTACTTTTGCTTAATACAAAATTAGACACTGTATCGCTCTTTGCGAAAGCACCCTCAGGACCCGCTCTTTTATTCTTATTGTATTAGTCCAATTTGTTCTTTGAACCAATTAAAAGCCTAACCTTTCCATTTGTGTAAAATTAGTAGCAAGATGCAGCTTCTTCTACCCATCATTGGGAAACATTTTCTTTGCTACTGATTCTAAAAAAGTCCCAAACTCTGAAACAGATGCTTCATTCTATGACGCGTGTATAATTGTTCCCATGTTGCTATGGGAAACTCAGCTTCTTCTACCTTTGAAATAATTAGGACTCAAGAAATGAGTGTTCCTTATCATAAGGCCTGGCTGCATAATGTTTGTCAAACAATTTGATGAAGTATGCCATAATAATAATTTGCATGAGCTTAGGGTTGCTGGATTTCTTACTTGTTGAAGTGTGGCAACCAATTTAGTATCATACAACAGACAATTATAACAGTCTCTGGTGCAAAAATTTAGATCAAGGAGACCAAAAGTAGGGGCAGACAAAACACTGCTGAGGAAGCAAGTTGGGTCACTTTGTAATACAGAAAAGATCACGATAAGTTTAATTTGTATGATATATTTGCTATTTTTAAGATTACACAATTAGAATAAAAGATTACTATAGGAGGACAGATTCAAATGTGTGATGCTGAAAATAGAAATCAGTGGTTTTGGTTTTTTTTCAAAAGGTCTGCAAGACTTAGTCCGTTCCAAAGGTAAGTCAGGGGGAATACATTCCTAGCTTCTTTGTCTCTGAGAACACCACCTGTACCTCAACCACAAAATGAAACTTTCATCGCCACGCAGTCGTGAATCTGGACAGTGGGAATTGTTGTGATTTTTTTTTTGTCTCTCTAGGAGCTCTGAACTTCCTCTTATAAAATCATAAAGTCCTGATTACTGAGTCTTTGGATTTTTGCTTTTTCATTGGTGAATATTTGCTTCAGTAACCATTAATGGACTTCGATCAACATCCATTGTTATTTTTACCACTGATTCTATGAAGGTGATGCTTTACCTTTGGTTTCAGGAACAGTACTTTACATCAATGCAGAAAGCTACCCCTCTGTAAGTTAACCCAGCACTGGCAAATTAGGAGCAATATGCACTCAGCTGCCTAAATAATGCTGCAGAATACCAGAAAGATTTTGTCACCTGGATCAACCCCAATTGGATTCCAAATCAAGATACAGGTTCAATCCCTGGGTTTTTCAGGAGATTTAGTTTGTGAAACCAAGGAAGCACTTTCACTTTTTCTGTTCAATAGTTCTTAATCAGCAAATGGGAGAGATAATATTCTCCTCTTATTAGCTGACCCCTTTTTCTTAAAGTTATACTACAACTAGGGCAATAGAACGCTTGAACTGGCTGATAAACAGCTAAGCTTAAAATAGGATTAATGGCATTATTGCCTTTATTAGAGTAACTGCATTAGAGGACTTCATTCTTTGGAACTGTCAATCAAGAACTTTTCACAAACACTAAATTGCTGCTGAAAAAAAAGCCCTAAACATAGCAAGAATGTTGACTTCGTTCCTGAAGAAAACATGAACCTAGGCTCTTTTCTTTCACTAGGACTACTGAAAGCAGAACAGGCATTTATCATCAGCCCTGACAATCTCTCCAAGAAAATCAATGTATCTATAGTCTTGTTTTTGAACAACTGAGCTTGCCTTTTATGAAAAGCTTCAAATCTTAAAAGTTTACCAGAGTTGAAAACACTAGCTTATTTAATACTCAACCATTTACTACTCAACTAAAAGAGGTGGACAAAAGCATAAGAATCTGTGGAGAAATATAAAGGTTCAAGAAGGCATATGCAATCAATATCTTAGAAGCAAAACTCCCAAGACCCCTCAACATTGAAGAAATAGCTAGGGGACCCTTCTGAGACCAAATTTTGTAACCAGTCATGTGGATTGACAGCTGTATACCTGTTGTATTGAATAATACAATCAAATAAAACAGTAATACAATAATATTAAGGAACAAGAATGCAGTCTGGTAATTCACCCTTCTCTTTCCTCTTGATCAGTAGAGGAAATGATGAGTCTTCCTCATTCTGACTTTAAAAGTTGGGTACAGTGTGCAGATTTTTGTCCGTCACATACCAGACTGCATCAAAAGAAATAATGTTCAAAGTCATATTTTTTCTCTAGATATAGTTGAACCTTAATCCTGGATGTTACACTGCTTGGTTCTGCAGTTTAAAAATTTCCATTGACATTTACTGATATGAAGTACAAAGAGAAAAATTACTCAGGCTTCACAATCCTTCCTAAGTTTTTACATGTAGTATTCATTTGCATATAAATATTACTTTTTGAATTACCACAAATTTAGACATCTTACAGGCTTCCTTATACCCCCTCAAAAAAAAAACAAAACAAAAAAAACCGGAAAAGAAAAACCCACAAAAAACCTGAGTAAAGACTGAAAATCTGAGTTGGTAGCTGAGCATTGAGACAAATTAGAGAACTAAAAGGATAAAGTTGTTTCAGACTCAATTGAATTTGTACAAGTTTACACTGAATCATTCAGGACACAGATTTTAAGCGTGGTAGACTAACTTCTAAACTGAATCACAAGTTTATTTCATGATTTTTTAAATTCTTACTGTTGGGTCTGCATTCTAGTTTTTATATTTTCTCTGGGAATTTTCATGGGTTTTCCTTTTTATCTTTATTCAGTGAGTACTAAGTTCTTCTTGGCTAAATGAACATACACTCTAATTTTATCCAGTTACTAACTTGATCCTTTCTTTACAATTACATAAGTAATAGACAAAATTGTGAAGTAAAAGGTTCTTTATTCTTCCTTCTTTACTCATATATGGCTCACAGGTATTTAATTACACCACTTCAACTTGGGTCAAGCTTTTCCTTAAAGAATATAAACAGAACAATATAGTTTGCTTAAAAAAGTTGGAAACGATGAAATAAAAAAAAAATTACAGACTAATGGGAAATAAAGTTAATCAGGTTGAAAACAGCCTATGCTAAAAATAACAGAGAAAAAAAAAGCAATGTACCAGTTATCCCAAGACCTATTCTGAGTGGACAAATTAAAAACTTAAAGGGTTAATAATAATAATAAAAGTCACAGTTTATAATATCTAAAAGCTTTTGCTTGATTTTGATCTTCCTTTTCATTCCTGATTTGATTTCAGTCCTTTTCATATAAATGTATGAAATGTATATCTAGTTAATGAGGCTGGGTAATTTTTTTGTAATTAAAGCTTCTATCTGCTTTCTGAAGTATAGCTCTTCAAGATATTGGTTTCTAACTGCATATGATTTGTTTCTAAATTTATGTTTGTGCTTTCATTCATGGTTGGAGATACAGGGAGAGCATACCTATTCCAAAATATCTTAAAGCATTTTAAGTATTTGCGATATTCGGACAGAGAACGGATTTGAAAGATATCTTCGACAACCTGAGTGTGTTACCGAACTACTAGACTAATAAAAAAACCCAGAAATTTGTTTAGCACAAAGTCTAGGCTCTTTGTTCCTATTGTCTTTCCTTCTACTGAAATTTCCTGAAATAAAATGCACAAGCCTCGTTTCATGTTAAATAAAACCTATCTTCTGTATGAAGCTAATTTATTTACGTATCTATTTCAGTAGGGGCACTCCCTTCCTACCCAGATTCTTCCCTTCAGCTCACAAATTCATAGAAAACTGATATCCATCCCATAATCCTTGTTAGAGGCACCAGAACTGAGGGTGGTTTTGTAGCTGTTCAGAAACTGTCAAAGTGAAATTGTTTTACAGCTTGCTGCTGCTTTGTCTCCAAGCTCACTTGATTTTGTTCTTTGCTAGCTTATAGCATGTCAAACAACATGGCTTAACATGTTATACTCCGCATTTTTTCTGTTTCTCCTGTTCATTTTCACTCCCTTACTGCCCTCTTATGCTGCAGTGTTACATTTCTCATCGTTCAATCTACATGGCTGTGGACACAATATATTTTAATGTGCAGTAGTACACACCAATGCTGTGTCAGCTCTAAGATCACACCTTCAGAAGTTTCTGACCATTATTTCACAAGATGAATATACAATGAAAATAGCACACTCAGCTGAGGAGGGTCTCCAGACAAAATGGGTATGCAACAGTCTACACCAAACATTGAGTACTGAGTTGAGAAAAAATGTAATTATTTTTTTTTTTTTAAGAGAAGGATAGAGAACCAAAAAGCTCATCCCATCTGTGTTGATCGTATTCCTCTGTGTTCCTAGCAAACAGGTTGAATTTCACAGTACTGTCAGAGGTTCTTAGGGTTCAGGATTCTTGTTTTTCTTTCCTATTCATGATCATTTTAGATGTTAATTCTATACAACTTTTTTAATAAAAACTTCTGTGTTCCCTAGCAAACATAGCTGTTCAATACTGAATGTGCAAATTCAAAGAAATTAGTTAAATACCTTCACTGTTCTTCTCT
>VXAK01016791.1:6540-25960 GCA_013399435.1 Arenaria interpres | reverse complement strand
GTCTCTAAGTCTTCAGTCTCTGACGCAGGCTGAGGAGAACAGGATGAAAGATCACGTTTAAAAGGGGGAGTATTAAATCTACCTTCTCTTTCCCCAGCCAAGCCCTCTCCCTAAAGATTCACTGTCCTCGTGGCTACTGCAAATGCGGGAAACCCCCTGAGGGCACTAAGTTATGTTCCTTCTAAACATAAAAATGCAAGATCAGCAATGCAAGATCAGACAGTTAACAGGAAAATATGGGTAGATGTGTTTACAGAGAGCTGATCTATAAGGGGTTGTCAATATGTGAGGCTTACATGGAGACTCACCTAGTGGTTCCCGCGATAAAGTTCATAAGAACATGATAATCAAGTTCGTGACATCAAAAAAACCAGTGCACATCCGATAGAAGAAACAAAGATAATCTGGGACTACTGCATGCTTGTGGCTGGAGTCGCTGACTGGGGCTTCTTTGCAGTTCTGTGCAGTGCTACCGCGACTATGAAGGTAATGCTGCTGCTCCAGCCCGTCATCTCCTTCCACAATGACCCAGAGTTTACAGGCAATAAGTTAATAATGAAATTCGCAACACAACAGTCTGCTGGTTATTTCCCCTCTTCATCCAAAAGTATTTTCTGGAGCATTACCAATCAAATACTATACAAGATACTCCTTTGAATTCTGTCATAGAAGATTGGGGATCTGTTGGCTATAACGTATGGCCAAGCACGAAGCATGCTCAGTTTTCACAGTACAAAGCAATTATTGTATATAACAGAACAGAGGAGATGGTCCTTGTTGCAGGGAGTATGTCCATTTCCTCTTCCAATTCTGAGGCACTGAAAAGCCCCATCCAAGACCAAGACACAAGACACTGAGCGGCAGTTGCTGCAGTAGCAAACTGAAGAGAGAGGGGTGGCTACACAGAGAGTAGTCTGCAGACTGCTTGTAACGCATGTCCTACATGTAGTCATAGTTTGGAATATAGTCCTGGGAAGTTTTGGTGACTTCCATAAACAACCCAATGGTTTGTAATCTGGCAGGCAGGAGATCTGGATGCAGATGACACCCTTACAAGCATGGTCATGCGACGAAGCAGCTCTTGAGGTTTTGTAGTACAGATCTGTGAGTGAAGGGCATTGGATTTGGCTGTATTCCACAAAACCATTCTTGTCCTTGGGAAAGAAGACAACTGAAAATTACATTCTATATGTGCTACCGAGTTTTATGTGGTGTAGCCTTAACTCTCCCTGTAATCAACAACAGGAATGTCAAGTGACACTCCAAACAGCATGGCAAAGGTTTCTACGCTAATGAGTGCAAAATGATAAGGCATTATGCATTGACATTTCTTCCCTGATAAGTATCAGAAAACATTCTTTTCAAAGGACCATTGTCATAGAAACTTGCCAGCATTTTAAAGAGTCTCTCAGAGGCCTAACCTTTAGGGAGGTATTTTCAGCTCCAGTGACAAACAGTTGACCTCTTAATTTATGAACCATGACATTGCTGTGTTATCTGAAAAAAAGAAGCTGTGACCTAAAGGGAGTTTTAACCAGCATACACTTCCACTAAAGTGATAGAAAGGCAAACTGTTAATCTTCAGGGAATGAGGGACATTATCCAGATCCAATCCACTGACAACAGCCACTTATTGAATACAAGGAAGCCTGTACTTACCCTACTGCAAAGCCTGAAACCAGCAGAAAAATTTCTGTTATTTACCTCAGATTGCATTTACATGTTTAGGTTGGGTTAAATAGCACAGAGGATCTCTCCTCAAGCACAGCTGCCTTTCAGCTCAGTTTTAATTGGTAATGAACATGTCAGAGACATAGCAGCATGTCAAAATACTCACCAGATTAGGGCTAACATCTAAAGCTAGAAATTCTGGATACAGGTTTCAACTCAAAATCTTTAGCCCATCTTCCTGGAAAGCATTCTTTCTTTCAGTTTTCCTATCAAATGGAAACTCCACTCACCTCAGTCATGTTAAATGACGTGATCCATTGATGCCCCAGTCATATCAAAGCTATTTGAAGGCAGGATTGCTCTTAAGGAGCACAGATTCTCAACTGGAACATATTGTGGAGAAAATGCAATAATGTAAATGCTCATTAAGAGCACTGGATCTCACATACAGTAGAGCCTACTACAGGCCATGTCCCTGGTTTCAGATTCTCAGCAATGCACATTTGAAAACGTTGCTGTGTGGTTCCCTTTGCTTCTCCATAGAAAAATGGAGCACAGCTTTGAAACAGTGGCCTGCGGGCAAGTGGGAATTGTGATCACTCATTAAGTATTCAGATACAATAGCAAAGAGCATGAGGAATAAAAGTTAAGTGCATGCCAAATGCATAGTCAGTAATTGACACAATTTTTTGAAATCTCTACTTTCAGTAATTGCAACTCAATGTATGCATTGTTTATGAAAGAAGTATGTCTAAAATTTCAAATAAAGGCAAACAAAGCATTATGTCACCGATGATGAAGGAAATAACTAATAATTGAGCCTCATGTAATATTGAGAAGTGAGTCTATAAATAATCCACTTCAGGTTTGGATACAGCTCCAGGAAATAAAGCCATGTATTGCAACCCAACAAGTGTTAGCTTTATAGTCTTTATTAATCTCACACAACATTTAAAGAAAATGCTTCAATACATTAATGTTTTACTTGAAGCACAGCTGTCAGGAGATCAAATGCACTGTACCACTGCCAGCTGCTTCACTGGGAGATACACACAGAGTACGTGTAAAAGCAAAGCCCTTGATCACAAAGATGAAATATCCAAGTTTTTGACTGCAGAAGGAGCACTAATCATAAAATTAAGAATAGCATTCTAGAAAAATCAAACAAATACCTACAACAAATGCCCTACAATAAGACAGCACAAAATCATTTGCTTTGTGTCAAGAAGATCCAAAAATCAGAATGTTATCTGAAATGGAAGTTTGAGACAAAGGTGAGGAGCATTTTCAGTAAAACGAGTGGCTTCACTGAAAACTCTATACTTGACGCTATTCTCTCTATTTTTGAACAGTTTGATTTTTCTCTAAATTCTTTGCATCTTGGGCTAGATCCTTGTTGCAGAGTTAATGGACATCTTTAAGGACATCAGTGTCTTGGCAGCCCTTGCAGTTCTTGGCCTGAATACACCTAGAGTGCATCACTATTTTTAAGGTTTCTTCAAATCATATAGCCGTAAGGATCAGCGTACATACTTCTGTATCACAAAAACACCTCTTCATAGCCATGGCTTTCTTTTCACACATGGAGATGTGAGAGGGACTAGGCACAGATGGCCACAAAGCAACAGAAAATTGCCTTCTCTCCATACCTTCCAGGCAGTCCCCGTGCGGGGTGCAAAGCCACCGGAGTTGTGTGACTATGTGACCATTGGAGGTGGCCTGTCCCTCATAGATCAGGGCTGTAAAGATACATAACAATGCTATAAGAAGAGAAATTCAGGCTACTACTGTTCTGCAGCATTAAAAGGCATGCTTGCATGTTTGAACTTCATCACAGAATTTCAATTTTAGAAATTGTAGTTAAGAATATTTGTACTTGTGCTTCCAGCATCTATAAAGGTATTGATTCTTCCCATTTCCCTTTCAGGCTGCTGCCATACACTGCTAATCCAGGGTAAAAAGACAGAGGTTGGTTTTTTCAAATGTTTAGGTACCAAAGCATGAAAAGGTTGGCAGCAGCTACGATGAGCATCAACATGTCTAACCTTTGAGGGTGGGCACAGTCTGGTCTGTCACACAGATGTCACAGGTGAAGCTCAGGATGAACCCTTTTTCATCCCTTCCTGAGACAACCAGTATGATCACAGAGGGCATAGACAGCTCTTGAGCACCACAAAAGTAATGAATTTGGCACAGTTTCAGACAGGAACTTAATGAAGGCACTGGAGGAGCAGCAATGTCTCCATAATAGAGGAAATAATAAGATTCCAGCTTGTGAAGAGCTGGCCTGTTCTTTAATGTACCTAGCAAGGGATAGAAAAGCAATTTTTTTCACATCAAGAAGTGCAGGAGAGAAAGGGTAAAGACTACATGTTCAAAATGTAGTCCGACGCCTTAGGCTAAAAAAACCCCAAATCTACATGAAGTAGTGTTGCATGTTGGCAGTCTGCCCACTCCTTGTAACAATGCTCACAACTAGGCTTTAAAATGTGCGTTCAAAATGCCCCTGTTTTCCCTACATTTCTTTAAAGTCTGTTGTTCCTGCTCCAGTAATTCCACCAAAATGCCCAAAATGGCCCCGTTAATGCCAATGGGAAACTGTTCTCATAGTTCAACAACTATCCAGTTTACTACAAACCAAAAGGCTTTTAGGCACATTACTTTATTGCCATTAAAATAATATCAGTGCACTCAGAAAAGTTTCCTTAGTTGATTTAATTGAGATCAATCAAAGTGAACTTAATGAGGCCCTGAACATTTTTACCCGGAGTCTTTGAAAACTGAGCCTTTTGCGGGGCAGGTCCATTATTTTGGCTTCCATGGGCTTAGACCACAGCTGGTACAACTGGATTTTCATCTCGGTTAATGCTTCTAAAGTTTCATCAACTTTCCGTTTTTAGCTCTTTCACTGACTGTGAAAGATCTGCAACAAAATTTTTCCCAACAATATAATGTATTTTATTTTGTTTTCTGCAGAAAGTTGCAAGTTCTGCAAAGGCAGAATGCTTCTTGGGAGCAGGATCGGGTTGGACTGACACTTAACTGATACCACTAGTCACTTCAACCAGTACCTCCAGTAAACCCATACATCTTAGTATATTGAAATCATTCTATGCTTACTCTTGCATGAGCCACACATAGTTTCCAGACTGAAAACCAAGAATGCTAATCTTCATGAAAAATTTGCCTTCCCTCTGAAGTCTACATTTTTACTTACAGCAATGCTTTAGTAACTGTGACAACACATTCTGAAACCATTGCAATCCCTAACTGTTCCGAAGTATGCTGAAGTCTGTAAGCACAGGATGGTGCTTTAATCTGCTATAATCCTCTAAAAAGATTATTTTCTGAAGAATTTTCATATCTTGGCATTCAGCCAAGTTATTTTATTAAGAGGAGAGTTTAATTAGAGAAAATTGAAGGAGTCTTCTGAGATACAGGAAGAAAAGAAACCCCACTTGTACGTACCTGGAAAGGGCTTGGGGAAATCTAGGAAAGTGTGTTATTTTAATTATAACAGTACCAGATCTGATCCTTGGTTGCAATTAATGGAATTGTCAACTGGAAAAGTGAAGTTCAGACTTCTCCAGAAAATCCGCACTGCACATGTGGATATTCTGGTGATCTTTCTATTTTAACATCAAAGCCTGGCTGTGGCCCAAGAAGCGTCCACTGTTGCCAGGGCAGATACAGACCTAAAAGGATGGTAAGTACACAGGAAGGTAGGAGAGAATGGGCAACCAGGAAGGTTTGAAAGATAAAGCCAAAAAGAAAAGAAGAGGAGTGCAGAACAAAGACTGCATTAGAAAAGGAAAGCCTGAAACCCCAGTACCAGGTATGGCCTACAACTCTACCTCATACAGACAAGGTATTCTTACTGAATAACATGATCTGTTGTGGCCAAAGACACGCAGATGTACAGACAGATAAAACCTAGCAGTAATTTGGTAAGAAATTATGCAAGTAATAGAATTAAGCCAGGTCAGTGGAAGAAGGGAATGATTTTTTCCCTTTTTTAATTTTAGAGTAGCTCTTGGGTTGACAGGAGATAATATAAGGAGGAGAAAGTTCTCAAGCAAGAACTTCTGAAAGTCTAACAAAGGGCCTTAAGTAAGTGTTTTGAGCAGTGTTAACTTCATGATCTTCCATCTCTAGAGAGGGAAATTGTAAAACATGTATCATGTATCAGCTGGACAAGTTAACAAGAGCAGCGACTATTCTAAAAATTCAGCCCATAGTCGCATCTGTAGCTGGTAGCTTTTTTTCCAGTCTCTCCTGGATGTCCCTAGTTTTTATTCTCAGTGTTTGTTTCTTACTTGAGCCATTCCTGGACTTTTTCCTTGTAAACTAGTTAGTTAATATCTTGGTTTCCTAAACCTCTGTGCTTAATTTTTGGACACTCAGATGCTTTCTCCTTAAGTTGGATCAACATCTACTGCTAGTTCTGGTTTCTTTTTTTAGTTCCTATTTTTCAAAATTTCAACTAGACAAGGATTCAAGCGTTGTTCATCTTCCTCCCTGCATGGGCTAGAGAGTGAGCCCAGTTAAAAGAAATTAAGGGAAATAAGTCTACTTTGTTTAAAGCCTCTTTTTAGCTGAGGTTCTTTACAGGGTACCAGTGAATGATAGTGTGAGATGTATTTTCACTTGGAAGTTTGTCTAAGCAGAATTTCAAATTAGCCAGACTAGGTCTGAGTAAAAAAGCACAAAGGAAACCTCTTGAGGACTGCAGTGTGTTAGCCAGGAACACTGGTGTTTCCAGAGAGAGCTGGGTGTTGCAAAGGAACAGAAATATCAGTGAGTGACAAAGAAAATTCTACCATTTTCTCACCTTCCCCTCCCAAAGATCAAGGTTAGATTCAAATAATGAGAGCACCAGATCACAGAAATTGGGACAGCTGCAAGATTTTAAGGCCACCAACAAACCTCATGGAGTCATAGAATCACAGAATGGTTTGGAAGGGACGTTTGGAGATCATCTAGCACAAAAACCCTGGCATGGGCAGGGAGGTCTTTTACTAGATCAAGTTGTTCAAAGTTTCATCTGACTTCGTTTTGGTGTGTATTTGACAGGAGAGGTTGAGGACACATCTCAAGTGTTGCTGTTAGACTGAAATATCCAATTAATTTATTCATCCATCCATACAGACAGAGAGCAGAGGAAGCATTTCCTCCAGAGTCTGGGCAGAGTGATTACATACCTACTAAGCCTCAACAGTAGTACAACATGCAGGGACGCAGCTATGAAAGTAAAGGATGTATGCACCTAAATTTGAATTGTCCATCTGAGTCCCTCACACCTATTGCAAACGGCACTTTCCAGACTCAGTTCAGAGTGAAACAGAATGATCTCTAAAAAAAAATAAAATTATCAAGGCAGCTCAGTTATTTGGAGGTATCTGTGTGCACAAACACAAAGGAAGCTTTACCTGCGGGGCACCACCATGCTGAGCAAACACTCCTTAGCTGGTGCTGAGTTCACTTGTCACTTGCTGATGGGCAGCCATGTCAGCATGGAGATTTGCCCTGGAGGTTATACCCTGCTTTAAGCAGAAATAAGGAGGTGAGGCATTACACTAACACTCACTGAGAGCTGCCGTGGCATCGTTTGTTCCCACCTCCCAGTAGCTTGTGACACCCCTTGTCCAGAGGTCACTGCCCCTGGAGCAGGGTGAGCAGAGGAGATGGCCTTGGTGCTCCTCAGCAACTTCAGCACAAGAACCAAGATAGCCACTAGGCTATTTTCAGGATGCAGCCAAAACAGCTGAGGGTTTAGAAATGAAAACCAGCATGAATTGAGCTTTTATTAAAAGCAGGCAGTTCTACTGCAAAAAACAGGGCTTTGATCTGATATGATTAAAAACTTAGCCAAGAAAAAAAAAAGTTGCATTGTGAGCATATACAGAGTTTTCCAATGGTTGATCGTTGGTTCATTTCCAGAAATATTTGCTCTTTAGCCATCCAGACCAAAGACAGTGCCCAGTGAGATGGAAGTTCTGCAAAACTGAACATTTTTATAGGTTTTGAGAAGAGAGGATCCATTCCTCTGCAGATGTCAGAATTGACAACATTTACTTTCTAACAGTTTAGCCTGTCACCACCCATTGGCAACATCATTGGATATTTAAGAAGACTTCAAAAAAAAAGACATTTTGTTAAATATCTTTTGATTAAAAGAAAAAAAAAAGTTTTCATATTACAGAGGTGTAGGCTGCACTTGAAATTGTTTGGGAAGAGCAGAAATTTAAATGTGCATCGTGGGATCACCACGATGAAGTGTACCGAATTCCTCTTCGCTGATGTTCGAAGTTTGAACCAAGACAAGCCAAAAGGCTCCCACTGGAACTTACTATTCAATCCTGGAGCCAGTAACTTTATTAAAACCAACCAATGCAGACAACAACAAAAACCCTATTAATAGCCTAGCCAAAGACTGTAGTTTGATCCTTTTAAATCACAGAGTCAGGTCACACATGTAATTACACGGAAGGGAATTACACAGGCAGTATCAAAGGCCTCTTACTTGTGGTGACAGATGTGATCTTGGTTCATGGTCTTTATAACATACTGAATTTCACTACTTCGAGGCTCTTGTGTTCTGCTAATTGCTCTTTTGCCCTAAGAAAATGTAGAAATAATGGTTTCTTAAAGAGTAATTGAAGTAAATGAGATTGAAAGCATAACGCAAGAGAAATTTGCTTTTTTCCCTTTTTTCTTAAAAAAACAAAACAAAACGAAAACCAAACAACAACATACCTTTTATGTATTCCCATGCAGGCAACATGGGAGATTTGAGCCTGACTACTGTGTTGGGTAGGGAGGAGATATGTTCATAAGTGAGGATATTCCCCAGTTGGAGACATTCAAATGGAAACCAAGTTTAAAGGACAAGCCATCCAACTGTTGTTCAAGCATCCTTCTCTTACTGTTTAGATCAAATGCATGCAACTGTAGCATATGTCCCCCTAACATCAGCTTCAGAAGGAAGCAGCATTGTTGAGTGCCACTGTTCAAAGACACCTTGTGGACTGCTTATATCCTGGGAAAGGCCAGATTGTGGCAGCACGTGGCTCACACAAACCAGCAGCAGACAGAACTACTCTCCCCACATCTACCATGTTGGCCCCAGACTGTGTGGCCATACATCACCACAGTGGGAGACTGTGGACCTCCACTTGGTGGTGCTCGGCTCGGGTGCACAAGGAGATGAAGCCCAGTGGTAAATATGAACATGGTGGGAGCTGGGTGGAACATTGAGGGGCGTCTGCCAGCAGGAACACCAACCTTAGCAGACCTGGCCCCTGTGAATGTCTGCAAACAGGACTCCTTCCTCAGGTACAACCTGGGCTGGGTTGGCTTTCCAGTATGAGAGAAAAGTAGTCTCCTGATAGGTCTGACTTGGGTGGGGCTGGTGGATGGGGAAACAGCTGACAGTACATGTTTCTTTCCGTTTACCAAGCCTGCTTCCTTCATTGACAACCCTGCCATAGACTTTTACAGAGAATTAAGGTGTCAGCTAAACCTCACCCTTCAAACACTTAGCTCAGATGGAAAGCAAGCATATGGCATTTTGCTGGTGGCTGAAGAAGGCAGTGACTGTTAGCTTGCTTGTGCATCTGGGTTGAAAAAACCAACTGTGTGGCATTTAGAGCAAAAAAAACCCCACAATATTGGAGGCAGAGGGGGGTTGTCAGTACACGTGAGGAAAGCAATAATAACCTGGTAATTACTGTACATTAGCAGATTTTGGAGGGTTTCAGTATTTTTAACAAAAAGGCATCCTTTACACCCTTGGTGTCCCTCTCTACTGTATCTCCCCAACATAGCTGACTTCTCCCCAAAAAAGCGGGTTGGAAAAGTGAACAACTGCTTAGTTAAACTTTTCTAACCTTCAGGGAAGTACAGCCAATTACTTCTATAGGCACCATCTAAAGCTTAAAGGCAAGTTCTTAAGCAGACCTTAGTGTTCAATGTAAACTAAATGTTGACTTCAGGACTCAATATAAGCTAGAGTGGGCCACAAAACTCCCCTCACTTCCCCCACCTGCCATTCCCTTTTTTTTCCAGCACTACAAGGAATATTGGCCAACAAGGATACCTTGAAAAAAGGTATTGTCTGTCTGAGTGAAAATGCTGGGTTTCATATTTTTTTTCTCTAATACTGTGCCTTTATTTCCAAAGCCGACCTAAGTTACATGAAGGACAGCTGAGGCAGTTATAAACAGGGATGCAGCCAAGCTATGAAACCACAGAGTTCTGGTCAGGTTTGGGGTGGAAGGCTATCTCCACTAAAGCCAGAAGGAGCTGTGACACCAATATTAGTGAATTTACCCTTTAGGACCAGGCTTTACCCCTTAGGATTAATAGATTTTAATCAAATATAGGGGAAACAATCATGTCAAATAGATGAAAGACCCTGTAGCTTAACCACTGTTAGTTTGTTGGGTTTTTTTAATCTGTGTATAAACAGCCTCAGCCAAAACACGTTTCAGACTTTTATTTCCAGAGTTTTTACTTGGAGTAACCGGAAGAGATTTTACCAATAACAGAAAGTTACTCTGTTTCAAGCAAAAAGGAGAGGGGGAAGGTCTCACTGAAATGGCACTAAAAAGAATTCTTAGCCCAAACTGATGTCCTGTCTTTTCTGTATTTCTGTGTTCAGCCCAGGTTTTCTCCTTTCCAGTCTTCATACAAGTCATAGGTGTGAACCTCTGACATCTCGTTTCTACAGCTCTGAACCCATCTCCTGACAAATTTTAGTACCTTCCTCTTTGCAGGAGTCTCATGTAGTGAATCCTCCTCAGTTTTGTCAGTACCAGACAGGGCCGTGAAACTCCCATGTATATGGTAATATGGTAATATCCCAGTCCTGCATTTGGATGTCGTTATGAGATACTCTGATTTGCAGAGGTGCTGAGCATCTGGCACGTCCAACCAGCTGGTGCCAGGTGCTATGGGTTTCAGGGGACAAAGTCATACCAACAGAGACTTGACCATAAGGTCAGTGTCAGTATTCTAACAGTCTATACATTTCAAACCATTTACTGCCAATGTGCACTAAAACTAAAAAATTTCTGTTTAGAAAACTTCAGTTACCTTCATTTCAAACACTAGTCAAACAGCTGCCTGTCTACTGGGCCAAGTGTGCAACCTGTAGTCCTGCGATGAATTAGCATTGTCCAGGTGGATCTTTGCACTCTCATGGAGCCTCACTGAAATAAATCTAGTTCTGCCCACGCAGAGTTTATCGGGGGATCCGATCCTGGTCATTTGCTGACAATTCAATAGAAATATTATTAGCAGCACCTTGTTTTGCAAGCAAAGCAGAAATCCAACCAGTGCCACAAACCCTGCCAAATGCCCTGCAAATTGCACTTAAGAATTAGGTGCAACTGCACAGTACTGCCAAGCAGAAATGCCTGCTTTCATTTTGCCCTGCATGTGGAGGGATCATCCCCTATGCTAGCTAGCATTCAGCCAGGACCCGGCAACACAGCAGTGTTTCCGCAGCTCCCTCATTTCCGAGGCTGAGCTCGGGCAGGCAAGAACTGGAAACCAGAAGGGTTGTCTCTTTCTGAGTCTGTTTTAAGACAGATGGTTACAATCAACTTCTACCAGTAAGCACAAATGAACAGTGATGTTTAAATTCTTAGCATCCTCCAGATAACATCTCATGTAAACAGAAGTAAATTGCATATAAGAAATGTCTTCAAATGTATTTCAGCTTTCCTCTCTGAAACTGAGAGCATGACTTCTTGAATATCCACAGTTCAAGGGGCCCCAAGTTTGCATCCTGCTGGATTAACCAAACCAGTTCTTACAAAGAGCACTGCCAAATACCGGAGATGACGGGATATGGAGTATGTATATCACCCTCCATAAACAAAGTAACTGCCAGAGTAACTATACATGCTGGCTTTGCACAGGGTATTTTGATTTTATTATGAGATCTTTCTTTGCTCCCTGTAGCAAACACATTCATAAGATTAGGAGGCCTGTGTTACCATCCATATGACTGATTAGTGTGCCATTTTCAGCCTTACTAAAATGAGGTACTAGCATACTGAAAAGAGTATTTCTGAAAGATGGGGGGCTGGGAGGAGCAGGACAGGAAAGTTCCCTAAAAAGCCAAACTGCTAGCAACTGCAAGTGTTAACAGAGTTGACACCTGTTGCGTCATTTACAGTTCAACAGCGAAAGAAATTGATTGTTCAGGAAACTAAATATAATATTACTTACTGCAAAGAAACACATTTCTTTTGCTAATGCTGCTTCATAACCTTTTGCTGGTTATGCTGCTGAAGCATTTGCTTACTTTGGAAGAAATTTACCCCTTCCCCATGAGAAAAGTTTTTTCCCCTAATTTTTGCTATGAGCAGAAGGAGCTCAGGGGTCAGGGGCCAGCCCAGAATATTTTCTGTAGGAATGCCAAAGGAGTATTTTGTTTTTTAGCTTGCAGTCTTATTTTTCCTGTGGCTTTGTTCTTATTCTCCTACTCCCATTTCCTTTAGAGTGATGTGAAAATAAAAGGAAAAGAATAGGAAGTTCAAAGTTTTGAATTTCCTTTAAAGAATTCTGCAAAGATGCGAGGGTACAAAAGAGAGACGAACTGGGGATGAAAGAGGTCTACTGTAGCAGAAACTCTTTTCCTCTTTGGTCCATCAGGTCTTGGCTGCTACAAATTGCTTTAAGTTGTGTAGGGAACTGGCAGAATTATTTTCTCACTAGAAACAAGAAACTGAAAAACCCAGGCAAAAGGAATGTTACAAACAGACTTTTGGGAACTTTTCAGGTTTTTAAAGCTTTTGTTAAAAGCTTTTTATCCTGAATTGTAATAATGGTTTGACTAACACTTTGAAATGTATGCCTGTCAATCAAAGGATACATGCTGACAACACACATGTGAACCTTCTCCCAGACCAAAACAAGCACAGAGCAGAGCAACTACTCTTGATGCTTCTTAGGAAAGAAAACAACCAAAGAGATTCTTCTTAAAAACAGAGACATACATTGAGAAGAAGACGTCAACTTTTTTTAAAAGCCAGGAAAGCTGAAAAATAGAGTAAAATGTGATTTGAAAGCTCTTTTATGGGTTAAATTTCAGTCCACCATAAAGTGATGTAATAATGATAGTACCAAAGCTTTTGTTTCCATTGCAAAACAATTAAATTTTTACTACTCAGATTTCAGATTTCACTGCATAAACTCCTTCCAGTGCATGGGTACTCATGAGGACACAAAAACTCATTTAACTGGAAGAGCTTTGTTTGGAGGAAGAGGAATGTAGGCTGATAAAGTGACTTGTTGATAATGTGTCATGGTAAAGTAAACATGTTTATACTCCTCCTTTGTATTCCTGACCAGTGGATGGATCTCTTCTCCCACACAATAGGAATGATAGTTCTGTTAATTCAGCACAGATGCATAGTATCCTCTTGAAGAAAAAGCAGTGGTTATCAAATTTAAGTTTCACATGGACTAATCATCTCAACCATAGTCTGCCTTTAAAAAACATTCCACAAAACACCTTCATGGTTTTGTCTCTTTTTTCAAAATCACTGGTAGATTTTTTTTTCCAGAATTGAAAGAGTCACCAGATTCAGTTCATTATTTCTACAGTAGCCCTGGAAGTTAGAGCAAAATAAGCAGGGGCACAAACCTAAATGTAGGCAGAAAAGAACATACATTTAACTTGTGGCAATGCAATTAATCCTTGCATTTTTCCAAAGCATTTTCTTGTGATTGGAAGGTTAGGTTCCTGTTGTATAAAAAAACTCACACCCAGTTGGTGTGATGGCCATGGCTAGCCCTCTCCAGGACTGTGGTCTCCACCCATTGTACTGTTGCAATATCCACCTCTGATGAGATGTCCTCTCAGAATTGAGGTCTAAAGGTGGTACGTGACTTACCTTGGCAGAAGATCAATCCATAAAAAGTCACATTATCTAGTCTGAGCTAATAAAGCCACTCTGCGATTAGGATTGCCAGAGACAGCTAGATTTATACAAACTGTACTGAGACCTTCTCTCACCACAGACAGCTAGTAGAATATAATTATAGTGTGTCCCAGACTATTCTGAAATCACAGATAACCACGAAATATCAGGCACGTCTGCCTTAGATCATATCTTAATATACTTTAATTGTTTTAATGAAAACTAGAAGTTTTCTCAGGGTGACTGAACATGCAGGTTCTCAAAGCATCTACTGTATGACTTCCCTGCATCATTTTCACCATGTTGCTCGTTCACCATTTTCTCCAGAGGTAGATGAAAAGGCATGCATTTGGTAACAGTGACATAGAAACAGTGTTAGTACCACTGGTGTAACTCTTAGCATACAGCGGCCTACGACAGTAAAAAAACGTAAAATTCCTGTGCTTCTTCTGACAGATGCTTAAGCCCCCAAGATAGCCAGAAAACATACTGAGTAAAGGCTCCGTTAATCATTTCCAGGACATTGCACTTTATTAATTGAAGTTTTGCCCTGGACAAGCATTTAAGTGCTGCAAAGCATTCCACATTCTGTGAGGCTTAACAATATTTATTCTGAGTTTTGTGCACAGAGTAAGGCCCAACAGGTACTCAAATAAGCCACATTCTGTGCTCTCAGCTAGACATTAAGCAGGCAGCATTAGCTTGATCTTTAATCCTACGTTAATGAAATACTGAACGGAAGGACAAGCCAACAGTGATTAAAATAACTACAAGTAAACATTTGGCAGACTTACAGAATACAATTAGGGACACAAGTATAGAGCACATAGCCATGTAAACTGTTATTTATTAAAAGTAAGCCACAGTTAATGGAGAGACAAAGCTGCAACCTTAGAGTTGCCAGAAGCTGCTCTTCAATAGGTAATGAATGCAAATACGCATGCTATTCAGTACATGGTGTGATCTAAGCACATCAGTGGTTAGGCACTCCCAGCAAGAGGATCCTTGAACTCCATCAGCCTCTGTGGATGGTTGTGTCTTTTCTCAAGCCTCTCTCACAGGTAAACAGGAGTTTACAAACTCCTGTTTGTAAACAGGTAAACAGGCTAGTTTACAAACTAGCCATTTACAATGGCTAGTTGGTTTTCTGCTAAATCCTTTTAGGATTTAGCTGTCTCACTTCTGAAACTTGAGCTTTTTTAGCACCCAGATGTAAGGATTATTTCTTCAGTCTTAGGACTCTGCTTCCACAGAAATAGCAAAGGCTCCTAGAAATGACAGGTCCAAGTCATGGACTTTGGGTCTGAGTCCGGGCTTGCAGAAGTGCAAAGTTCCTGGAGAAATGCAAAGTTCCTGTGGTGCTCCCCCCATCAGTCTCTGCCTGACAGGGCACAGCTTCAGAAAGGCAGCAGAACAGGGAATGAATTGTCTGCTCTTCTCTCCTTGGAAGCTTCATATCAGTTCCAGAGGCAACAGCTGCTTTCCACACCAATGAAGAAATCCATTCACATGGAAGGATTTGCTTTTTACCTCCATGCATCACATTTTTAGTGCACTAAAATTTAGAAGAGGGTCAGAAGAAATGCAACGGAAGCTTCTCACTCATCACTGGGAAATGTATTGCAGACACTTCAAAATTTGTAAAATTGGAGAATATCAATACCAGAGATGTGTTTTTAAGTAGCTGATGTATTCCTGCCCTGAGGACACCACCATTCAGGAGCAAGCACAAAGGACATGTTCTGCCATCAAAGCTGCTAAGCTACTTTGCCCACATGGGGTCCTGTTGTTTCCAGTGGGTCTCCTGTCCAAGGGTTTTATGTAGTACTGCATATAGTTTTTGTCAAAAGGTTAGAGGAAGTTTCTGCTTGTGCAGAAATGCAATTTTTCTTGAAACAAAGTAGTTGGGGTGTTGCAGAGAGTTTTAGTAGTCCAGTTCAGTCTGATCCAGAATTACCTTCTTCTAAAATGCACAGTAACAAATACTTTCCATTCTAATACCAAAATTCATCACTGTTAAAAAAATTTGACACAGCCTTGTCAATAATAACAAAAAAACCTGAGTTAGCACCCTACTGCATTCTATGTTTAATGATTCTGAAGTTCATAAAATAAATCCTGTGAACTGAGGCATTTCATCCCTGTTTTTCCCAAACTTAGAATAAACAAAACATTAAGAACACCACAGAGTGAACCCAACCTAGCAGTAGTAAAGGGTTGTCTTTTCTCCCCCATTCAGATGAATTTATATACATAAGAGATTTCAAGCATGGACTGTGCAAGGGCATATCAGGTTCAGATCGCTGCCCACAGATTGTCTGGTGCAGTGGTAGAGCAATTTGTTCTGTGTCAGTAACAGCATTCATGGCGTTGTGCTGATAAGGAGGCCTAGGATGTGATTTATTCCTAGAGCAGCTGAAGATGAAATTCCAGCTGTGTTATGTCTTCTTTGTTAAACCAGCTGTAAGTTACAGCCAGATCCCTGCAAAAGGCAGGGAGATACTGAAAAGATGAAAAAGGAAGGCTTCTCCAGAGACACAGCACCTCACAGGCTCCAGGGCACTTGGCAGTCAGCTTAGCTTGGCTAATGGTCTTCCATGTGACAAAGAACATACGGCTTTCACAATTAAAAAAGTTCTCAAAAAAGTATGTCAGAGAATGGAACATTAAACCTCAGGCAGCTTCATTTGATGAAGGGCAAAGGGAGGCAAAAGCAGTATCTTACCTGGCAAGAGCTAAAAACCCTCAAAGCTCTCACTGGATCTGGAAACTGAAAATTACAACTAATGGGAAACAAAATGTTGTTGTAGTGGGCCATATGCTCCCATCCTTGGAGAAATTCTTCCAGAGTCATAGAGCTGACAGAAAGGAAAAAACAACTGCCCCCCAGAATACCATTTAGTGGGTTTCTACACCTCTCCAGCCTGTTGAATCTAGGGAAAAATTACTCCACAGCATAGACTGTTTTCTAGGTTGTCTGTTTAGAAGCACTACATAGCCACATTACCTTTGGAAGCTGCTAGATATAAGCTTGAATTTTCACCTGTCAATTGTCCATCATTCTCCTGGAGAAACTGGCTGCTCATGTCTTTAATGGGTGTATGTTTCACTGGGTGAAAAACTGGCTGGAGGGCCAGGCCCAGAGAGTGGTGGTGAATGGAGTTAAATCCAGTTGGCAGCCTATCACCAGTGGTGTTACCCAGGGATCAGTACTGGGGCCAATTCTGTTTAATATATTTATCAATGACCTGGACGAGGGGATCGAGTGCACCCTCAATAAGTTTGCAGATAACATCAAGTTGGGTGGAAGTATTAGTCTGCTTGAGGGTAGGAAGAGGGATCTGGAGAGGCTGGATGGATGGGCTGAGGCCAATGGTATGAGGTTCAACAAGGCCCAGAGCTGGGTCCTGCACTTGGGTCACAACAACCCCAGGCAGCGCTACAGGCTTGGGGAAGAGTGGCTGGAAAGCTGTCCAGCAGAAAAGGACCTAGGAGTGTTGGTGGACAGCCGGCTTAACATGAGCCAGCAGTGTGCCCAGGTGGCCAAAAAGGCCAATGGCATCCTGGCTTGTATCAGGAATAGTGTGGCCAGCAGGAGTAGGGAAGTGATTGTCCCACTGTACTCAGCAGTGTGNAACAGCCTCAAGTTGTGCCAAGGGAGGCTTAGATTGGATATTATGAAAAATTTCTTCACTGAAATGGTTGGCAAGCATTGGAAAAGGCTGCCCAGGGAAGTGGTTGAGTCACCATCGTGGAGGTATTTAAAATATATGTAGACAAGGTGCTTAGGAACATGGTTTAGTGGTGAACTTGGCAGTGTTCAGTTAATGGTTGGACGATGATCTTAAAGGTCATTTTCAATCTAATGATTCTATGATTCTAGTGCCAGTGTTTACGCTGTTGTAGAAAGAGCAGCTTTAGCCAATGCTTTTTCTGAATAAATCTTTTTGGTTTTATGTGGACATTTTACATCTGGAGATAGTGGGGGGAAAAAAAAGTCACATAAACTTATCATTGTCCAGTTGCAGTACATTTCCATCACAGCACTTAGGAACCTTCCCTATTCTCTGAAGCTAAAAGATTAAAGAAAAAAAAAAAAAAAGAAAACAAGAAAAAACCCCAAACCCAGCAACAAAAATGAATTGCAGATGGATTACTTAGAAAACATAGCTGCTCTTGGCAGTGTTCTCCTGATCACCTCCATTTTCAAGCTGTTTTTCAAAAGAGACAACAGTTTCTTTCTCCATTTCTGTTAATCTGCTTGTCTTCATTCTCCAGGTCCTACTTAGTAGTTTCAAAAGATATCCATTAAAGGTAATTGTAAGTCAAAACCAACTGACAAAAATCACAGCTAAAAAAAATAACTATAGGAAGCTATGCTTTTGCATACCAACCAGAGTAACATGTCTTTTCTCTGTCCATCGTGTAACCTCTCTGAGGACATGTACAGCTGCCAGAGCCACGGGCATCGGATCAACGCATCTCTGAAACAGGAAGGATCTAGGAAGCAACTGCAAAAGAAGATCCCTGGAATGACAACTCCACCCCACTCTTGTTCTGTGTTTTGTGGGCAGGTCCAGACTAGGCTGTAAATAATGCTCAATAGTACTTAAGAATGATGTTTTTCCTGTAATAGATTCAAACAACCCTGATTTCTGTAATAAGAAATCTTATTGCCTTAAATATTTCTGAACTTTCCCAGATGGGTGTCACAGGCCAGGCTGTGAATATGGAAATACCTCCAAAAGCCCAGTCTAAGCTTGCTCAGAGACAACCAAGAAATTACCACGGGAAGTCTTATTCTCCTGAAAATTTCTATGTGAAAACTCCAGTTATCACATTGGCTTCTTAAGTCGTCAGCACACAGTGGAAGTATCTGACATAAAAAGGACACTCATTTGTAACAGACAAATGATGTGTTTTACTTGGCTTATAAATTCTATGAATTTTAGTAGGCCCAATAACAACTTCTGAAAAAGTATCTCTGTTGGAAGAATAAGCTACTCTATACAGCCTGGACTTCATCAGCTGAGGAACAAATCCAAACAAGATTACAGTGCAGCTGCAGTGCTCGCTATAGGCATGCAATGACCAAAGCAAGAACTCCCACAGAGAGGGCAGCAATTTCCACCTAAAGCTGGAATTGCGCAAATGTGTGAGAGAATAACATCTGCATGCCCTAATGAAAGAACAATACCAATGGCACCTCCTCCTGCACTCTGCAGACCAAAACCGTATTTTATTAGCTAATCAGCAAGAGCATCAGACAGCAGGAGCTGAGGGAGTGAAAGCTGCAAGATGAAGTTGCCAGTCTTCCTGCATGACCGATCTGTGACTACGTAATAGAAAATGCAATTCTGACAAGAATAAACCGAAGACTGATGTGTGAACAGGACAAACCCTGGCTAAATACAGGGCTTGTAGGCTGTAAGTTTTGTCTTTTATATCAGATCCCAGGAAAAGTTAAGGCAACTCAGTGGTAGGAGGTCAGAAAACTAAGTAGTCAAGCCTCACAAAGTCATTATCCTGAATTTTAACTGTGGTAACTGGGTGCGTGCCTTTCCTCCATGGCAAATTTAGAGTAAAATATACTGGCCAAAATCAGAAAGATGAGTAACACTGAAACATTTTATCTCACCAAGTTGTCCAGGTTAAGAGCTCCAACAGAAATCTCATATATCAAGTGTTGACTTGTGAAACTACATTTGAGAAGTTGTTTCTTGCAATAACTTCCCAGAATTGAAAGTGCAGTAAGATCAGTCAAATGAATACCACAATGTACCAACACGTTTTGCTGTTTATCCCAGAAAACG
>VXAK01016787.1:2069-13144 GCA_013399435.1 Arenaria interpres | reverse complement strand
ACCATTTCCTCTGGTCCTGTCATTATTCCCTTGGGAGAAGAGGCCAACACCCACCTCTCTACGACCTCCTTTCAGGGAGTTGTAGAGGGCAATGAGGTCTCCCCTCAGCCTCCTCTTCCCCAAACTAAACATGCCCAGTTCCCTCAGCCTCTCCTCATATGACTTGTTCTCTAGACCCCTCAGCAGCCTGGTGGCTCTCCTCTGGACATGCTCCAGCACTTCAATGTCCTTCTTGTAGTGAGGGGCACAGAATTGAGAACAGTACTCGAGGTGAGGCCTCACCAGTGCCGAGTACAGAGGTACAATCACTTTCCTACTCCTGCTGGTCATGCTGTTCCTGATACAGGCCAGGATGTTGTTGGCCTTCTTGGCCACCTGGGCACACTGCTGGCTCATGTTAAGCCAGCTGTCCACCAACACCCCCAGGTCTTTTTCTTCTGAGCAGCTTTTCAGCCACTCTTCCCCAATCCAACCTGTGGGTAGGTGGGTGTGAGCGCAGGCAGGATGCACTGCTTCATTCATCTAAAAGTTAGGCTATGCTATTTACCTAGGTCCTCTTATTCATTGTTGAGGGAGAATGTAATCTGAAGAGGATAGCTGAGATAGATATGGATTCCTGTTTCTTTCTCCACAGGCTACTGAGGCTGGTGGGTTTAATGACATAGCAACTTAGCCACTCAATATTTCTTTCAAAGAGGGATTGCCTCAATGATTTAGAAGTGATTTATTTTGCTGGAGTAATGAAGTGTCCCTGAGTAAAAGAGCAGATTTGGGCCAGTTCACATTGGAGTTATCCAAATGAAAATATTCTATAATTATTTGGTGTTGAAAAACATAAATTCTAACTATTGAATGCAGTGTATCTTTCATTATTGTATTTGGGTAACTGGGAGCTATTGAATATGTTGTCTTTTGAAGAAACAGGCACTAGAGAACCACTATGAATTATAATGTACATGGTTACACAAATCGCACCTAAAAGATGAAAGGATCATTATTTAAAGAGTACCTTTATTTGAATGTATTTAATCAACTTCTTCAGGATTGTGAGCAACTGATCATTTCCAACGGGCAGATCTGTCAAAAGAAATAGGCATGTAAGAGGAAACATACATCAGTGTTTATTTTATTTTCATTTAAAGTGATTGGGAGATGTAACCACTCTCAAACACAAGTGTGTACTTATACATACACATTCTTCCAGATTAATTTCACAAAATTTCAAAGAGTTGCCATGGTTTCAAGCAAGGTTATTGCACAAAATGAGCAGTGAGGTAAACTTTCTGCTTCTTATTCCCCATGGAACTGTCTCTTTAAAGGAATTAACTTTTTTAAGTTATTGCACCTTCATAACATGTAAGCAGATTCAGAAGAGTGTCTATAAATTCCATGAACAAATACTCACCTGCTGGATATAAGAGTTTATCAATAACATGAATAACACCATTGGTTGCCATCAAATCAGCTTCTCTTGATTTCAGTTCATTAACCAGAAGAGTATCATTCACCTGGTGAAGGATGAAAAGAGAATGCAAGTTATCAGGGACATTAAAAAACAACCCCAAACCCTAATATAAAGTTCAGAGAAACACAGCCCATTCTGTAATCTAGATAGACATAGAATGTCAAATCCCTGTTACAAGGCTGTATCAGGGAGACTTTTTCAATACTTAACTATTTTCAAGTAGAGTTTCCCTCCTTGGATGGTTTTAAGAATGTTTGTCACACCAGGCTCAAAGCCACTTCCAATGAAAACTCCCTGTATCAAGTGGTAAAGAAGAATATTCCTGAGAGCATTTTTGTCCCCTATTTAAAAAGAAAATATATGACTGAAAATTAAATGGTAATGGCTAGTTCCTTCTGGAAATTCTAAGGATTCACGCAGGCTTGAGACAGGATTAAGCATAGTATAAATGAAACTACGATAAGCACATTCAATTCATTATTAAGGGTTAAATTTATGGAGAAAGCAACATTATGTCTTTAAAGAAAGCCAAAGCAGAATTCCAGAAGGTAATCTGACATAAAAAATGGACATTCTGCTCAAAAAAATAATGAGGGTAAATTAAAATCTCTTATGCCAAGGAAAGTCACACTGAGTCACAATGATAGGAAAAGATACATAAAGCCCCTTGAAAAGCAAAATGACAAATATAATTGTATTCTGAACTATAGAAATAATCCAAAATGGCATGGGCCTTGGGTACAATGTCAAGTTGTGAATTGAAGACAAAAATAATAGACCTGATAAACTCAACCTTAGTTAATAAAATAACTATGCAGTCCAACAAAAACAGAACAATAGCATTTATCCAGTTACTTCAGTTCATAGACTTAGGACAAGATTAATTTCATTTTATAGCTATCTAATGTTAGTCATTTAGACTATCTGTCAATTTACTGTTAGTCATTAGAGACACACCACACTAGAAGGTAATTTAGACCACAAACGTAACTTTAAATGGTTAAGATAATTCAAATTTACAGTGCCTCATTAGTGAGTTAAAGGCTATATAGAGCTGGGGTTGCTGCTTATGAATGCTCCGACATGGACTCTTTAAAGCCATTAAGGATTCATGGGATTTGACTTGACGTCTTTGAACTTTGATCTGAAAAGTGCAGGAGCGGAAAATATGACTGAATTTCTGGATGTAGGATTCAAGGCAACCACTCCTGCCGCGCTTGTGGATGGGCCATATTCACATTATTCCCAAATAAACTAAAAATATTTATAGTGCTGTAGACATAGTCTACCCCTCTAGTGGGAAATTCTGCAGGAGATTTGAAGTACTTACTGTGCATTTCTTCTCTTATGGAAATAAAATATGACATTAAAGAAACTACTTTTAAATCTTGTGAAAAATCTATATAATTCCTGAGTTTAAAAGTGTTAGGTGGAAAGAAATTACATAAATTGTCATTTAGCAATAAATATTCAATATTTAACTTGTAGAGCACAGATGATATCAGAGATTACTGGGTGGAGGCAGAGAAGAGTAAGGAAAGATAGGAAAGTCAATAATACATATCTTTTATTGCAATGGTCACAACTAGAAAAGAAATGTGATAGACATTTCAGTTTAAAAAAATCTATAGAAAGATTGAATGATGAAAAGTTGAAGCTAATTAAATGAATGCACATTTTAACCTGAAAGATTACTACACCTTGGGATAATATATCAAGGGTTGAATTTAAATATAAATTCAGGTTGGATGCTTTTTTCAAAACCCTATTTTCTCTATCCCCCAAGGAGGAATTAATTTAGGGAAGTCCTATGACCTGCTCTGTGCAAAAAGTGAACTGTTTTTTCAGTTATCTTTTGTGTAAGAAATGTATTAGCCACCTTTCTCATCCGTTTTACCTTTGCTTTTATTTCTAGTTTTCTTACATTACTTACTTATCAATATATCCTTATCGGCATCAGTCAAACCTTTAAAGGCATCGTTAGTTGGAACAAACAGAGTCCATTCTCCAGGCTGTGACAGAACATCATCTAAATCTGCAGCTTTCACCAGACTGAGGAAAACGCTGTTTACAACAAAGAGACAGAACACACATACAGTTGATGTCTATTGGAGTATTTAGATACTTGCAGTATGGGGACAGAAATATGTGCTGGAAGTGTATGCAACCATGTTGCAACTATATGGAATTTTACTCCTTGTTAATTAAAACTCCAGACTCTGCTCCATTCATAGCTCTGGATGTGTCGTCCAACCCATTTAGTCATCTTACTCCTCTCTCTTTCGTGTCTTACTGACTTTTATGTGCCGAAAACAAACATTCTACCATAAAGTTTGGGAGCCCTTTCAGCATAAATCCAGGAAGAGAACGCTTTTTCTTTTTTCATCCCCAGCCCCCCATTTTTTTAAATTTTTATTTTCTTAGGAAGTAGTAACACCTTCCTTGCCCTCCCTGCCCCACAAAAAGGCTGACAACACACAATTTACAACTATTTCTCAGACTAACTGAGCTGTATATACAGTTAACTTCTGTAGGAAAATCTCAGTTCTGTCAAAACTGCTACTGACCTGAAACGCTTATCATTTCTCAGCATTTCATGCAATGTCTTTTCTGCTGGATTGATGATCTGTCTGAAGATGTGAATAAAACCATTCCTTCCTTCTTTACTTCCTCTGACCATGCATGAATTTTCAATACATACAGCCTGATTAAAAGAGAAACAGGTGCAGCTATTCACAACATGATACACATTTAAACCTATTTGTTAAAATGAGATGGGTGCATACTTCCCAACAAGCGTCTACAAAGTAAAAATAATATTCATATGTATTTTCTATATTCAAATTGTGTGGTCCTGCCAGGAAATCTGGTATTGCCTGAGAAAGCAAAAGTAGAAAAATCTGGAGTAGGTTAATACGGTGTAAATATTTCCAAACTTGATTTTGTTGTTTCCCTTGAGAATGGGCTCTTATTTAGTTCTAAAAACTAGCTTTAAATTTTTTTAATAGATGTAGCGCCAAATCTGGGATCCTATTCATTTTCCCAAAAAGTCTTCCATGAAAACAAAATTCCCATCGATAAAGATCAGATTTTCATTTTTTCCAAGCTTAAAACCTTAAAGATTTTTGCTAATTGTAATGGTAAATGTTGGGTGGTTTCATTCAGCTTTGTCTTTTATTCTTGCATGACTCTTCATTTTCACAGTTGGGATACATATTGTTAGAAAGCCCCATTCACTTACTGTGCGATATACAAAGACTCTAAGCAGTTTTCCTCCAATTGTCTCCAGCTCTTGTCCATTGTACAATTCATTGAGTCCAACTTTTACTTTTATAATGTGATTCTGCAGGATTGCTTTAAGAAGGCGTTGATCCATCCTTAAAGTGTCATCTACAAAGCCATTTAGATATAAATATATATTGATTGATATAGCGAATTTTCATTCAAATAAGGTTGACTGTGGATGCTATAGTAAAAGACCATGGTAAACCATGGAAATACTGAATCTTTCTTTGAAATGCTTGAGTTAAGGCTTGAATAGATCTGTGTACACAGAAAATGAATTGTTAAATAGTTACTGAAAAATTGCCTTTCCTTAAATTCAGACATGAACTTTTGACATAGCCCTGATTAATTATTACCAATAATATGGCAGATGATTGATATGTGGGCCTGCTCCATCTTCTGAATTACTTCTCAGATTCTTACTATAACTTTTCCTTTCTGCATGTGAACCTTAAAACCTTTCCAATTTTGCATCTGTAGTGGTGAGTTAACACTTGAATTCTTGGGGGAAAGGCAGGATGACCATGTGGTCACTTCTGCAAATATGCAAATATCTGTTTTACAGTATATTTGTATTGGTTTCTCTCTGCTTTAATGTGCTGGAGGATACCAACCTCTTTGTATAAGTTTTTTGAGAATAAATAAGTTGTGAATCTAATGCAAGTAATGCAAACATTCAGGGAATTGGTAGTTCATTAATATCTTTCTTTTCCCACAATCTGTCTGTGAATATTTTGTATCTTATTTTAGTGATAATGTTTCCATGTGTGGCATGAGTACTGGGTGTTACTGGGAAAACTGTCAGGATAGCATATATTGTTGTTTATGTTGACAGTCAGAGTCAGTCTTTTAAGGCTACTAACCTGAGAAAGCACCATTCAGAGGTGCCAGGAGAGTGTATTGGCCTTCTGGTCTCAGAGAAGATGCCAGTCCTAGCTGTGCCACCAGGTCTGTAAAAGTAGTCTGCTGGGCACCTCCAAGCTCAATGACTTGCTTGGCTGCAAATTAAGTATTAAGAAAACATATCTTAACACATAATTTATTCTGTTTCCTGATTTGGATTCTCCATGCTTATCCATAACAAGATATCTGAGGAAATCTAGGTAAGATTGTAGAAAACATCTTTAGGGTAAGAAGTTTTTCATGTGCATCACTGACCAGAATCAGGAATTAGGACTTCATCAATGAGGTGGATAACACCATTGCTCATCACAATATCTTTGCGTTTGACCATCTTCACTCCATTCACAGTCAGACTTTCACCATCACAACCAACTTCAACCGTGTTCCCTTCCAAGGTTTCATAGACTGCTCCACCTGTGATGGCTTCAGAGCACTGAAGAGTATTTAAAATATGGAACTTCACAAGAGCTGCAGAGAAAAGAGCAGGAGGTTCATATATAGGTGTTTGGACACACACACATATATATAATTCACATGTTGGTGTGGGATAATACATTACATCTACACTATTTTTAATAGTTTACTAGTTTATCTAACATATTTCCTTAGTTGAACTCATAGTTATTTTATTGAAAGTTATTTATATGAAATTGATACTAAACAGGCCTCTAAACAACATCTATGGTCAAAACTGTTTAGCATTGCTTCTATTATGAAAATTATACTGGCTATGCTGTGATCTGCATGTGACAGAGTATGTAACTTGGTGACTGCAGATTATATGCTCCAAATGAACCTCTGAGTACAAAACTGTATGGGCCATGCAAAGTCAGCCCCAAATCCATATTTTGTTATGCCTTACTATTTAAGTGAGATTCAGTGTACTATCTTCTGTAGATATCAAAAGAATCAGCAAAAATTCCTGAAATCAAATTGAAAAAAAATAATAAAAAGCCACAACAAAAATGCCTTTTCATTTCAGAATTCCATTTTTAGTCATTGTCTCACATTAAAATTAGCCCAAATACCTCTTTTCACTATCCTCCATTGAGATAGTACACAGTGACTTAATCAGGCTATAATGAAATTATGGAGAACTTGTGTAGTGCAGTGGAGTTCATAAATGAAATCAGAAGGGTAGCCTTTAATTTCTTAGTGGTCCACTACATTACTGTTCCCATAACAGATTGATTCTGCTATTATTTAGTTTTACTGTAGTTCTCAGAAGAATAAGCGCACTGACTGCTTTAATTTCTCAGAATATATAGTATAAATTCAGTTCAACTTGTTACAAGAACATGTCCTCTTTTACGAAAAAGCTGTTCACGAGAAAACTATGAGAGAATCCCACATTCAGATAGCCCTGCAATTCTAAAGGCAGGAATCTCTATCAGAACTATGCAGCTGAACTACTAGAAACATGAGTGTGACTATATTTTCATGGTTTCCTTTAAACTGTTTTGCAAACTAAGTTTTCAGCAAATTTGAATTCTTAGTTTTCCATTTGAGATGGAAAAGTCAGTGTCGTGGTTTAAGCCGCCTCAAACCAGGACAGTCAGAGACAGAAGAAATAACTCTTCCAGTATGTATGAAAATACAGGTGCCAAATTTCAGAGCTACTAGGATAATGCAGTTTCTACCTTCTGAAATACTCACCCATATTTGTCATTTGCAAAAAAATGCTACATACCTTCAGAAGCTACCTTGTCACCCATGATCCTTTCTAAGACTCCCCTTGGAAGTCTTTCAAAAGCTTCGTTAGTAGGAGCAAAGAGTGTGTAATGACCAGGCTTCCCAAGAATGTCCAAGACATCTGATGTGATGGCTGCAGCCTAGAAAAGAAATTTGTTTTTTTAGTGCTGGTTACATAAAATATTACCGAAATACATTATCTGTCTAGTTTCACCTAGTGCCCACAAGTCCTTTGATTCTAGACTTATATCAGTGTTATAGAAAGATGAAAAAAGGAATTAAAAAAAGGAATAGATAATTAATTTTATTGAAAAAAAAAGTCTAATATACCAAATTACTTCCTTAATTTAGCACACGGTAATCAATAAATTCTCGTAGAGGTGACAACAGGGCAGAATTTTTTATTTTTATGGTCTGAATTTTTAGATGAAAAGTGTGAACATATAGATTTTGACAAATTAGATCAAAGCAATAGTCTGACAAAGCTAAAAATTTGTCCCTGAAATACAAGGAAGAGATTTTGAATCACAGCAAGAGGCTGAGGGGTGACCTCATTGCTCTCTACAGCTTCCTGAGGAGGGTAAGTGGAGAGGGAGGTGCTGATCTCTTATCCCTGGTATCCAGGGTCAGGACACACAGGAATGGTTCAAAGCTGTGCCAGGGGAGGTTCAGACTTGACTTTAGGAAACATTCTTTTACCAAGAGGGTGATCAAACACTGGAACAGGCTTTCTAGAGAGGTGGTCAATGCCACAGTGATGCCAGTGTTTAAGAGGCATTTGGACAATGTCCTTAATATCACGCTATAACTTTTGGTCAGCCCTGAAGTGATTGGGCACTTGGACTAGATGATCATTGTAAGCCCCTTCCAAGTGAAATATTCCATTCTATTTTATTCTACTCTACTCTATTCTCAGGCTTTGAGGCCACGAAATGTTATCTCCAGGTTTTTAATCCCTAAAATGTTACTTAGCTATGGACATGAACAAAGTAAAGTTAAACAGAATTGATGAATAATTATCTGCTTTCTAGTGATGAAGAAGAGGTGAGAAGTCTAAACTAAATAAAAAATAATTCAATATTTCATAAAAAATATTTCCCTTTTATTCCTTAAACAAATCTTCTTAACTTGCTTAAAAATATCTTCTGTTCAACTTCACAATTTGGGTGTTTCCACTATTGGATTAATCCTAAAAGAGAATACTATAACAATGTGTGTTGCTTAGAGGGCGGCAACCTGTCCTCATTACAATCAGAGACTGAACAAAAAGAACAACATAGGAAAAGTAATCAAAGATACTGTGAGAATATAAGATGTATTAGAAGGGTAATATGATAGAATATTCCTATATAAATTGTGAACAGATTTTCTAGAAAAAGAACATATGTAGAATTGAACGCATCTGGACTTGAGTAAAGAATTTGCTCGGTTAAATATTAAATACTATCAGGTCAACATAAGACAGAAAGGTAAAGTGCATATGAAACTGGCTAGCTGGAAGATAGGAATAACTATCCTAAAAGAAATGTCATATTAGAGTCCTGGTGCTGATTTTGTTTAATGGTTTCATTAGCACATTTGCATTTGGAACCAAAGTCATTAAAGCAGTATGGAGTGCAGAGACATGCACACAGAAATTAGCAGGTGTATGTGCTATAAACAGGGACTACACCCTTTGAAAAGTCAGAAAGGCAGAGTGTGATGTGATGCAACTGGAAGAAAAATAAGCATGACACTAGCACGGATACTGGAAACCAGTGAGTTTTTTTCAAGCAGAGTTAGGAAGGTATGCAAGTTAATATAAAATAGTCATTTTATCTAGGATAAGGTGAAAATGTCTGCTTACTTAAACTCAAGTGGAAGAGATACAAGAAAGAATGCACAGGAAAAAATGAAATAGAGAGGGCTTCTTTTTTAACTGAAGGAGGCTTGAGACTGGAAAGGGTTGGGTTTTATGCTCTTTTTTTAAAGGAACTAAATGATGTTGTTGCCTACAATCATCATGGACTGAATTTGAGGGATTCAGAGTTTTTTCTACCCTTATGCCTCAACATGTAAAATATTTTTTTGTATTTATTGAGGAGATAGAGGAGGGAAAGGATAACAGCTATTTGCAAAACCATGGCGTACTTTTTTAAACTTGCAGCATGAAATCCTGTTATACTAAGCAGACACATCTTCTAGAAGAAGGAGGAATTAGAAACTTGGACAGAAAAAACCTGCTTCCTCTCTGCAAGAAAAATTCTTTCAACATGTGTTGTACACATGTTGTAAGAACATGAAAGATGTACATCTTTCAACATGTATCTGCTGGTGTTCTAAAACATGCTATGAGTTATGCTCTGGAATTTACTTGGATGTTTTACCATATTAGATTGTCTATTTTGAAATTATTCATATTTATCTAGCAATAGACACTGTAATTTATGGTCAGACATTTCATTAGCTCAGTGCTTGAAGAGAAGACTCACTTTTTTATGTACAGGAACACATTCTGTCCTATTGATGTGATTTTATTTGGTCCACAAAGAGCAGAAGCAGACTCCTTATGTAAAATATACTTTGCATTTTCATATAGTTAGATTTGCAATGATAGCTGGTGTTCTTAATTTGATTTATTCACATCTCTTACTGAACTAACTCTTCAGGTATCATACAGAAATAGAAAAGAAATAAGAAAAAACTAAAAGACGAGAGAAGCATTTTTATTGTTGTCCACTTACTCTAAGAGATGAAAGATCATCCTCAACTTCAATGAAATCTTGAATGGTACTTCCAACAGGAGTCAGGACACGATCAATGACATGAACAACACCATTGGTAGCAATCTGGTTGCCATGGATGACTCTGGCGCAGTTAACAGTAACAACCTATATTCAAAGAATCAAGCAGTAGAAGATTAAGCATTAATTTGATCATATACTTGGAATCTGATTCTTACAGATTGGCAATGTATGTGCTGTACTTTATGTATTTATTATTGTTCCTTCAGTTTATATTTTAAATTTACAGTAAAACCATGTAGGATTGGAAAAGCTGACTAAGCTTCTGGAAAGATTTATTCAGGACACATTAATTTTTATTCATGTTTTATTTCTTGTTGCAATTTTTCAGATTTTCTTCCCATATGTGGTTAATATGGTGATTGTATTGTTTTTTACTGACATAAACTGCGTAAACACAAACATTTTGATGCATTTAAAGCAACAAAGACGACTGACTTGCAAGTTTCTAGCATTTATAGAAATGATTTTTTTTTTACAGCCAAATAATGGATGTGTATCCCCTACAATCTTAAATGCTTCTACTGTGTACTCCAATTAAAATAAAAGATCTTATTTACAGTGTTTTGTAAACGTATGAAGATTAATTGTAGATTTTGCTCTGAGATTTATTATAACATATATTTTGGCCACAAAAGTCTTGTCTTTTAGGAAGACAGTTCATTCTCATTTGAACTTTGGTTTCTAAACAGAAAACAGCACTTGTTCATTAATTCTTTCTGAATGATTAGTCTACACAGCAGACTAAATTTCTTTGAGAAAGCTTATTTTTGTCAGTGGCAACTAGATGTTAAACTTTCTATAACCTATTTTCTTAGCTATAGAAAGAAATAAATGAAAGAATAATAGCTATAACTGAATAATTATATTAGGGGAAAAAAAAGAGAATAAACTTACCCCATTAGGATAATGGTTAATAAGTAATTTCTGGTCATTATACATAGACA
>VXAK01016786.1:0-14118 GCA_013399435.1 Arenaria interpres | reverse complement strand
GGGCATGTGTACCCAAAGGTAAAATGAAAGGCAAACATTTACAAGGTTTTATGGAAATATGCTGTAGTTCTGTGCTATCGTATTGTTTATGATGCTGTTACCTGACAAAAATTCAGATTTCCCATGTAGGAATCATATTAAAAATAATTGCTATTTCTCTCTCTATTTGAGTCAGTGAAGTTGCCCGGGGCAATGTAAGGTATCAGCTCAGTGAGATGGGTGAAAGGTGAGGGGAAAGGAGAAGCAGAGAGGAAAAGAGAAGTATTTCCTGATGAATGAAATTATGAGGCCTTGTTTGTTGCTAGCTATCTACTAAGTGAAAGAAAATCACACATGGTCACCAAAAGTCTAGAGAATGGGATGCTGCTTTGCATTAAAAAAAAGAAATAAAGAAAAAAACCTGGTAAAGATTTTCCTTGCTTACATGGCACACTAAAATCAAGAATTTCAAAACTTCCATTATCACAAGCAGAAGCTTATTATTAATGTGTTTTTCTTTTTCAGAGCCTCTTCACTGAAATAGAATTCAAAACCCATGCTGTGACTCTGCAATATTGTTCACTGCAAGAAACTATTTTGTTCTGCCTCAGAGGCAATACATTTTTATGTTTAATTTTGCCCTGGGTATATACAGCACTTGTTTATGTCCTTAAAATGTCTTTTAAAGAGATTGATTTCAATGCATCTCTACTAAATCCAGCTATGAAGATTTAATTCTCTCCCTCATGCAGCAAGACAACATTTACATTTTATTTTGGTAGCTCATATTTCTACTAGGTAACGACGGACATAGTATCTAATCACATACATAGAGATAGATGCGTATATTTGTTTCATGTTCTCAGTGTAGCTTTAATTATATAATTTTACTTAAAGTTTTATTACTAGCTTCAGATCACTCTTTAGCCTCAAGTGCTGCTACCATATTTACATCTACAGTAAATGGGGTTCATGTAAAGAAATGTTTTTTCTCTAAGAAAAATACCATTACATGGTGTATGAACGTTTCAGAAAGATTTTCATTTGACCTGGTGCTACTTCTTTGGAAATGAACATAACCCAAGGCTTAACACATATGTGTAGGCATGACTGTGTGTCTGCAATTCTCTGCTTACATTTAATAATGGACATGAGGAAAGCAGGAGATGGGTTTGATTCATACGCCCACTATGAACAACAGGGCCCCTGAAGGCAAGCCTGCATGAGTTTATCAGCCCAGAGTATTTTGCGCAACATGAATGCTGTTTGTTGTAACATATTGTTTTCTAAAAACAAGGGAATTTCAAAGGAAAATACTGCCATTCTCATTTGAGACTTTCTCAGTATTATTCTGCTTGTTTCTCCAGTCCTTCAAACCTTAGTGCATTGATTTAATTCTTGTCATGTTAAGTATACTTGTAACAGGAGAAATTTTTTCCCCTTACCTTACCAGGAAATCATTATCCTTTCCAAAATCTAAATCACATTTCATTCCAAACACATTGAGTGTGACCAAGTTACCCATCAACTTCAAGCAATAAGTTGTATGTTAATGGCCCTATTTATTAAGTATATCGCCTTAAATCAGCAGTCTATTTAAACTTGATCTTTTATGTATATATAATCTGCGGACTTGCTCAATAGTCAGGCAAAGAGCATGAAAAAAAGTTGTATGAAATACTGTAAAGCATAAATGACAGTGTCTACTGTGCATTACTTGGCTTTCATGGTGAATGGATAGGAAAGAGCATCTCCAGAAATGCAATGAGTCTAGAAGGCAGGGCATAAATAGAAAAATTTCAGGAAGATTATCAGCAAAGAATTTTCTTAGTTCAGTAGGCTTTCATTCCGGACAGAGATTATCTGCTAGTGAAACTCCCAATAAAAGAAAGTTTTGCTTGGATAGCTTCATTATTGAAGATAAGCTGCCCCTGTAGCTGAAACTGCACATTTTAATTTTCCATTACTAGATTGTGTCTCCAGATATTGAAAGATGCAAGGAATTACCATTTAATAAAAACAAATAAGTGCTTTTTCAATGAAAATTGAGAAAATAGCTACTGTGGCCTTAAAACCAGTGTTATGCTAATATGCTCATGCATTTGTTTTCTTTGTCTTCTTCTACCCATGACCATTTATTTAATTCTATATATATTGTGAACTGCAGACTGGAATTATTTTGCTATCAAAACTGTTAGCCATCAGTGGATAAAATATATTTATCTGAAAGAAGTGCACCTTTTAGTATATACCAGAATCAGAGCTGCATTGTACTGTTATAAACTGAGTTGAAATGGTTCTCCATGAGTAATTGTTACTTTAGGACCTGTCAATATAATTTGTTATCAAATTTCGTTTTTTACACTCTCCTATATGGTCGTTAATTCATAAAACTGTCATGAAAGATTATTGTTCTTCTTATGGAAGCAATAATATCGCT
The DNA here is from genome assembly GCA_013399435.1 of Arenaria interpres. Lineage (NCBI taxonomy): Eukaryota > Metazoa > Chordata > Aves > Charadriiformes > Scolopacidae > Arenaria > Arenaria interpres. Next base: position 11,699 of record VXAK01016786.1, on the reverse strand, counting down.
ATCTAATATAAGATAATTACATTTGTTGTGTCCAAATTCTAAACAGAATTTCGATTCCTTTGGAAGCAATAGGTAAGCAGGAAATGTTCTGCATCTATACAGAATTGCTCCCTATGCTCTCTGAATGATAAGTTCAACCTAGCCCTTCACATTTTGCCTGTTAACTTTTCTGATACATTTTTATGTGATTGTGGTGTTTGGCAATTTAAACAACAATACTGACACTCATTTTGAGCACAACAGAATTTACAGATTGCATTAAGGTGGTGTGAGTAGTAAAAATTGGGGTCAAGAATTGCAGAAGGAATTGCTGAGAAAGAATGACAGGATAATTAAGCTGCAGGTAAAATTCAATGTAAGTAAAAGTAAAGTAAAACACATGGAGAGAAACAGTTTAATTTGACTCGTATAATGAAGGGATGAAAGATTACTGCTAGTACTCTGAAATGACATCTTGGGTTATGTTAGGTAATTCCATTAAAAATACCATGTCTGTGCTCAATTATTTTCAGAAAAGAAGATGAAAAATCCAGAATAATTAGCAGAGGAGTAAAGAGCAAAACATCATTAAGCTATTCAACAAATCCAAGGTGAAGTCAATATCTTGTGAGTACTATGCCCGGATTTCTGGTCTCTCCTCCAAGAAGACACATCTGAGAGTCATCCAGGTGAGTGAACAAGACTTAATAAAGGTCTGTGTAAGCAATTACTAAATAGAGTAAGACCCTACAGCCTGCAAAACAGGCAATACATGTAGTATTATAGACCTCTACAGAAACATGAGCAGCTCTGAAAAGGTATAGAATCATACAGTCATAGAATGGTTTGGGTTAAAAGGGACCTTCAGAGATCCTAGTCCAACTGCTCTGCCACTAGCAAGGACATCTTTCACTAAATCGGGTTTCTCAGAGCCCCTTACAAGCTGACCTTGAACAATCTTTCTTGTTTTGGAAACTCCAGAACTGGATGCAGTACTCCAGGTAGGATCTCACAAGAGCAGAGGTAAATGATCGTTCATGATCTTTTTGAACACCAGAACAAGGAGACATCAAATACAAGTAAAAAATGGCAGCTTTGAAATAAATAAAAATAGTTGGCTCCTCATACAGGATGTAATTAAGTTGTGGAACTTGACACAGTAAAGGAAAAAATGACAGAAGAAAAACACAGGAAAAACAGGACTTCTGATGCAGGAAATACTTAACCTACATATGAACAAAACACTTCATGTGTAGTGTCGTGGTTTCAGTTGGAATAGAGTTAGCTTTCTTGTTAGCAGCTGCTATAGTGCTATGTTTTGGATTTGGGATGAAAGCAGTTTTGATAGTGCACTGATATTTTTGGTTGTCCCTAAGCAGTCGAGGCCTTTTCTGCTCCTCATACTGCCCTGCCAGTGAGTAGGCTGTGAGGGCACAGGAAGTTTGAGGAGACACGGCTGGGAGAGCTGACCCCAACTGGCCAAAGCAATATTCCATGCCTCATGATGTCATGCTCATTATATAACGCTGGGGAAAGAAGGAAGTGGGGGATGTTTGGAGTTATGGTGTTTGTCTTCCCAAGTGATTGTTATGCATGATGGAGCCCTGCTTTCCTCAAGAAGGCTGAACACCTTCCTGCCAATTAGAAGTAGCGAATGAGTTCCTTGTTTGGTTTGCTTGCATGCACGGCTTTTGCTACACCTATTAAAATGCCTTCATCTCAACCCATGAGTTTTTCCTCACTTGCTCCTATGATTCTCTTCCCATTCCAACTGGGGGGAGTGAGCGAGTGGCCGCATTAAACCACAATAGTATGAAAGCATCATAGGGAAGTATCACTGTCTGCTTACCTTGTTCATACCTAGCTGTCTACTACTCGCTAGTGTCAGAGAGGAAGCTAGATCAATCTATGGTTTCAGTTCAGTTTCTTTTGCACCTTGCAGACAAGAGTCCTGCAGATACAGTGTGAGACTGTGTGATGGAGTTATTGAACGGTGTCTTAAGCTGGTACATGCTTTTGTTACAGTTTTCTCAGTCACTGTATAAGCAGGCACCTCTTCAACTTACTTTCACATAAGTTGAAGTTCTACTTCACCTACTTGGAAGCAATCTTTGAAATCATGCTTTCTGGAGTGGGCGTAGTGCAAAGGGGTTTTGATTGGAATGCATTGAGAATGTCAGTTTTTGCAGCTAACTTAGCGTATTTGTTTTATCTTCTAGTATCCTTGAATATTTTGATGCAAATCATGCATAGAATGGTTGAAGTAGAAAGAAAAATAAATCAGAAAATGTCAATGTCCCACTTTCTATTCATCACCCTACTGGTGACTGGCTGACTTGCTTCTCAAGTCAATGAATTCACAGTGACTTAGATTGGGAATAATAGACCCTGATATGTAGGTTTTAATATTTGCTGATAAACATAAAAGCAAAAAAAAGTAGTTTATGTCTTTCTTGCACATGAAATAGTCCTTTACATTCACTGACTTTCTACTGTAACAAGGTTGATATATTAGAAAAAATGCCTTTGGGAATAAAGACCTCTGTAGGTTTTCCTATGGCTAGGTATTCTACTCAATTTGAGAAGGTGATATTTACCTATTAAATTTTAATTGTCAAATATTTTCAAGTTTACAAGTATTCTGGCTTTAAAGTAATTTAGTGAAAACTAATCTGTTGAATGATTATGTCAGTATAGCTATTTATTCAAAGAGAGAAAACAAATGTTCCTGCCAATCCAGTAAATCTCTGTATGTTATAAAAATAATTATAGATGGTAAGCATGCTTTGAAGTAGTATTTGCAGGCTATAAATCACTGACAAAATGTCAGTGTGATTATAAAGTTAGTGCGATATGATACATAAACATACTGCAGTTTGAAGTTATTTATGAATTCATCTATGACTAAGTGGTTCAACGACTTCTTCTGTGAAAAACATTAGTTATTTTATTCAGCTATGTATGTTTCATTTCAGAACTTCAGATCACACTTCCATAAATAAACGAGAATGAGACTTAAGAAATCTTTTCAACTCAAATGCTGTAAATTGTTCATTCTCACAAAATCAGGTGGAGACTTTCAGGGATGTAATTGGAAACCAAGTGTTTTGAGCTGGGTTTTAAAGCTGCATGGATCAGCATAACCCACAGAAATGAAAGGTCTCTCTAGGAAATAAGCTGTTATGCTTTATGTGTGCTGTTAAATGAAGAGAGTAGGGTAACTGAACAAAATAACATCTTACTGTCCCACAAGCTTAAGGCTCACTGAAGAACAGTGGAAAACGGTTCAGTCCCTTCATCTTTCTGGATTTCACTAAACTTGAGCCTCAGCTTTGACATTAAAAAAAAAAAAAAAGACAATATGGGCCAAAACACATAATACTGGCTCAGAAAGTATTTGGGGGATTTGTCCTTTCAGGGTTTTAATCCCTGTAATCTCTCAACACAGGCCAAATCCCAAAGTCCTTAAATATCTCAGCTCCACCGTTAGCGTGGCAAAATTCCCACTGAGTTCAAGTAAGATCTGAGTTAATACTTCAAATTTGGATCAGAATGAATGAAACCGAGAAGCCGTGTCTGAATATCATAAATTCAGCATAGAACACATACATCAGTTGATTGGACCCTTTTCTTCTATGATTTGATTTTTTAATGGCACCCAGCCCATACAGCAGCTGAGGGATACATTCCTAAAATATTTCTGTTGATATATAAAATTAGACTCTAACCTACTAAATGCTTATATTGTGCTTTTCCCAAAGACCGAGCAGTAGGTCATATCTTTGTTAACCTTCTGACTAATAATAGACCTCATCAAAAAACCAGCATGCCAAAAATCTGTGGATTATGGCTGTCAACAGCAAAAGTGCACATTACCTTTTAAGTTCACAAGTTTATTGTTATGTTGCACTTAGTAGAAGTGAGAAATTTTCTCCCACAGAAAAGGATGTTAGTGGAGTAACATAAATCATCCCATTTAAAATTTCCACAACATATTTATTTCCTTATCAGTTTATCAACCCTGAGTGCATCAGACTTCATGTATGTTGCTTAGTTGGAGCTGGGTGATTGGAAATAAAAATACGTATTGTTTACTTGCTAATTCCACGTTGCATTCAAACTTACAGTAAAACAAAAGTTTTGAAATGAAAAGCCATTAAAAACACATTTGAGATTTTGAATTCCTTTCAGACAGTTTTCAAGAAACTGCCTAACTTGGGAAATCAAGGTCTTGCTGTATGTTAGACAACGTTATCTTATAAACAGTATAATGTTCTGTTATATTTTATAGTAGATATAGCTTTTTTGTGAAGAAAAAGGGGATATATCCTTTTTATATCTTAGATAGATCTCGTAGATGAGGTGTACGTGTCATGCATAAAAATATACACTTGGGGAAGACTTAAGAGTTAAATGGCACTCTTGCAAATAAACTCATAATCTAAATTTTCAAGTAGGATACATTAAAAGTTACTGAGAGACCACCTCTTCCCCCCTCCTCAATTAAATAAGCAAGTAGCATTTAATTTTGTAATTGTCCTTGAAAAAGAGCATTCAGACATAGGATATTAAAAAATCTGGTAGCACTAGCATTAAAATTAAGCATTGCATGTAGCTATTCCACCATGGTTTTCTCTGAAAGGGAAAGATAAGTCTGTTAGGGACCCAAAGACGATTATTTCATTGTTAATTAAGACTTTATTTTTAAAAGAGTACAATCTTCCTGAAATTTGATCTTAATATTTGTGAAAGCAATTTTAGCATAAGGCTTGGGGGAGGAAACTTTAAAAGTACCCATTTGGACACAAACATTACCAGATTAGAACCATTACGTAGGTTATGCTTTTCATAACTGAAACAAAACATAACCATGGGAACAGCAGATTTTGTTCTGTTCAAGAGTCTCCCTTTTAATAAGTTAGGAGTCTATACTCATTTCTTAAAAAAACCTTTTTGGCTTTTGGTAGGGAGTCTAGGAGAAGGCGAGGCCAGATGAAAAATGGGGAGAACACTTGCAAACAACCCACTTCACTGGGTTCTGTGGACATAAAAAACATATCTATCAGTCTGGCAATTCCTTCCTTCCTAAGGCTATTAATGACGATCTAACAAGAGATGTAGAGTACTATTTATAGTACTGATGTGCCTTCAGTTCTTCCTTTACAGCACTAATGAGGCATTTCTTATCTGCTGAAGGGAAGATATTTTAATTCTTCAGTCTAAAATCATGGCTGGGCTCTTTAGCTGCAGATCGCAGGCATCTGGTAGATCATTTGCTAGCTGTCAGCAGCAGAGACAATTTTCTGGATCAAACTACCAGAATATGACAGCCCTTTAATTGTGGCTCTGAAAAAATAAAACTTGGAGGGTCATAAACTCTTATTCAATTACACTACGAAACAGGTTAAGTGATATGCGCGTCGGCACAAAATCGGGACAGTCTCTATTCCTTTCTATTGCAGATTTAAGGCATTAGTGTAGGCAATGCCCGGAGCTATTGTGTGGCTTAAAAGACATTGGTTTTTCACATTGGTTTTTCAGCTGTAAAAGTACTGGTAAGGAACAGTCCATCTGATCATTGTCTGAAGATGCCATAAAAATATTTGCTTGCTCACTATTTTAACCCTATTCTGATGGAAAAGTACAGCAAATTAATTTTTTTCTCAACTTTTTCCATGTTTGATGTGCTTCTCCTCCCTTTTTTATCTACCAGCATCAGAAGCATGAGAAGGAAATGAGAGTTGTTATGTCCTGAGTAGAGTAGCCTAAATGAAAACTGAATAGCTAGAAGTTTAATTTTCAAAAGTGATTTTAGTCTTCTCAGGACTGAAAGCAAGATTTTTTTCAGGTTGTTTGGAAGCTTTCAATGCTTGTTGACAAAATTCTGCTCTAGTTGCTTTATTTATATTACAAGTATTTTAGACTAATTAGTATAATACATTGTTATTATCCTATGTGTTTGACAGGAAGTATAGGAAAGTGTTATCACTTTCTAAGTATTTCCTTCTAAATTTTTAGACTAAAGAGATACTTTATCATTAAACTCAAAATAATACAGTGTACAAGATAAACTCATGGTACTTTATGAGCCACAAGCAAACATTCTTTCTAAAAGCTTGTTACTATTTGACCAATATTTTTACTTTATAAACTATGTTTTACTAATGACAGGAGATATGAGACCATTCTTTCTGTCGGAAAAATATTGTGCTCAATCATTGTCCCAAAAAGCTTCAAATGCTCTTCTATTTAATCACATTTTTTTCAGGTATGTATTCAGTTAAATTTTTACCACAGCTGGAGTAGAGATATTTCACACTTCTCAAAACAGTTTGTCAAATATCCACTTGCCAAGTTACATATTAATTTAGCTAGCACCTGTTGTCACTTAAAGTTTTGAATAATAAATGAGAAATTTCAATAAACTTAAGGCAACTCAGAATGCAAGTGCTAATTTTGCATTCATGCTCCTTTGAAAATAAGAATCCAAATACTCACATAATGAAACAAAAATAAAGCAACAAAAAATATGACTCAGTTATTCTCTGTTAAGAAAGGCACAATTAATATTATTTATCTCTCTTTTAGGTTTTATTAATACTTTACAAACAACCTTACACTCTATAAAAGTGGCAAAGCCACGTTTAATTCTGTTTGCCTAGCTAGGTGTACTTCCTGACAATTAAGAAGTAATTATAAAACGAGACATCGGTTAAGTAATTAAGAACTAAGCATATCATTTGAAATGTTGGAATGGAAAAATATTAATTTTGGTTAATTGTGAAATAATGGGCAATTTTGCCCAGCTGTTGTCCTCTCTTAATTTACCTAACAAAATGCCGTACCCTGTATCTGTCCCATGTTCACATTTTGTACAGGTAAGTTATGCTTCATCATCTGTTCTGTTGCCTTATTCCAATTTTGTGCCACAATTGGTCTTCCATCAAAATCACTGCTGTAATTTTGGGGTTTTTAACCAATTCTGTTCACCTTGTATTCCTGAAGCAGCCCACATGTGATCATCTTTCTGAATGTCTGACTCATCGTCATCAGTCCACGCTATTTTTTCGATGACCGTGTCAGTTTGATCTAAGCCTTCTAGTCTGGAAACTGTGGTGTGGCAAAGACAAATGACTCCTCTCTTTCCATTTCCAGTTGGGCAGTGATTGTGTTTACTTCTATACGGCCCTCGGCAAAATACGGGCCCCTGTCACTTTCATGGGGTCTGGGGTCTATCTCTGAAGTAAGCAGTAATACATGGGACACACGAATAACACAATACATTAATTGTGAGTGTCTCAGCAAATAGAAATTAAAGAAGAGTCAGTATTCAGTTCTTAGGTGGAGAGAGTACTGCCACAAAGACAGATCATTCCATTTATGTCGGATAGCAGTGATGAAGAATTGAAGCCAATCCGTGGAAACTTATTCCCAAGAAGCACATCACTGCAAATACGCACTCTGAAATGTGCTGAAAAGAGGAACTAATTAGCAAATAAGCTGCTTCCACTGAGTTGAATGGGCATCAATCACATTCTGCAACTGGGGCAAATCAACGTTGGGCAGCCCTGCTCAGCTGCTGCTGTTTGGTGAATGTGCTCCCGAGGTGCCCAGCGAGCTGCCAGCTGCAGCGCGGCGTGGAGTCAGTGTGCTGTTTGTCTTCCAGGACAGGAGAGTATCTGATTTACTCTCTTTGTGTAGAAAGACAAGCTGGAGTTCCGTGACTAATGCTGGATCCGCTGCACTTCCAAATCACCCAGCCGTACAGATATCATAGAATCATAGAATAACAGAATTGCCTAGGTTGGAAGGAACCTTTAAGATCATCTAGTCCGACCATCAACCTAACACTAACAAAAGCATCACTAAACCGTATCACTAAGAACTATGTCTACCCATCCTTAAAATACCTCCAAGGGTGGAGGAACCACTCCCGTGGGCAGCCTGTTCCAATGGTTAATAATCCTTTCAGTATAATTTTTTTTCCTAATATCCAATCTAAACCTGCCCTGGTGCAACTTGAGGCCGTTTCCTCTTGTTCTATCACCTGTTACTTGCAAGAGACCGACCCCACCTCGCTACAGCCTCCTCTCAGGTAGCTGTAGAAATATGCTTCGAATCAAAGTGCCTTTCTATTAAATGAGCCACAACACCCAATACAGACTTTATATTGTGTTTATGCTCTTATTAAGGCTTTGTGCCAGCTGCTGCAGGGCTGGTGATATCTGACCTGTCAGAGAATCTGTTGGCAAAAAGTTAATCCATCCACATTTTTGAACAAATTTGACCCAGTAGTGTGAATTTATAGCATACCAATGTTTTGTGTCATGCGCTCATGACCCTTTTGATCTCATAGCAAGGCCTTAGAGATGCACTTACTGTTCTGTCAAATGGCAGATTCCACACTGCTCCCCCTCTCACTGCAATGGCAAAAAGTTGTGACATGGCTGACAGCATGAATGAAAAAGCACAAACAAACACGCCTGAAATAAATCCGACATATGTCCATACATACCTCGTTCACTGTCAAATATTAATCTACATATATAATGGATTCAGTACTTGAGAAGTAGCTCAGTTGACAATCCTGTACAGGTATTTCCCATGCAACTTTTCAAAAACTTGCTTCCGCTCCAACTAAAAGCTCAACCACTTCAACAGTAGCAGAAGCAGGCACTGCATATTAAAGATCCCCTGCTTTGTTTTCCAGTCTGAAAAGAATATATAAGAAAGGGTTACAATAAACCATAATGAGCCATAAAGTGGGATTCGAATAGAGAAGCGTATCTCATGAAGTACAGCAAAGTCTCTATGTGGGTGTTTGAGGTGGCACTTATGTCTCTGCTGCTGAATGGTTTTTTGCTCTACATTGTCATGCAAATTTCAGCCTGAGGTGGTGAAATGTCTAAATTGGCAGTAGAATATTTTTGTGCACAGTCCCTGCTTTATTTCCATGAGCGCTGTCAGTGCCTGCTCACTCCATCACTGTTTTGTATTCACAAAAGAATGAAATCCTGTCAGTGTCTCGTCCAAACAGCAGTGCCAGCATTTGCAACTGAATAAAACTTCTGCATTCTCTTCCAATTAGGCATTTTAAGATTTCATTTCCTAGAGTCCTACTCATGCATATATGGTTTAAGGGCAAACCTCCTTTTTTTACCAACCCATAATGAACCTCTCCTCTAAAGTAAAAATCTCTGATTCGGAGTCCACATCTATGTTTGTACAGGACTCCAGGTTTGACATGAAGTATTGACCACAGTCAGCTTCTGGGGAACTTGCTCACAAATGTGAGACTAATTCTGAACCAACGGCTTTCTTTTTTTTTTTCTCATTGAACCGGATCCATGGGTTTCAGACTCTTTTATTTTGTTTTAAGTTTTCAAACAAACAGTTTATCGGTGATGAACCCAAAACTGCTTCCCTCTTTACAGCCGTATCACTGTTAAAGGTATTCAGTGGCTTTGTTTCATTCAACTTAGGTAAAACCATAAAGCTTTAAAGGCATTTTTTTAAACAGTTATATTATAAATGTTTTATTTGTAGCAAAAGAAAAAAATGAAAAATTAGGGATTTCAAAAGATTTCTAGGGTCTTTTGTTTTCTTGGTTTTCCTCGTTCTTTCAACGTGCGAAACGAACATCAAAGCATTAAATGGGGAGCCAACATAAAAATGCATGTTTCTGCTACTGTGTATAAGGCAGTAAAGGTATCAGACTTATAGCCTGGAAAAATGACTTTCCCACTATATCTAACAGAAAAGGTGTGGACCAGACATTGGTAATATGGATAACATATTTCTGCAGCACCAGCGTGTTACTTCCGGGACCTGGAGAACTGTGCTTGGTTGGTCTCTTTTTCCATTCAGCCCTTCTGCTGAGCCTGTTGATGCAAGTACCTGGGTAGTTAGCGCTGATGTGCTCATGCAGGTGTGTAAATTACCTCATTTCAGTCTGGTCAGGAAATGCCAATCAGGTAACACAATTTCTGTTGTTACGCAGCCAAGCCATCTTCAGGTTCGTAGCCTACCAATGGAAAATTTGTACTCAATGGACACAAAAGGTGTCCACATGTGAGCTTCAAATTTTTGAGACTGTGGAAGACGTAGCAACTACAGTGACTGAAAATCTGGATGAAATTCAGTGTGCTTAATTTTGTCCTGATGAAGTATACTGGAACACTTTAGCGAAACACATGGTAAAAAAGGTTGAAAAACTGCTACCCAGTCTCCACTAAAGATAAATGTCTGCACTTTACATGACTCATAACAACTTCTTTTGTCCCTACAACAGGAAACCTTTTATATAAATATAGGAAATTCCCTTTTTCACCTGTTTTCCAAAATTGACAGATGAATTGCTGTAAAAATTCTTTAAAAGGAGCATCTAATCAAGTTTCTCCCTCCAAGGGAGACCTAAGGGGTTTTATTGCCCTGTGGATTTGAATCCATAAGGGAACTGTAATTATTGCTTTCTACTTTTTATATAGATTTATTCTGCAGGTAACAGCTGTATTTCTTTAACATTTGCCACTGTCCTGTAACTGCTATATGTAGAGTTAGTTTTGTACTGTATCCCTCAGAAAGGAAATAGGACAAGAATAGCATGGTCTGTTTTCTGGCTTTGGATGTATGCTGCTGCTCACAACATTTTTACCAAATTAAGAGACTAATACTTCCAGTGCTGTAACCTTTATAACAATATGCAATATTATTCAAAGATGCAAATTAATTTCCTATCGACATGTTACTAAATCTTACTAAATATTATAGTTTGAACAACTTTCTTGAATTTCTTGAATCTTGTTCTGTTCTGTTGAGACCGCAACAAAGACTCTATGCAGATTCCCTGATTTACTCTAGACAAACAAATTGTTTTCTTCCTCCTGGGCCATTTATTTCTACTGCTAATTTTATGTGCACTCAACATCTTTAGTGTTCCTGCACTGTAGTGGCCATAGAGTTAGTGCAAAAAAAAAAGCAAAGGCAGCCTCCTTGACTGTTCACCTGTAATTTTTGCTGTAGAGAAAAGGGCAAGAGATTGGCTTCTACCCGATTAAGATGGAAAGCTCTCTGGTGCAGAGTCCAAAATAGACAGAATATACCACAAGAACTAAGGATGTTCTATGAAAAAATAACTTGCTTTTTCCCCAAGGGAAAATTCCCCAAGAATTTCCATGTCACCAGTGAACATTTGATTACCTTGAAAAATCTGAGGTGTTGCATTACTGAATCTTTGCCATGCTGAGTACAAAAAATACATGTAGAAAAACTGCTTCCAAAGAGCAAGTACCTTCCAACAACTTACACACATTGTCTGTGCATCATTCAATTCTCTGTCATTTCCTGCCCAGGAGAAGAACTGTGCATGCAGCATGATTGCATTGCATTGGAATGGCTTGAAGCCTTTTTGTCCATGCCAGTAAAGCAAGGAAATATATGTTAAATCAGAACCCATTGGAATTCAAATGCCTAACTACTTCAAGAATATAACAATTCTGGATAATAATTCCGGTGGGGTTTTGTGATAGGATCAAATATTATATTTATTATTAAATTATTATATATCAGATTCAAATATCCTGATAGGATTTGAATATTTTGTTATTGTTTTATTTTTATGAAAAGGTTTGTTGTGTCTGAGGAGTGAAATTGGCCACTGTTTACTTCATCTTGGAGACTGAGGAGATAAATGGGCAGGAGTACTGAGCTTCTTTGAACTT
>VXAK01016785.1:0-12183 GCA_013399435.1 Arenaria interpres | reverse complement strand
AATCTAATTAATTTAAGACTGCAACATTTTTGCATATCTATTAAAAATTGTTTGTTAATGAAGTTTGTACTGTAGTTCTAAACACTCATCTTTGTGTCTGTGAAATTTCAAGTATTGTTTTATTTAAATGTGTAAAGAAACTATATTTAAATGTTGCATTTTAAGTGTTCTATAATTGTTACAATCAAAATAAAAAAAAATCAAAAAATACAGTTCATTTGATGATTACACAATTGTTTCTTTATAATTATTTTAGCGGTTTGATCACCTTTNNNATTTTAGCGGTTTGATCACCTTTCGTTCAAGGAAATTCTGCTATTTCTAGAATTGAACATACGATTTTCCTTTAAAATGACAGCAGTAGAAATGCCAGTGATTCTATATGAGTAGTAATATTAGTGACTTATTACCGCTGTTACTGGACCTCTTCTTACACCACAGGCTAGCCGACTACTTTTGCCAATTGGGTTTGCTTAACGGTCATGCTTTCTCAACCAAAGGCACAAAATGTTGAACGTCTGTAACTGAAGCTATTTCTGGGAGCTTTACCAATTATAATATGTGAGAGAAAGTAGCAGACCAAATGCAGGCTTAAAGATAATGAAGCTGATATTGCAAAGAGAATTGAGAGTGACAGTTTCATGGCGTTTCTTTTAACTCTTCCATCTTTAAAATCAGGGGTATATGGTCTGTAAACCACCAGGCAATATTAACATACCATTCTTTGCAACCAAGTAATCCAAGACATGTACTATGTTGGTTAATTTGAAAATATAAATTACCTTATGACACATAACATGTGAAGAAATTTCATTTTTCAAATCCCTTACACTTCAAAAAAATGTACTAGAACAGCAGATAACTATTTGGATATAAACAAAAATGTAAATGACAACAGAAGAAGAACCACATAAAATATGGATATTATATGACTGTAGAGTTCATGTTATTTTGTAAATAATAAATGCAAAATCTGTAAATTTCCATGTTGCACTGAAAAGAGTGGATTTATGGCAAGGTCTACCCCATAGAAATGTGGATACAACATTTGAAGAAAAATCATCTTGTTGTTCAGAATGTTTCCTGTACTTCCAAATAGTTGTTCAATACATAACTGAGTTCAAGAAAGATGTTGGAACTTAAGATGTTTGGAAAGCAAAATCTTCCCTTGCATTGGAAAATGAAATTTCATTCCTCATTTTTGATCCAAACAATGAAAATATCTTGATTCAGAAAATAATAAGAATAATCTCAAAAAGGAGACAGATTTTGCCATTATTAAAAGTAAATAATTCAATATTATTTCCCATTGACTACAAATAAAGGTACTAGGAGTTTTGAATTCAGCTTTTGGCATGTTGGCCACTAAAGGCAGAAAAGGATAAAGAATGCACAAGAAAAACTGTCAGTTAATAAAGCTGAACTTTCTTGCTGGATGAGAGTGGAATGGGAGGAGGAAAAACAAGGCTAGGAAAATAAAATTTAAAAAAAAGATAAAGGAAAGGCAATGCAAGAAGTGGAAGAAATAGTGGAAGAAATATCCCAGTATTTATGAAGGGAGCCAGACTTGGTTGCATGACTTTCAAACAGGTGTACACGTGCACTAGGGGCAGAGTTGTTTTTTTTTGTTTTGTTTTGTTTTGTTTTGTTTTGTTTTGTTTTATTACTCACAGGTGGGATCATAAAATAATATTTTCTTTTAATTACATTTCCTAGGAAAGTGAGAAAATGGTCATTCCCTGTGTTTCTATGAAATGCTCCTATTGTTTTTTTCCGACCAATTTCAACCATATAGGGGGGTAGAAGTCTTAAATAAAGGAAGTTTCTGCATGTTGTGTGACAAAAGGAAGCTGGGTGAATAAGAGATATTGAAATGAGTGATCTTTGGGGACAGAGTTACAGGAACAACTTAGGTCCATTCTGAATCACAGCAGCCAGTTATTATGAACATATTGGCAAGGATTCAGCATAATTCACATTGCCACGAACACAATCAAAGAACTTGAATTATTTTATTAGGTAAAAAACAAAACGAAAACAAAAACCCCAGCCAAACAAAAAAAAAACCCCAACCCCTTCCCCCCAAAAATCTGTGTTTGTTCAAATATCATGGAACAAATGGAATTTTACTATTGTTCAGCAAGATTTAGTGTTCTTTGTTTTTATTCAGACATTCATCTGGATGAACTTCTCTTCTTTCTGTGGACATATACTTTAGTTCTTGATGTCTTCATGTCTTATCTCAGTCTTATTATGGCACAGGTTTGTGCAATGCTTCAGTGCTTAAGAGACCAGAGTGTGGACACATCCCAGTGTTAAAAGGGTATGGATTAATTGAATCGTAGTATGTAACTCAATGATCTTTAAGGTCCCTTCCAACTCTAACCGTTCTATGATTCTATGAACTCACTGCCACCTTCTCCCTTTTTTACCTATGGGAGAGGAGGAAAATAGGTGAGGCAAAAACCACTGAGGACCCATTGCACCCTTTCCCTTTACTTACACCATTAAGTACATTATCTGGTTTATTACCTTAATACATTTAGTATATATTTAGCTTTTGTATATTATCTGCTATAGCTGCCTCATAGAGCTGAGGATGTTGCTGTTAGAGAATCGTGGGCAGATGTTTCCAGAGAACATATGCACAGCTCGACACTGCCTGCCTCTTCATACAAGGGGAAGACAGGGAAAGCTGGATTATTTTCAGTGGGGAAGCAGCGAGAGCAGTGATGCAATGTTGATTTTATGTGAATACTACAAAAGAAATTATAGATAGCTGCTGAGGTCTACTTTAATGTCTTCAGCTTCAGACTTTACATAGTTTAAAGTGCAGATTCAGCAGAGCTAGAAGGGGATAGAGTGACTCAATTTTCTTCCATTGTTCTTTTGTTCCATTTTGTTAATAATGTGGGTTCAGAGCTCGGCAATCCCAGGCCCAGTTTCAAGTCTTCTGACTCAGGTAAGTCATGCAAAGAGATGCCACTCACTTCTGTCACATCAGTGATGTCAGAATCAAAGCATCCAAAGTAGCCTTAAAATCAAACTCACTAAATGAAGAAAATTTAGACAACAAGGCTGGACAAGCCTATACATAAAGTGGTTTTAAATGAAATTGTATCAAAATGAACAAAATAAATGAGTTGAAATAAGATGCTCTGCTACATTTTTAATGGATTCTGTTCTGTTTATAAACTTTACATCATTTTTCACATTTTCTTTTGACAGATGGAATTCTCATTAAATATTTTGATTGAGATGAAACTGAATTTCTGAGAGAAAAAGTAGTTAATCAGAAATATTTATTCCCAATGGTTATGACAATTTGTTCCTAGTAGTTTTCAAGGTATTTTACAATCTTCATTACATATTTAAATATACTAGTGTTATGAGTTTGAAAATTCATTAACAGCAGTAGTATAATTCAGCGTACACAAACAATAAATCTGGTTCTCATGTGCCCTGATTTTATGAATTGTACAGTCCAATAAATATTGTAGAAAGACACTTCACACTGGCTTAATAGTGGCTCAAAAGCTGGTGTACAGGCTTGTCAAAGTTCCCCTGAGAAACCAATCTATTACCAGTTGCTGATTGCTGGATCTGGAAAGTAATGTTACCGGTATATAATGCTGATTACTTGGAAGTAATTGATTACAGATTACTTTTTCAGTACAGCTGTTATCATGCTGGCTACTATGACTAAGTACAATGATATTGCACACAATCAAGACAGGAGTGGTAAAATTGCCAAGAAAAGTAACAGAGAGTAATTAGAGTTGCGTTTTCTTTTGAAAAGTACACGGATAACATCTTTGAACAGTTTTTTTTTGTTTTTTTTTTTTAAATCATTTCACTTACTGTTCTCTATTCTGTCAAAGCTCCTGCAAGTAGTCTGCCGCCTTCATCTCTGCTATTCTGGTGCTTTGGAAGGATTGCTGTTATAGAACTGAGTAATTTAGGTACCCTATTAGACAAGCATATCCCATATATTCATTCTTTTTGGATCTGCCCTAACTCATACAGTCATTTCAGTTATTTATATCTTTCAGGACTATCATATTTATCATTTCCCCGGGGCTGGGTCTAGCCATATTGAAGAAGGGAGATGTGTGAAATGACACAGTGCCGCTTCTCCCCTCTGAATGAGGTGGAACATGTGACACTCTACACAGCACTGATTAGGAGACCACAGCATCCTGACTCATGCTCACTGATCATTATTCTTCCATACCCCTTCAATCTCAGCTTTTCTCTCCCTAACATACATTAGTAGATGTCTGTATAACCATGTGATCACTGACCTGAGAAAGCCTTTTTGTGGGTAGATCTTATGATAAACGAACAAAAGATGGCCTGATCCTATTTTATGTGAATTATCATGATAAGTTATGAATACAGATTGTCCTTGCTAACTCCTTATTCTGATGAAATTGCTCACAGAAAAAGACAAGTCAGATAGCCCAAGGACATGTCAATTCTATTGATTTTGGCTCACCAATTTCCAAACACTTTGTTTCTATCACACATAGAAATCTCTTTGCATTGTCAATACTAATGTATCACATAAAGAGAAAAGATAACAAAATAAGATTAAGACTGAAATGAACAGACCAAACTAGGTACCTTCCCTCAGCATATGCTGGGTCTACCTTATATATACACTCAGAGTAGAGTCTACTTGAAGCTTTTTTTGGACTTAAAGAAGGCTCGAAGGCTCAAAGGCTCAAAGATTCTTTTTTTCCTGATTCTGTTCAACAGCATCAGGACCCCTGTCTAGCTTTCATTCTTATTCCAGAACTGTATCAGAACTGTTTTTTTCAAAAGAACAGATAATCCTATGCTGGAAAAGCTATACAGAATAAGGACTCCAACCTCACCACCCTGGTGTGTCTCTCTTCTGTATCTCCAGCAAGGAACCTGCCCCCACTCAGTATATTCACAGTGGAGTCTAGCATAAGGCATGTAAATCTGACTCATACCCCTACCTGGCTAGTGAAAAGTATATCATATAGTGTATTATATAATAGTATATTTATACTACTAACTTTGAGCTTAATGCAGAATATATGTCCAGAATAATTTAGATAACTTTCTTAAGGTGATTCTTACATTGAAAAGAAACACAATTTAACTGCTTATATTTCAACTTAACAAATGAGGTAAAATGAGGTTCCTACTAATAACAGCAGCTAACTTTAGAAAATAGGAAACACAGAAAAAAAAAATGTAAAAGCTTTCTGAATATGATGCTTTAGTATTTCTAAGTAGAGGAAACGGAGGACTTCATTTTTATTTTTCATTTTTCTAAATAGCCATCTAATTAACATACAGTAACTAATACAGTTTTTCAGTACGTTACAAGCTGGCAATGTCCTCTTTCCCTGGTGTTTCATGTGTTTGTTTATTTTTGCCAAGTGAATTCTTTTAAAAGACATTTATTTAAAAAGACTCAGGAACTTTGTAAATAAATTCAGCTTTGGCACATGGATAATGTATCCTTTTTAAGAATGAAAGTACTTGAAAAGAAGCTTTTATTGCATCTTCCCATTGATGCAGAGGAGCCTTGCTTCTTTAATAGGCTTATTCCTTTTAATATATGCTCATTTAGCTGGACTACACTTTCCTTCAGTGCATTATAAAGCATACATAGTAATAGAAGTTGGCAAGATAGCATAAACATATTTTTCTTAATGTTAACTATGAATTGGTGGCAAATTCATGCAGTAGGACTTTTTCTTTTGACTTCATCCTAGATAGTGCTATATAAAGAAATGTCTGTGAATGTGTTCTTTGCTTTGCATTTCATTCTGCATGTTAGATTCAGTGGAGGTTTACTACATGGTGTGTTAAAAAAAAAAAAAAAAAAAAAAGTACATGTCAATAACAATAGTTTACCATAGAATGGAATGATTGCTAGGAAAAAAAAGCAATGTGCAGATTGTACAGATAATACAGACGACATAACAGGTAGAGGGTTTGAACACAGAAGATAACGGTTAATAGTTTTGACATTGTTTTCATTAATCACTGATAGCAAAACCAGTTCCTTGCTTTAGTGACACATACAAAGATAGGTAAACGTTATGAGAATCATTGCATTTAGGAAGAAAATTTTAGTAAAGGGTAGTCAAAGTTAATATATGATACTACACCATGCATTAAGATACTAAGAAACTAAAATTCAAAATTAACATCCGTGATTTGAAATACTTGATTGATTAAAATCAATAGGACCTTTTCAGAAAAGTACTTCAGGAAGGGGAAAGAAGCAGTATAACAAGAAGTAATAATTTTGTGGAGCTAATGCAGAGATCACTAAAGATATGGCTAATGGCTGGGCCAGTGATAATCAAAACGTGGGAGCCTGGAACAAAAAGGAGATGATAACTTCTCCAACTGACACTATAGCCACTGTTCTTCAGGAATTTCAAGGCAGAGCTATAAAATGTATTTTTTTTTCATCTGTGCAAAGATTCTATTGCCTTTAGCAGGCCTGTGAATCTCATGTGTTGAGTGTTGCAACTGATTATACGTATCACATAGGAAATTAGAGTTTGTTGGGATGGGAGTCTTTAGAAGACTGATAAACCAGTTTTAATCTTTAAAATAAAACTTAACTAGACTGGCATTCATTAATGACACGCTACATGCTTATAGCTCTTACGTTTTATTTATCATTACTACTACTTATTTCAAAGAATCAGTTTATAATAACCACATCCTATATTAGCTGTGAGAATGCAACAGTATGCACAGCCCTTTATAAATCTTAGCTATCAAGGTCGTCAGCCTTCAGAGCTTGATAAAACGAGCTGGAAATTCAGTAGTTGCTGGGGCTTTTTCCTATCCCACCAGCTCCTCAAATTTGGTATCTCTTCCTTTCGTAAGAAAATTGAATTTCTGGAGAATTGCGAGCTCTTAGCCTCCCCTCCCTCTGGACTATGCACTCTGCAACACTGAGGCAGGATTGTTTTCCCAGGCCACAGCACGTGCCTTCTCCTGCTGCTCTGCCCCTTTTTGACTTTGCTCAGCTGTTGCTCCTTTTCTAAAAGGTGATGGGCCACGAGTGAATTGTTTATCATTCTGGGGCCTCTGCTTTCAACTTGTGCTCATATTTTCAAGTCCTTTGTTGTTATCCCATGATAAAATTGTACATCATAAGAAGAGGCAGCAGACACGAAGCTCTGGTTCACACAGCAAGTTCTCATAACTAGTTGATAACAAGCCTAATAGGCCTTGACTAGGGCCTTGCACAAACGGTACAGTTAGCATTAAGCCTCTGTCCCTCAATAAGAATGGATATTCTGTTTTTATGGTAGTACTGTGTACAAAAATGCTTATACAATTACGATATACTAGTGTGCTTAATGTTTAAATTCAAAATAAGCTTGTGTTAAATTCTACTTAAGGCAATTCTGCTTTTACAGATGCATAAGGCCTCTGGTTTAGTGACATACATTTAATCTTTCCAAATACCATCAATTTACTACTGGCAATGTCTATGGCAGTTTCTTAGGAAGCATAATGTAAGTTCTTTGTTAGGATACATTTTGCTACCAGAAGATCTTTGGATACACAGCTGTGAGTCAAAATGTCCATTCTGCAGCCAGCTAGCCCAGCTCATTTTGGCCAGGGAATTCCTTGAGCCCTTGAAATTTCATGTAATACTCGTGCTTCGAATTACACTGGCAGAAGAGCTAGAGATCTATGTCCAGCATAAACCACGAGTGTTTAAACAATAGTCAGATTAGTCTATTTAATGGCCCAATCCATGAGGAGTGCAAACTTACCTTGACACTCCTGTTTGAAATCATGGACCTAATGTCTTAACTGTTCATATTGCATATATATTAGTTCAAATGTATAATCTGTTCTGGAATAAACTGAACAGTATAACCTGCTTAATATCTTACTGCATGGGTGTGTTATTATGATTTCCATGAAATATGGGCAGGAAATGTATCAACTAGTTGTGCTTTAATATGTCTTTGATAAATGGAGTATTACATGATATCACATTATTCACAGGATATGTTTACATAAAAAGTTATATCATGTGTTCCAACCACAACCTAAAGTCACCAAACCTGTTATGATAAGGAAAATGACTATCCTGCTTCTTATGGAAGAATCTGTTTAGTTGGATCACTGTGCAGTATATCCAAACAATGAACATCTAAAATGAATCTGTCTAGCAAAAGACTGCATATTATCAAAGGAGACATTTGCTTCCACTACTGCCTTTGACCATAATTTGAAAGAAAGGCATCATTCTTTCCTCTCAGAATTATGTCAATATTCTAATTCTTGCTAACAACAGTAGAACAGTAGAAAACATTCCAGAAGCAAATGTCATACAGAAATGCAGTAAAATAATGAAAGCACTTTGTAAAATGCATCACCACAGGAAGAAGAAAATAGCTTTTATGTTTATAGCGTTTATGTATTTCTGCTTGCATCTATTCTCCAGTAATATATTTCTCCAAAGCCTCAGTTTATATGGTCTGCTTTTTCACTTGGTGACAAACTGTATGCTTTCTCAGAGTCCTGTCTTACAGAGATTTGACATCAGTAGGAGACCATGTAACAGCAATCTGAATAGTTTGTTACAAAATATGGTCTCTTTCCCATGGAGGAAAGAAATGCATTTCTTTTAGCTGTAGTTTACTGATTTCCATTTATTTTCTGCATTTACTTTCACAGATTACAGGTATTACTGATTAATACACAAGGATGAATAAAGTCCACATACAGCCATAAAAATAATAAAATAAAAAAATCTAACATTTTAGTGTTTCTTTCTGAGACTTCAAAGCAATTTGAGATTTCTCTTATGCTTGTGGTTGTTCCCTCATGTTGTCATTATGTGCAGCTAACAAACTTTGAAGAGAAATTCAAGACATGAAATGACATCTTAAATGATAATACAATAATTCTTAGTAGATTATTGAGAAATTGAAGTAATGAAACCTCTCTTCTTAAAGACTGATACCTCAGAACTGATCTCCTCCTCTGATCCTTTAAAAGCTACTAAATGGTGAGTCCATTCACAGTTTTCCCCTGTGGAGGGATCCTGTGATCAAGCTCACCCCCTGCTCTGGGTTATTCTGCAGTATAAATATAACTAATAAACTTTTTCTCCTCTAATGTGGCCATCTATTTTAAAATACACATATGACAATAGAGTATTCTTGAAACCTCCTCTGTCCATTAAAATAAAAATTATTTAACAAGCCGATTTATTATATTACATTCCATCAGGACTATGTCAACATAGATTGAATTCAATGTAGTTATGCCATTTTGGGAACAGCTAAGGGTATGTCTTGGTCTTCCATATTATACTGCATTCAATATTGTGCAAACACACCATGCGGTATATACATACGGTGATTATTTCAAACTAAAAGTGGTGGTTTCATTATAGTATGTTCACAAAAACGGGTTATGTGGTAGGCTATGCTCATCTAATGTCATATTATCACTAAACAAAGCAGTCTTTATCTTCATTGTATCCCTCTACTTTTCCTGTTCCCTTATAACTGATATTTATCTTGTAATAAAGCTGGAACAAAACAGATTTATTCCATGAACTAGTTTACACTAATAGCTTTCTCCTCTCTGTACCACCAGAATGAATAGCATTCTTCTGAGTCAATGAGTTACCTAGTAGGGGTATAAAGAAGAGAAGGAAAATGTAGTGTCAGAACAAGGGCAAGAGAGAGGATCAAGACTTCTTTAAAACAACTACCTGAAAGGGGCTGTAGAGAGGTGGCTGTTGGCCTTTTCTCCCAAGGGAATAATGACAGGAGCAGAGGAAATGGTCTAAAGCTTCGGGCAGGGGAGGATTAGATTAGATATTAAGAAGAATTACTTTACTGAGTGGTCAAGCACTGGAACAGCCTGCTCAGGGAGGTGGTGGGGTCGCCATCATGGAGGTATTTAAGAAATATGTAGACATAGCACTTCAGGACACGTTCTAGTGATTGCTGGGTTGTGTCTGTTTGTGGGTGGGTGTGGTGTGGTTTGGTTTTTTGTGGGTTTCTTTTTTTTTTTTTTTTNNNGGTGGGGTTGGTTGGGTTTTGTTTTTTGTGGGTTTTTTTTTTTTTTTTTTTTTTTTTTGTGGTTGGACTCAATGATCTCAAAGGCCCCTTCCAATCATGAAGATTCTGTGATTCTGTGAAAACAAGTAAATATTCCATAGATCTAGGTTGAAAAATGTGGTCCCGTGGTCTAAGGCCTAGGTTATTCATAACGAGGAATGACTAAATCCTTCCCTACTAGCTGTTGTTTTCTTTTTCTGCTCAGTTTTTCAGATTTGTTCTGAAGATGCTAGCTGCAGATGATGAGGATGATGGGCTTCATGGTGATTCTGTGATTCTATGAAGCAATTTCCGTGTGAGGAGAGACAAAGTAGATTGAGGAAAAGTCAGCTGAAAGGAAAAATCATGAATAGATGGAAAGGAACCATTTTTTGTAAAACCATGAATGAATGCAGACAGTTTAGATTCATTTTAATCTGAACAAGCACTACACTCTTGTTTTATTCTTCTCTGGGAAAATTTATGATGAAGAAGTAGAGTTGCATTGATATGTTTCAGTCTGTGTTTATATACATAATCATGTACCGTTTTCAATTAAAACACCAAAGCTAATAAATCTGATTTCAGGATTACTAGAAAGGAAAACTGCAGCTAGACCAAAGGCAACTGAAAATGCAGAATTAGAAATTGATTCAGGTCTTCCTGTGATCCATTCACAGGACCACTCTTTCCTCAGTTTCTTTTGATTTAAAAATCTGAAACAAATATTTTTTTTTCCTTACTTAAAACAAAAATAAACAAAACAATTCCAAATCTTCCAGTCAAACACTTTGACTTGGGAGGGAGAAGCATTTGCTGTCACAGAATTTGCCACTTGCCTTTGCCCACCATCTTCTCCCTCACATTTACAGGTATTCTGGTGATTTGAAAAATGGGCAACATTTTGTACTTTCACAATGAGCCTACCACATTATGTACTCCTTAACAGTTATAAAATGTAATTTTACTGTGTAATCCAAAGTATTTCAGTTGTAAAGCAGTTAAAATATCTCGTATGATCTCATCAACCTGTGGTTTAGTGATCAATTGGTAAGCTCTTGATTAGCAGCTATTGAAGTTTTAAAAAGTCCATCAGTTCCCAGAAGTCTTTGCCTGGCTTTCCAGGTCCTTGAAGACAAATGAGAATCTCAGACTAAACAAAAGCAATAAATCATTGGGCTTTTTGCTGATTGGGAATCATGTCTTCTACTTTTCAGGTTGGTTGTCAGCTAATATCCTACTGAAACATCTGATGTCTCTCAAGGGGGTTTCTATAAAAAGTGTTGAAGAAAAAAACTGGTCTGCTGAGGAAAAAAAAAAAGCAAATAATTTGGTTGTTAGAAATCAGTAAGAGAATTATATTTTGTGCTTACATGTATCTGTGCCTAAATTAGACTAATTTTACATTGCTTGCTAATACTAATTAATTGAATTACAGCTACTAATTTAAATGAAAATTATTTATTTTATATTAAAACATATTTCAGGCTTTTATATGGCCAGACACTATGTAATCTACTGCAGTGAATGCAAGTTAAAGCCCTAGACGTAACCATATTCCAGTATTTAAATATGTATGAAGGATTAGGTACAGCTCTTAAGGATTTCCTGGTATTACTTAAATTCCAGACAGCGTCTGACTGCTGAGTTTTTCACATAAATACACCTATCGTATTGATAGACAAACAATAGTAACTGTTACAAAACAGGTGTTAATCTGTAGCAGAAGATTTGGATGAGCTAGATATGCTTTGCTATTAATGAATAATGCATTTTTAAATGATGGTTTTCAAATGTCTACTATTTGAAATATGTCAAGGAAATTTTAAGATGTAAAAACGAATCTTTGGAAAGCAGCTGATTAATAGTTCAGTTTTCTATAAGGAACATGAGTATAAATAATAAGCATTCATTATTTCTACATATTGAAAAGTATAGAGGACTGAGTTTTCATAGACCATCTGTTTAGATCTGTATTGCTCAGATGCTGAATCCTGTGTCATATAATGCAGCTTAAAATGCATTGACCTGTGACCGTCTCCCACTCACCTCTCTCTTAAATACAGTGATGTTCACCTTTGGCTGAAAGAAAGGGGGG
>VXAK01016784.1:20742-47873 GCA_013399435.1 Arenaria interpres | reverse complement strand
CCCCCGCCCCATTTCCTGTTGTTCTTTTAAATAAAAAGAAATCCTGGTGACAAAGCTAAAGTGTATTCTGTGATTATTGTTTAAAGAAAGAGTATTTACCTGTATTTCAGGGAAATGAATTGCCTGAAAATTGCAGGTCAGAGTTATTTTGTAAGGGTAGTGCTCTTCACTGCTGCAAAATCTCCTCAAGAAAACAAATCTCACACTATTTAAATTATATAGTTATGTACAAGTATGTGATCCTGTGAATGTTTACAGTTAAACACGTGGGAGAGTCTGTGCTGTATTAATACCAGTCTGATAAAGGACACTGAATTAAAGAATAAGGCTAGGTATGGCTTGAAGGGTTGCTTACCTAAGTATGAGTTAGCAAATATAACTTGGCTGACCACAAACAGGGGCCTGCACCCCTGCAGAGCTACGATAAGTAACAGGACAGGAAGGCACCTATGGAGATAGCAATTGTGAGGCCAGCACAATGTTATCTTATCTCTGACAAATGGGGGGCTCTAAGAGGGAGGTAGCATATGGTAATGAATTACTGGAAACTAGTGAATATGTTAAAACTCCTTGCACGAATATGTATGTGTGGTGTGCATATATGTTGTTAAACTGACTCTGTCTGACACGCACATTTGGAGGAGCTATCCCCTGTGCGTCCAGCGCTGCAATAAAGGATACCTGCTTAATAGTCATCCCGACTATTGAGTCCTGATTTCGTCTTTCACGGCATCAATTCTGAACACTTAAACCCGACTGATTTATTTGTGAGCGTATTGTGTTCAGAGAGAATTTGAGCAGGCTCAACTGGCCGGTGCAATTTGGTGACGTTTTGTACCTTCTGCAAGGAGCATCATTTTACAGAACACAATCCAAATAAAACCACATCCCGCAGAGAAGTGATTTCCATTGTAGTCTCCTGGTCCCTGGCAGGGTGGTCCGGGTTTTACTTGAAATTTCGAGTCTAAAAGGTCTTGGGAAAGCTGTTCCGTAGGCTTGGATTTGCTTACACAGGGTTACTTGCCTTGACTACTCCCTAATCAAAGCCTAGGGAGATGCTTAAGGTGTACTGGAGTATGAGTAAAATTGTCTTTAAGGTCCTGCTCTTAGTGGCAGTGACGTTAACGTATTTAATTTTATTTAAAACCAGATTTTTAGCACTGGCTTTTGGCTTAGGCAGGGTAGAAGATTGGCTAGGACGGCAAAGAACTGGCGGGACAGGGTGAAGTTACCCACTCATAGCTGGGCAGTCAGGGCTCCTCCTGCTCCGAGAAGTTACTTTGCCCGTACTTTTGTGGAGAGGGGTCAAAATTCAATTAAGCTTGCTCTGCTCAGAAGCATTGAGCTGGCTCTGAAGCAGGGGAAAAAATGGTTTGCAGTATCTTCAGTTTCTATAGGGGACAGGTGAATGCAAGAAGCTGAAGTTGGCGCGAGTGCCGTGCTGTGTTTTGTAGCAGTCAGTCTAAAGACACGTTTAATTAAACTGATTCAATGTCTAAACTAGGATTATGGAGTCTACTTTTTACGCTGCTGTAAAATCCTTGTGTATGAGTGAGCTTTCCGTGTAATGAAAAGGGCTGGGGGGGACAGTTGTAATCCTCAGCTAATGAATTAAAAGTTAATTTTGCAGTCCGTTTTAAAAAAAGAAAGGAAAATACCTGTTACATGGCAAAGTCGATGTTAGGTCCCAGTTTCTCACGGTCAGTGCCTTTGGTCAGTGAATGGCAGAGTTGCTTTTCTTTGCTAGGAACACCACTTTAAGGTCACAGCCAACCTTCTGGCGGGACATTAGTCCTAATGGGCCAGGTTTATACTGAGACAAATCCAGAAGCCGTTAGAGAAGAGCAGAAAATTAGAAAATGAATGGTTTTCAAGTGATTTCAGAGCAGATTGAATTAAAGGCTTTTGACTTTGGCATTGAAGAATTCCTTACAAACGCAGAGGAAATACCTACTCTGTACCAGTGATTCCCCATCAGATCCCACTCCGATGGAGTCTCTCCTTCTCCACTGACTCTGGAAGGAGCCCGGGGACATTGAGGATCCCAGGGAAAGGGGGACGTTGTGGCTCTCTGTGTGCTGTCCTTTTGTGTCTATCGAGTGACACACAACTGTGTTTTCACCGAAATGAGGTTGCTCCTTATGCCGTGGCATTAAAGATCACACTTCTCATGCCAGAATATAGACAAATGCATAAATAATAACAAGAAATGCAATATATGTGTCGATTTTCCTTCCGTTTAATAATAAATTGAACGCATCTGCTACGAAGGGTATGCAAAATATATAAGAAGTGCATGCAGTCGCAGAAGAGTGAATGTGCTAATGCAGTATGCTGCTTTACGAAGACAAATGTGGGAGAAGAGTGTGTTTAGTAGGAGATACTGCGCTCTTTGCTGTGCCTCAGATTGATTTTATATTTGTAATTGTACGCAGGCGGCCGCCAGAAGCAGGACAGCCTGATTCTGAGGAAACGAAATGATTTGTTCCGATTCCTGGGAATGCGAGTTTGTTTAGCGGCACCGTGGTGCATTAAGTACGTTGTGGTTGAGATTAACAGATGGAGGACAATTAATTAGTTCAGGTTTGTAAGTCATGCCTAGATACTCGGTCAGTCGGCGCACAGGGAGGGTGAGCTTTTTGGTTCTCGCTGAAACTTGTTGCTGAGATGGCTTTCGTGCCTCCTGCCAGTAGTCAGGAAAGACAGAGCTGGAGTAGAAATACCGACGTACTTGTCACTTCTGTAACACAGCTTCCATTTGAAACCTGAAATTATATATAATGAGGCATTTCGATAAGCTGGGTTGCCGTAGGTAGGCAGCAGTTTGCATGGGCTGATGGAAGTTCTGCGACGGTAGAGGAATAGTGCTAATTCTCATGAGAGATGACAAATGAGTAAATGCTGATGAATATGTACAAATATGTACGTGTGGATTTAGTGCTTCTGAAAGGCGGCTGACAGCTCTGGAAACGGAAGGCCTCTCTCTGCCAGAAAAGCGCTGGAGAGGAAGCAGCACCATAAAAACATGTTGGGTGCATCCCCTCCAAGGGGTGTCTTCTGTGGGCAGCCCCTCCGGGGGGGGAGAAGGAGAAGGGGGGGACAGGTCTCCACGCGTTGGGGACCCTCTGGGTCAAACGCTTGCTTACACGGTCCTGGAAACAGGCGTGTGGTAGGTGGCCAACGCGTTTGGAATGCATGCACGGGAACTTGAGGTGGATGCTTACCTCCTCTCCCAGTCGCAAAACGCCACTAGACCAGCGTCCTGCATTGTATGAGGTGTTGGCTTTGAATGATAGAAAATAGGGACTCTTTGTCAGGAAGGGTAGTGACAGGACAAAGGGGTAATGGTTTTAAATGGGAAGAGGGGAGATTTAGATTAGCTACCAGAAGGAAATTCATCCCTGTGAGGGTGGTGAGGCACTGGAACAGGTTGCCCAGAGAAGCTGTGGCTGCCCCATCCCTGGAGGGGGTCAAGGCCAGGCTGGATGGGGCTTGGAGCAACCTGGTCTGGTGGGAGGTGTCCCTGCCCAGGGGAGGGGGGTTGGAACTCCATGATCTTTGAGGTCCCTTCCAATCCAAACCATTGATTCTATGATTCTATGTGTGTGTTTATGAGGAGTAATGTTGGGGGGTGGGGAGGGAAGTAAGGCAGAGTCTTGCACCTTCTACTACACGTCCCGCTGTTCTTTTAATAACTAATGCACTGTGTTGGAACAGAAAGTGGCTCCTAGTGAGAAGTAACAAGCTGAAATGGGGTAGAAAATGGAGAAACCAAGAGATTCTGATCCTTAAAGGTATATTGGAGGTAAAGGTGTGGGTACAGCAGCGTGAACAGCAGCAGCGGTTCTATACGCAAGCACCTCTGTTGTGCACAGAAATAACAGCATAAGGAAGGAGCAATAAGAGGCTACATGGAAGAAAAATGCTGTTGCACAAAGTGTAAAATTTTAAGAATGCAGGATTTTTCTTCTTGATTTGCTTAGTTTTAAATTCTGTGGTTATATGTATGAGGAAAAGGAAAATGTTTACTTGTTTACAGCTTTGTATAATTATTTTTATCTCAGCACTGTAAGTTTTGCTCCTTCTAAGGCTGAAGTGCTTAGAAATGTTTCTGTGTTTTCACTGTCCGTTTGTAATTAACTCAGAATATGGCATGTGAGTTGTGGAGGTATGGTTTATGGCCCTGATGAAGAACAGTATTTGAGTACAGACTTAACTTTAGGAATGTGGCTTAGTGATTTAAATTCAGCAAAATGGGAGTGTTTGCGTAAGTGCAGTGTTCAGTTAGAAAAGTAAGATTTCAATGCAGCCAAAGTCCCATTTTTCAAGGTGGCACAGACAGTTCCCTGTTGAACTTCAGAGTGATTTAGGTGCCTAAGGGGCTCTAATGAAGGGAAAACGTTAAAAAGAAGTTGGTTTGCTAAGTTACCAGTGTTGTTAAATGTTACTTGTATGCTGTGACGAGTGCGAGAGGTGTCTTCTAGGAGCTCCGGAGACTGCGGGATTTACATGGATTCCAGTCTTAAGGAATGATATTGAGGGCATTTTAAATGGTTAATAGTAGCAGGGGTTAGCTTCTCTATGGCCTCGTCCAGTTTTGTATTCTTTCATAGAACCAGGCCTGTTGGTCATGTTGGACCTTAGGTGGTCATCTGGTGAGGCCACCTGCATGGGGCAGGGCCGGTGGCAGCAGCAGATCAGGTCAGCCATGGTTTTGTCTAGTTAAGGCTTAAAAACCTTCATGGATGGAGGTGCCACAACCTCTCCAGGCAGCTTTTGGTTTGTTTTGGGGTGTTGTCTTTCTCTGATTATATTTCCGTTTCTGTTATGCTGCTGTGAAGTACATCTGTGTTCGTTTTATGATACTTGCTGGTCTTTTTTTCCTGGTTCACAGAATCACAGAATCTTCATGGTTGGAAGGGACCTTTGAGATCATTGAGTCAAACCACAGAAAAACAAAACAAAACAAAACAAAAACCCACCACCACACCCACCCNGACTTGTTCTCCAGACCCCTCCCCAGCTTGGTGGCTCTCCTCTGGACACGCTCCAGCAGCTCAATGTCCTTCTTGTGGTGAGGGGCTTGAGTGGTTGATCCTAGGCCAATAATGTGAACGTACATAGGATCTTGGTTTATAGTTTACACACAAAGGCTAACTTTAACCTAGAGAAGCTGGTCCTTCTTGGCTACCTCTGTTGATACAGAGAGAGAGGCTTCTCTAGAAAGTGTTGTGGAGCAAGAACTTCCATTATCACCTTTGACTGTAATAGGGATGACTCATCTCACTAGACCAATGTCGCCTGTGTGAGAGTGGAGCATCAAACATGGGAGGTAACCATTATGCGCCTGGTTTTGTACCCTCTACCATCAAGGCAGACGTTAAAACCTTGAGGTGGTGAGACTTCGGAAGCTGTAGCCACTTGAGTGTGCCACATGGGATATCCAAAATCGCAGAAAAAAGTTCAACAGTCAGTGTTCACTGGTGTTTAATGGGCTTGGGAACACAGCTGTTTCCAAATACAGCTTTTTTTCAAAAAAAACCAATCCAAACCAAACAACCTTTCAATAAATGAGTGAACCATTGAGAGTTTTGCTATTAATTTCCTTTATTTAGTGGGACAAGATTTTGCCCTCTTTTTGCTGTTCAGAGATTGTGGAGCTTTTTCAGTGTCTTAATAGGTTTTGGTTCAGCCCCTTGTACAGTTTCCCCTGTAGAGCTTTTGTTTGTTACAGCTCCAGCTTTGGAGAGCAAGAGTGGGGTGTTTCTGTGGAGCTGTGGACTTCTCTCTATTGACTCAAACACAAGAGTTTAAAGAAAATGGGGATGTGTGTGGAGGAGGAAATGAAAGTGTATGGTTTTTTATAAAGTATCACCTGCAAAGCGCTTTTAAATAAACCCCTATATAACCATGTATGGGGTTTTTTTCACTTGAAAGACACTATCTCCTTCTTCTAAACATTTGCACAGCAAAGTAATGCATTATTGCATTTTCATAAATAATTGAAAAGCAACTTAAAAGAAAGTAGGCCAACAGAAAAAAAAAAAAAAAGTGTCGGTTTCAAATTTGAGAGAAGAAAAATATGTTTCCTTCTTGATAGCAAGTCAGTTAAATGTTATTAAATCCCATTCTCCCACCCCGACATGACCAAAGACAAATCTGACAATTGACAGTTTCATTTAGAAGAGAGAGAAATGGGGAAAAAACGTTTTGGAACGCCTGATCTGGTTTGTTTTGTTTAGTCTTTTTGTTAAAAAAAAGAAAAATAAAATTCCCCTTGGTAAGAAGGGCCGTTGTGACCCCTTATCAGTTTGCAAGTGACTGAGGAGCAAATCTCTGGAGGTCTGCGTGTCGGCTTCTCAGCCCTGTTCTCCGTGCTGGGCTGTAATAATGCGAGCTATTTTAGAACTGTGCATACGTTAGTGTTCTGGCGCGGCATGATACAATAATGTGTGAAAAAGCATAAGATCACACCTTGGTGAAACTTGCAGATTTCCTGCATAATCCGACAGTGAGCTCTTGTCAGGTTTTGACTATATGTAAAGTGAGAATAAAGTTTCCAGAAGCAAAGCGCAAGCCTTGGATGCATTTTGAATGGCTGTGCGAGGGATTTTGGCCCCGACGTGGTTAGGAGTGTGCCTGCATTTAAGCCCCTTAGTCCCACCGTAGCCCACGGGCCTCCTCCAAGCGCTTAAAATTTGGTGCCACGCTGTAAGCCCTTTGCCGGAGCGGAGCCTAATTTTTGCTGGTGCTGGGAAAGATCGAAGAGCCAGTGTAAATAATTACCTAAAAAAAACCCAAGCAGTAAGAGGAGCCATTTTCGTGTAACGCGCCGTGTGATGTATCTGGGGACAGAAGGAGGTGCCCTTGGTGGGAACGGTTTACGGCCAGGGGTCTCGTCACCGGGCTGCTGGCACCTTCGTGCTGGGCTGGTGTGGCTGGGAGAGGATGGGCAGGCTGGAGGTGAAAACATCTATGGTTACAAACACTCTCGGTGCAAGATGAAGACCAGGGATTTATCCCAGCAGGGGATTTGCGTGGGCTCTGGCCGTGGATTTGTGCTGGAGCAGAAGTTAGAGGGTTGTGGTGGGAATTGCCGGGTGAGGTTCTAGCGCTGGGCAGGAGGGTTGACTGGAAGGTCCTAGTGGTCCTTTCTGGCCTGGAGACCAAGAGATCAGTGATCGCCAGTATTATTAACGTGTTGCCACGTGGTGTTTTAACATCAGAGCTACTGCACGAGTGGGCCCTGTTCAGGTGAGCCCCGGTGGGTGGAAGCTTCATGCAACTGATCTGTCCTCCAGAGGAAAAAAATACCAGCATGTGCGTTCTCCCCCGCTTTCCTCCCAGATTTACTCCATCTCCTTTTATTTTTTTTTTAACCGGTGTGGCTGTATTTTAAGTCACTGCCCACCATTTCCAAAATGTGTGATACATTTGGTAAGGATCTGGAATTTGGGATACTTCGATATAACTTCGTGTAGGTTTTACAGAAACACCTGACGTGTATGTTTAGTTCCTAAACACCTTCTGTGCTTGATTTATCCTCACAGGTTGTCAGGGTATTCAGATGACCTGAAACCGAGGAAGTGAGAGGGAGCTCAGCTGGCAAAAGTCTGACATCGAGTCTGACTGCGGCTCAAATTTGTTTTGCAGAGTTGAGCCCAGGCTGCGTAGGCGGTGAAGAAAGCCTTCTTCACCTTCGCCATTGTATCCAAAAAGCTTTGAGCAGCAGAATTTTTTTGCAGGTGATGAATAACCTAGTTAGCTCACATTGTTCCAATCCAGTGACAGTTCTCCTCTGAGGAGGCATGGTGGTAATTCATAATAGCATACTCAGTGGTGGAGATGCTCTGGTGGTTCTTCGGTAGGTTTTCTCAGCCGGAGAAACCATGCTGTCAGCCATCTACCACGGACCACCATGCACTAGTTACTTCTTTCCATTGGGCTCTACTGTTTAAAATGGCTCTGCAGGCTGGCTTCTAGGGTAGCAGGGTCACAACTTTGAACCTAGCTGTGTATTTTCAAGGTCCTGTGGCAATTGTGATCGCCAGAGGCATGCAGATCTTGAGGTTAAATATGTGGAGGATGCTCATAAAGCGGTGCCATTTTCTGTTGTCACAGATTTTCCTTTCCCTTTGGTTGCAACGACCGGTGTCTCCTAGGGTGGAAGGCCAGGCCTGTCTCTCTTGGGGGCTTTCTTGGGTAGGTTGGAGGAGGGCTTCCTGGGCAGAAGACAGAGTCATTTTGTTGACACGGAACAGTGTGTATCATTGTTTGTGTTATTACTGGTTTACATTTTTGTATTTGTACGAACAGCATATTGATGGCTGCGTGTTAAAACTCTGTCTTTTAGTGGCTTGTTTTCTTTCCGAAAAGGGAAGAAAGCTACATTCTTTCTAAGAAAAACCCCAAATTATATTGGAACAAATACTAGTGCTGTGTTCATACATGATCAAATTCAGAAAGATTGGGGCACTGTGTATAAATTGCTTTCGTGTTGGTTGGGTTAGCAGCTGTCAAATAAGTGATTATAGACGTTGGCAAAGCTTTTCTTTCCATAATCGCTGTGAAACGGGGATGGAAATGTAACAGATGCCACTTAATATGGACCAGCACCTCGGTTCTGTTTTTGGGTCTGCCTCTTTATTGCCTCGTGGCCAAAGTTTCTGAGCATCTCCTTTGCTTTAATTCCTCACTGCTTATAAATGGAGATAACAGTACTCCCCCACTTTACAGGAGATTTGTGAGGCTGTATGTTAAATTGTTTGAGATCCTTTGATGAAAGATACAAAATATATGCAAGAGCATTAATGATAAGATTAAATAGAATAATTCTGTTGAGACTGAGGAAAATGATTGCTCCTAGGTGAGCTTGGCTTTGCTGGGCAGTGTTAACCTTCTGCAGGAAACAATTTGGTCCAAGACTGTGTTGGGGTTTCATTTCCTGGGATTTTCAAATTTGTTATCTGACAAGGCTTTTTGATATCAGGCACTACACTTGAAGTCCTGTTGAAGAGCAAATGAAGCGTTGTGATGCTATTTTTTGCGGCATAGGAGTCTATGGTGACTCATTGAGTGTTCGTAATGCCTGTGACAGATTAAAAAAAATCAAATCAGTTACTCCCAGTGAGACGGATACACTCAGCCAGACCCTATTTGAGAATTATTTGCTGCACAGTTAAGACCAAAGTACACATCTTCCCCCTCCCCCCCGAAAGAATCCGGCTTATCATGAAATGTTTATCAGAGCCATATAAACATTTCTCGACTGCTGAATTTTGAAGGGAAATTCTTTTGGTCTAACATACGTATTGCAAGCAAAACTCTTCACGGATTTTTTTTAAAAAATATATAATTAGCTTGGTTACAGCCCTAATTATTACCAAGCATGCCAGCATCTGGCAAGGGTACGGCGATCTGGGAATTCGCTGCTTGAAGCCGTGGAACAAAGTGTTCTGATCCGACCCCAGGCAGCGAGTCCAGGACTTGAACTGGAATCTTCAGGAGCAGAGAAGTCTTAAGTGTCTGGAAAATTGGCCTGTTGAGTCACCACGCAGGCACTAAAACAAAACTAATTTTAAGCAGGTCAGAGTTCAGTGATTCCCTCTGGAATCTAATTTTTTTTTTTTCCCTTAAAAAAAAAAAAAAGTCTCATGTTTTAAGTGAAAAGGGTCAAAGTTGATGCACTGCTACAATTTTTGAATGCTTTCCCTTAAGAACAGCCACCCAGGCTAGGATTAGCATGAAGGGCTGCTAGGCTGGCACTTCAGTGTCTGGGTTAAAAATATTTTAAAGCAGTAAATGCAGTCAGAACAGAGAGAGAGATCCCTGGGAGCCTTCCTGTTCAAAAATGTGCGAGCTCAGGGCAGCAACTGCAATGTAATTTAGGGCAGTATATGCTTCATAGCTTTGGAGAATATTGCCTCTTGTTAATGTTACGTTGGAGGACAGTGGGATAGGAGTAATTTTAGCAAGGTGGTATTCCTGTTTGCTTTACATCGGGAACTTCGGAATAAATAAAAAGAAGCATCAATTGAGGAAGAAGAAATCTAACTGCCGAAACCCAGCAATGAATCCGCCTCTGAGCAGACTATAGAAACGACAGGGGAAAGTTGGTATAGAAACGTTTTCCTGGGAATGCAGCGGCCAAAGGAACTTAGCAGACAAAGGCAAAATCAGGTACGTACTCTAAAAGGCACGTGGGCAAACTTTTGTCTGAGAGCCCAGCGAGGAGCCTGCTCACAAAATGTTTGGGGGGGATCAAATGACAAAAAGCTTGTATTGCTTTTCCACTGCTGAAGAAGGGGGGCTGTCTATAAGCAGGGATGATTCAAATAGCTATTTTAAAAAAATAAACAACCAAACAAATAACAAACGCTTGCGAGAGCGAGGGAGCTTTTTCATTCCCATTCCTTCATGAAGACGATTTCCTTCTTTTTCCCTTCGGATCCTGCAGGGTTCCCTTTACGTGTGCACGTGGAAAGGACGGGGTCTGGGCTACCAAGGGAAACTTGAATCTGGCCTCTTGTTTGTGTCCAGGCATGGAGAGCTTGGCGATCCCTGTTTATCTCTTAGGAAATAGCCATGCTTGCACAACAGGGCAAATGCAACGCGCAGATGTCAGAACAGCTAACACAAAGAGGGCTGTCTAGGAAAAGCCATGCCAAAGTGGAGAAGCAGCAGCGAGGACTTCTGGCTTCTTCTTTTCTTAAACCCCCCCCCTCCACCTCTGCATGGCTGCAGGCAAATCTCTAGGCCGAACCGGAATGCTCCGTTGTGAAAAGTGAGCTCTGCGAAAAGTAGCCTCTGCGAACTGCACTGTGGATAGGAGGGTGCTTGCAGGAACGGTTGCCCACGTAGGGGTGCAAAGGTTTGTGCTCTGGCCACGGGTGCGATGGCCAGACCGGCCTGCAAAACGGTACCTATTCCACGGGTCTTCCCCTGCGACGTGTAGTGGTTGCTGGGTTTGTGGCTATCAAGCTTAAAATGCATTAGGAGAACCTTAGTCTGCCTTGCTGGGACATGAAGTTATTGGGATGCTTCTCCTTTGTATTCCTGCAGGTATACGATGCCCGGGGGTTTGAATGGGAGGACGTGTGAGGATCTTGAGATCCAGTTTAGCTTCCAGGCTGCGGCAAGGCTCCGTTTTTCTCAGGCTTAACAAGTAGCGACCGTAGTTTACTGAATTATTTATTTAAATTTCAGGAAAACTTACTGACGTGCAATTGCTTCTGCATTTAAGATCACAGTTTATAGCCCTTTGAAGTCTGCATGTTTGAAGGAGAAAGAAGTGCTTAGGATAAGCTGAACTTGAATTAAATCGCGTGGGCA
Source organism: Arenaria interpres (assembly GCA_013399435.1). Classification (NCBI taxonomy): domain Eukaryota; kingdom Metazoa; phylum Chordata; class Aves; order Charadriiformes; family Scolopacidae; genus Arenaria; species Arenaria interpres. The sequence goes on along the minus strand of VXAK01016784.1, from coordinate 36,542 downwards.
GGTAACAGATTGAATTTGCGGTATGGCTCGTTTTTGCTAAGGAAGTAAGTCAAGCAATGAGTAATACTGGGCCGACTTGTATCATAACAGGAGGTGGTGTAGCTTTAGTGCAAGGTAGTGTGGTTTTCACTGAATCTGAATTATGGACCAGTTCTCCTAACTTCAGGGATGATGGTGGTTCTGAAGAAAAATAAGTTCATTTATGGTTTGAATAACTTTATGATTCACAAGCTGGCATAAGTCACACAGATTTCCAGCCCTGATACTTCCATTTACAGTGATTTGAATCTTGAAAATTACAAATTGTTCAAATTGTTTAAAGATTTGATGGTTTTTGTTTTTTTTTTCCTTTTTGAACAATATATTTCTTTTCACTAATATATAACCCAGTGGAAACTTTGCAATAAGGAAGAATTTTAGGCAGCTAAGAGGCAGAATGTGTTTTGGGTAGTCCCCAAATATAGTGCTGAATTTTTTGTTTGATCTCTGCATTAGTAATTCCACGGTCGTCCTTGTATCCAGCCCCTTTTTAAATCTTCTGTTAGCGCAAGAGGGTTGCAGCATGTGCATGCTGTGCTGATCCTTTTTGTTTAACTGGCGATGCTTTTGCACTCAAACGAGCTATCAGAATACGATGGGTCAACAGGTTCGTTCTCTTTGTCATGAAGCACACCTGAAATATCTGCTTAGGTAGCGCCTGTGATTTCTCAGCAAATATTCAACCCAGTGGGGAGCTGCAGGGCTCACCTCCATCTCCCAAGGGTTAACAGTAACCTATAATAATAATCCTGTGGCACAAAAGTGCTTCTTTTTATGCATTACCTATTTCCAGAGGCCTAATTTAGGTTTTGTATCAAAATGGATATCACAAATGCTCGGGCTTCCCGCTGGGAAGGAAAGTGCTACCGAGAGACTTCGTTCTCTGTTATTCTCGTGGTGTCCGGGAGGGGTGAGGAGGCAAGGAACCGATTGCTGATATCTGTAGCAGTGAGTGTAAATAGTAGCGGGATGGGTTGCAAAGGTAAAATAGTTTGACAGTGTTGTTCCTGTGAAAGCCTGGCCCTCGCTTTCGGTTAGAATATATATGTACCCATGCGAGTGTGCAAATAGATGTGTCTTCCTATGTGGGGCAAATTTACATACCGACAAGAGAAGAAAAAAAAAGTTGTATGTTGTAACTGCACAAAAATTTCACCTGTCATTAAGGGAAGAGGTTATTGTCATGGAGTAAGATGAGGTTGTGTATTCTTGCCTAAATACACAGACGGCTGCGCTGGAAGATGGGCAGGCGTGTGTCCCTGCTCTCTCCGTGTACGCTTCATGCCAGATTCTGCTGTAGATCCAGTGGAACTGTTTTCACCAGTTACTTTCCTCAAGGATCTGTTTGTTGAATGTTTTCACATACAAAAAAAAAAAAAAAAGACAAACCCAAAAAATCACGTTTGGATTTTATTTTGTTGTTGTTGTAAGAAGTAGAAGCAAGAAAAACAAAAGCTGGGTTTTAAAAATTTTTTTTGAGATCAGAAATGCTTTCTGAACTCCCAGGTAGTTTCTTTCTCCCTGGGATTGATTTTCCATTGGAAGCGTGTGTGGGGAGAAGGAAGATTTTAACAAAATTTGTGTTTCTGAATTTCCTGGCAGGTTTTTTTTTTGTTTTTTTTTGTTTTTTTCCTGCTGTTTTGTCTCAAACTTGGTTACATTGAATTTGTCCCAAGCCTGTCCTCCTCCTCCTGCGGGTGCCCTCAGGGATGGAGGAGCTCTTGCCTCGCAGCCTGGCTCCTGACCAAAGGAGAGCATGTTTTGGGCAAGAGGGCAGGTCCTGTTGGGAAAACCATCATCTTTCCTTGCAAAGAAGGGGTGGCCAGGCTTCCCCATTGCTTTAGCCTGGCGGGTTCAGGTGCTGCAATGTGGATGGGGTGGATAGTGCTCACCTGGACTCCTGGCTCGAATGAGCGTAGGCATAATGCTTTCCATGTAAGGTCTAACTGGGCACAGTGGTGGGGAGAGGACAAGAGACCTGCCCAGCCCCTGATGGGGGTCTTCCTGAGCGTGCTGGCCAGTCAGTAGGCCATCCCCGCTGGATATGCGTTGGTTGAGGTTGGGGCTGTGTGTGTAGGTGTACAGTGCTGTGGGAATGGAGAGGGCAGAGCCGGGTAGGATCTGGTGGGATTTATTCGGTTGGGTTTCAGCCCTGCACACGTACGGTTGCATTGACTTTGGCCCGCGGTCGCCTGGTTGAGCACAGAAGTGGTCCTTCAGCCGACCGGCATTTGCCATCCCGAGTGTAGTGGGTGAGTGTGTGGCCTAGAGCACAGAGAGCACGGAGAGCACGGAGAGCATGGAGAGCATGGAGAGCATGAGCTGCAGCCCCGCTCTGCCGCTGAAGTGTTCTGGTGCGCTGGGTAAGTCTCTTGACCTTTTGTTCCCCAGTTTTCTCGTGTTTAAGGACGTACAGACTTACCATCGCACATGGGTGTTGCAAGAATTAATTAATTACCATTTGCATGGTTTCGAAGACTTATAACCCTAAATAAGCGAGAACCTAATCAGTTATTTTTCTTCATATTTATACTATAGGAAAAATCTACTAATTTATTTCCAAGCGCATGACACACAAAAACTATCTTCACACTTCTAAGTGGAGCTGGGGCTCGATGCCAACTCCTCTTTTTTTTTTTTTCCTAGTGAATATGGTATACTTGTACACCCAGATAGAATGGTACAACCTTACAGTTTCACTCAGGAGGTGGAATTTTTTTTCTTTTACTGCCTTTTTGTACTTACAAGCTGTAAATACCAGACGCTTCTCTTTGGTCAGGTTCTTGGTCCTCGTGACTGCACCCATTGCCAATGTCCTTTAGCCTGTGAACTTAGTCCTTTGGAGTAGCTCTGCCTGACTAGTAAACTGTATGTGCTTTTTCCCATGTGTTCTGCAGTCTCCTTATACATCAATTACTGCACTTAAAGAATCTGGGAATTAGGGAACCACAGAATCCCATGGGGTTGGAAGGGACCTCTGGAGATCATCTAGTCCAACCCCCTGCCAAAGCAGGTCCACCCAGAGCAGGTTGCACTGGAACGTGTCCAGGCGGGGTTTGAATGTCTCCAGAGAAGGAGTCTCCACCACCTCCCTGGGCAGCCTCTTCCAGGGCTCTGCCACCCTCACAGGAAAGAAGTTCCTCCTCATGTTTAGGTGGAACTTCTTATATTCAAGTTTGTTCCCATTTCCTCTTGTACTGTCCCTGGGCACCACTGAAAAAAGACCGGCCCCATCCTCTTGACACCCTCCCATTAAGTATTTATAAGCATTGATCAGATCCCCCCTCAGCCTTCTCTTCTCCAGACTCAAAAGACCCAAGTCCCTCAGCCTCTCTCCTCATAAGGGAGATGCTCCAGGCCCCTCATCATCTTTGTAGCCCTCTGCTGTACCCTCTCCAGCAGTTCCCTGTCCTTCTGGAACTGGGGAGCCCAGAACTGGTCCCAGTGCTCCAGATGGGGCCTCCCCAGGGCAGAGCAGAGGGGCAGGATGACGTCTCTCGACCTGCTGGTCACACTCTTCTTGATGCCCCCCAGGATGCCATTGGCCTTCTTGGCCACAAGGGCACATTGCTGGCTCATGGTCATTCTATTGTCCAGCAGGTCAAGGAGAAGGGAAACAAAATATAATAGGGATGCTTGTCACCTCTTCCCCTCTTGCCCCTATGTGCGGAGAAGCCCCATAGTGTGGTGCTTTGGGAAGGAGGAGTAGCTCATGTCCCACACCTGATGCAGCCCTGCAGAAGTGCCTTAGAGTGCCCTGGTTTAACGTAGTGCATCCAGGCAGAATGGGGCGAAGGAAGTCGGAGTTTGTGACTCTCTCTGCATTTGCCGTCATCAGGGAGTTAAATCAGAGCTAAGGGTTTTTTCTTTTGTGTTTTAATTTCCTTTGTTTTAAGAAAATATTTTTTTAAATGAAGTGGGGGAGGAGGGTAATATGCCACCGACATGCTTTGGGATCTGAGGCTCCTGTGGACCCCATAGGATGTCAATGGACTCATTAAGATTTAGCCAAGTTTTATGCATTATTCATAATATACATTCACAGCATGCACCCTAAAGACTGTCTCCTGTGAATGCTTAGTCAGAATCATTTGCATTCTGTATTATGGATCCATAATATAGAATACATTTAGCCACATTTTGTGTATTATCCTTTACGCATATTTCCAGCCTTTACTCTCCTGGCATATGCAGCAAATATGTTTAAACAATAGCATGCAGTTGTGTTTTGTCACTCCATAAAAACTAATGCATAATAAGGGCCCTGATGAAAATTAATTATTGCATAAGAGCAATGGACAGACTTATTCCTCTTTTTAGCTTCAGTGACATTTTAAATTTACTTTTCTAACAGGCTTAAGAAGTGTTTTAAATTCTGGGCTGTTATTTTGTAAATTTTTTGTTTCAAATACGCACAAAAATCATTTTTGATGTGGAAGGTTGGCAGATGATGAAACATCAAATTGAAGCTGAGATGCTTAATAATCATAAGCATCGTTTGCTGTGCGTTTACTCTAATCCTACAAACATTATTTCTGCTGTACATGACAAGACGAAAGAGTCAACAAAACACCACATCAGAAAATTAATTCTCTTCCTGTCATCTGAAGTGCTGGAGCTCCTCTGTTTTCTCTGTTCCTCGGCTGCCATTACACCATGATGATTGGTCTGATCTCAGCTTTGCCACTCATCCACCGAGCGGCCCAAATGTGTTCCTTGGCACACCTCTGCCTCAGTTTCCCCATCTATTACACAGAAATAGCAGGAATGATACTCCCTGAAATCCTCTATAGTAGCTATCTGCTTGGATTTACTCCTTCAGCACCCCGTCACTGCCGATAGGGAACATTCCTGTGGGAAATACTGCTCTTGGGAGAAAGTGGGATTTCTTTTGGGGCCAATTTGCAGCAAAGTCAAGGAGATACAAGGATTATCTTCCTTGTGCAGAATCTGTTAAGGGATTGTTTTTATGATGTGTCTTTCAATTTGGGGACCAGAAAAATATTTCTAGTTGCCTGTCCTTGTGCATGAAAACACCAGACAGGCAAAATCCAAGATCTTGTGGCATCTTCTTACAGATCCATTTCCTTTGGGGATCACCACCTGTATATCTTCAGGAAGACGTAGGGAATGTCAGGCTTTCATCCCTTTCAGGGGAAAGTTCAGGGAAGTGCTACAAGGTTGTAGAGGTTACAAAAAAGCTGTTAGTGTGGTGATGTCCTTGTCTCAGGAGCCTGGGTCATGGTAGGCAACAGTGGTTCCTTGAGCCAAATATACACAATACACAGAAAGGATATCAAGTGACTTACTATGTCAAGTTTTTTGCAAATGTTGTAATACTTGATGAAAAGCCAATGCTTGTCAAAATACTTAAATAAAAAAAAAAAAAGTCTTGATATCGCATAAGATTGAAATGTTTTTCCCATCATAGGCTTAACGCAGGAGAATGTTTTGGCATAGTAGAGTTGGGAGGCAAATAGTTCAAAAATCAAAAATGAGTTCAAAATCCCAAGGATTATTTATATTTACTTTTTTCCACTGGTTCTTCAAGTTTACCTTTAGGCAACATTCATACATACGTGCCCTGAAGATACAATGGAGAGTTAGGAAGAATTTTGTTGTGGCCTAAGCAAAGTGGAAACATGCTATCCTTTCGTCCAGAACTGACTGGTGAGCCCTTAGTAGAGTGACATCTAAAATACAAACATTTTATTGCCTTTCTGTTCAAAAGCGATGACCGGTATTTCATCGAAATGTTTCACAAGTGAATTGAGAATTGCAAATTTGTTTATAAACACGCGTATTTTGCAGCACGCCCTGGCTGTTACTTGTTCCTTTTGCTTACGTAGCAATTGACGGTTCATGATGTTTAAGTCTGGTGCATAGAAGTAGAGTACTTAAATATTCTTTTCCGTACAATGTAGCTCAGTGGAGTCCTCATCTATGTGTAGTGTAGTAGTAGTCTACGTAGAGTGTAGTGTAGTAATAGTCTCTGTAGAGCGTAATAATGCAGTAGGAGTGATCGTTGCAGAGGGGAGTATTGGCTTTGAGAGCAAACTTCATTGAATGCGTCGCGTGGTGGCTTTACGTGCAGTGGAGCAAAGCTACCTTTCCATTTTAGTTGCTTGTGTTTCTGTTGCATACAGGGGACAGGCTTTGTGATGAAGTTTTTTCATGTTATCTCCCTCGAATCTTGAGCTTGCCGCGTTCTCTCCTATTTCCCTCTCCTCCCCAGCTCTTGCTGCAGCCCTGGCACTTCTCTGCTGCGCCCTTTCCTCCTTGCTGTACCCTGAAAGCTGCAGCTTAAGACCCAAACTAATACGTGCATCAAAGATGGCACTTAGCATTGTTGGTTGGACATCAGCATCTGAGATCAGTGAGAATGTAATTTTTACCCATCGTAAATCAGCAGAACAGGAACATAAATGACATGCAAAAAGCCAAGACATCAAAATACCCCTTTGAGATTCACGAATATACTATATATAAGCCTAACTTCAGAGATCTTCTTTTATTCTCCTGAATACCATTTACATTTGAGCAAATGCAAATTCATTTTCACTTTTGGTACTCTGGAAGCTGCTTCTGGAAAGTGAGTAGAATGTACCCTTTAGTCATAGAATCGTAGAGTCGTTACGGTTGGAGGAGACCTTAAAGATCACCAAATCCAATTGCTAACCTAGCACTGCCAAGTTACTACTAAACCATGTCCCTCAGTCCATCCCAGTTCAGGTCCCAGCACTGCGTGTATCTCCAGAGCATTTGGCAGTTCTGCTTTGTCTGTTTTTCTTTTCAGTGATCTGTATTCATATTGTAAAATGTGCAGTAGTGCAATGAGCATGGGTTTTGTTAGTGTTATTATGCTTAAAATGTGGAAAATAGAGAACTTGCTTCCCACTGTTTAGCAAGATTTCTAGGAAATTCCTAGCAGTTTTATTTAATATTTGCAATAGGTAGCTTTATCTTTCTAAATGATTTCTTCCATGAACAGCTGTTTAAATAGGAACTAGGGTACGTAGGAAATGAGCACTGTACATTAGCTGGACTCACAAGGGATGGCAAGAGAAGGAGAGTTTTCTTTTCCTATACTAATCTCTGTACCTCCATGGTAGTATCTGGCCTAAGAGATACCTATACCTACCTCTATACCTGGGTTCAATTCAAGACTCCTCAGGTACTGTGTTACCATTATTGATAACTACACTATAAAAGCAGTGATTTGAATGGATTTTAAATGGGTTTTGCTGGGTTGCCTACTCTGTTGTCATTCCATTTTACAGATGGAAAGGGTGTGGGTTTTTACTTCTGACTCAGTTCATCAGAGGAAAGCCAGACTTCCCAGTTTGCTGATACCGTTGTTCACTTTGTTCTCTTGTTGTTCTCTCTGCCTGTTGTCCAAAATCATCTTCACAGTATTTCTGTCCATCTGTAGTATTAAAAAGTGTATTTTCAGCACCCGCATTCATCGTGGGGTTTTAAAAGTGATAGATTCTGATTTCCTTTTTATTAGCCTTGGTTCTCAGCCTTTATTGTTCAGGGTCTTTAACTCTACAACAGTAAAATTCCGTGCTTTAAAAAAGAAGCTGAGGTTTTCACATGATCACAAGCGTTGAGGCTTTAAGGAAAGCACCAGGTATTCCAAGACAATAGAAAAAGTTCATGGGTATTTGCAACCCTGGAACTTCCCGGAATACATGATTAAAAGGCGCCACAAAGACCCTCAGGTTGTGTGTTCCTCCCACACAGAAGATCTTTCACCTTGTGCTGTTTCATGGGGTGCGTGGTATTTGAAGTAGAAGGGTGAGACTGTGCCTCTGACATCCCCATTCTCCATACACCGGAGTGGGAAGTGGAGGAATACTGAGAAAAATGATCTGCAGTTAGTGAAGGTAACACCATCAGATTGTTTCTGCTTGGGTAATTAGCAGAGGAATAATATTCCCCCAAATTTAATGGAAATTTGCATGAGTTTCTGCACTGGGCATTGCTCAGCCACTTCGACAAACTCTGAGAGAAAGGAGTATTCCTTACCAGCGCTCTAAATCTGGCCCCTTCCCCTGGTCTTTGCTTAGTTGCTTGTGCCATCAGGGGGGCAGGGAGCAGAGACCCTTCTCTCCTGCTTCCCTGGTTCCTTCCTTGCAAGAGCCACAGAAGTGGGCCGTGCTCAGCCAGCAAGGGCTCTTCACCTCCTGGCGTGGATGACGCATCGTGTGTTTTCTGGGGTTTGTTACCTAGCTAAAATACTCAGATTGCTGGTGTGAGTCTGCTCAGAAATAGTTTTCTCTGCTGTTTTTCTGTAACGTTTTCTCTACACATACAAGTTTCTCCTAGGGACGACACCAAAATTTCCCCCACCCTTCTTCTGGCGGTCGCTAGTAAAGCTTGAAGTCATGCTGGGGCTTGCTGTCCTTGCCAGGCTGTTCCTTCACCGCTGTTGTGTCTCGGCCTCAGCCCAATTAGCAAGATGTACATTAGCATGTCTGTTATTTGTTCCCTAGCTTAGAACCCTAAACGTGCTTTTCACCATTTTCTCTACTTTTGCCAGTTTTGCAACAGTGGCACTTGTTCCGATTTCTTTAATTTCTCTTAAACCATTTTGTAGTGATGGATGAAAAAGCAAAGACAAGAGTTTAGAGCTACATTCATTCATCTCTGTGTTATTTTAAAGCTAAATCTCAATGATAAGTATTACTATTATATTACTGCTGGTTAAAACGTACAAGAAAAAGAACCTTGTTTTGAAGATCAGCCTATTTTACTGAGTAAAGGGGATGGGAATCTTGCTGAAAAGGGTAGAAGATGAGGAGCCTGATAGGTATGTCCATTTTAAATGGGTGCCATGTGTGCTGAGGGTGACTTGGTTCACACAGAATATTTGCAGTCAAGTCAAAAATAGAACTCATAACTTGCATGCTTGTGCTTCCTCAGTCCAGTCCCTTCAGAAACAAATCCCCACATTACTTTAAAAGCACAGAACTGAAACATGACCGCTGGAGTTTGCTCCAGTTGCCTGGTGATCTAGAGTAAGAGTGAGGAGCAAAGGCAAGAGACAAAAATTGGGACAATGTATTGGGAGGCTTATACACGTGTTCTGAGTGCTGTACCTGCCCTGCTGTGTAGGACTTAGGTCTTCATGAGTGTCAGTCCACCGTCTCCTTTAAGCACTGGGTTAATACAACTACTTCAAAACTGGTGCTGGTACGGGGGTGATGTATTGCTCTAGTTCACCAGGACCAGGGTTTTTATGTAGCAAAGAAACAGCAGTCAATTGCAGTCTTGGTTGCAGCTGGCTTGTTTCCTAAATATTAATACTAATACTACACCAAAGAAGTAAAACAATTTAAAAGAACTGGTTGGAAAATCTGTACAGGTGTAAAAGTTAAGCATATGGCAGAGCGGAGATTGCCAATGAAAATGACAGATGATTAACATTCATTAAAACTTTCAATTAACGCCTTGAAAAATTCCGTAAAATAATACTGCACGTAAATAATGTGTGATCTCTCCAAGCATTCTTCTACCTGTTTTTAAGGGAAGGGAAGGGAGAGAGAGAAGAGGGGAAATGTATTCCAAAAGTACTTACTACAGAGATTATTTTAGGCCTTGGTTTGTTTTGGAGTTCAATGGTCTACTGATGAATAAATCAAATTTGAGCTGTCAGTATGGGAAAAGATTTGGCCTGGATAAAAGCTAGTCCTTATGTTCCCAAAGATGAGCAAAGATTTTCTTACCCATATTTTTATTGTAAGCATGAGAAAGAACCCCTGAGAAACTGCAAGGCAATGTGAAAGATGCTCTGATCGGTTAGCTAATTATAGGGATTAGTACATGACAGTCGTTGCAGTCCTGCCTGTGTCATTCCACGTTGCTCTCAGCTTCAGCGGGATCTCTCCACGTTATGGAGAATTCTAGGTCTGTGCCTTTTCTTGGCGGTGCATACACATGACCTAAGGAAGACAGATTTATCTCATCTAAGTAAGCTCTGTGACAGTAAATTAAAAAGTCAACATTAAGAGCTGACTTAGATGTCAGTTCTTAATGTCAGCTGTTAATTATACTGAAAAAAAGCTTCCACAATCAGCCGTGCCCTGGCTGCTTTGACCCAAAGAATTTGTGTTTCTGGAGGGAAAGAAGCACCTTGGTCTTGTAAAAACAGGTGTGTAGTTTAAGCAATGGAAGAAAATTCATGTGAACATTACCTATGGATTCTTTGACCCATGGGATTTGACTTCTTTATTTCAGAAAGAGTCCATTGACACTAGCACTCGCATTCTTTTTTCTCTTTTCCGTTACTGAGCACTTCTGTGGTCCTGGCTAGACTCAACCGCTGCAGAGCTCTGGGGTTACGGGGATCCAGACTTCAAGCTTCATCTCCTCTACTCCACTCCTGTTTGAAGTTCTTGCATTCGTACCTTCACCATCTTTATATCTTCTTCATAATCAGGCCCAATCAAGGCATAAGTGTTTCAGTTTGGAACGTGAACCCCCTTTTCCTTCCTTTATAAAATGCTGTTTTGTGGGCTTGGAGTTAATGTCTATACGTTGTCGTGTTTTCACACCGTTAGCGTGTTAGAGCTGCCGTTTGTTTGAGGCAGCTGAAGACTCACAAGGAGGATGTGACGGCCAGTCAAAAATCCGACAAAACAGCTCCGTTTGTAACGCTGTCTGCCTTTGGGATTGTGGGAGAGATGGAGGGATAAATAGGAAGGCCTCTGTCAATTAAAATACCCAGTGCCTGCTTGGGTCACTATTTTATACATGTGGTTAAGAGCTATTTTTTTCCTGTTTTGAACGAGGCTGTCACTGTGTTCCTCTTACCGCCACCTGTAACTATTGACTAAACTTTGCCGTATGAAGACTGCAGCTCCTTCCCCACCCAACTGCATCTGCCCTCCAGCGTGGGCTGTACCAGGCAGATGACACCAGCTCCGTGGGCTGGGGTAGGTCTCCTGTGCTTGGGGCTAACGCCCTCTGCATGGAACTAGCCACCTCCGGATTGCAAAGCTCTGCGCCTGTGTTTCCTCTTGACCCTGTGGTGTCCCTGGGATAGTTTTGTGCCACGTTTTGAATTCTGGCCATTCAAAATGCCAGAAATCCCAGGCAGAAAGCACGGCGGGGTGTTGGTGGTGAGTGATTTTCCTGTGACATACCACTGGGTTGTGTGTTTTGTGTTGTGGGTTGTTGGTTTGTAGGTGTTAGAAGATGAGAGGTCTGCCAGAAAGGTTGAAGGAGCCAAATTTGGCGTTCCATGGAGACATACTCCTTGTGTGGCACGCATGCTGGGGTGACTCTCCCATCAGACTGTTTCCCCTTGGAGAAACTGTGTTTCCCCTCACAGTTTGTTCCAGAAGGGAGCCAAGGAGAAAACTAGATTTGTTTTTGGCAGTGTGGATGATCAGGGCATCTCAGTACAGGAGTAAAATAGGAAGTGAACTAAATAAACCATGTGCACCCACCCATCCTTCCAGTTGAAGGCTCGATGAGAAAGCGGAGTTGGAGAGACAGCATCAATTGAAGCATACTTGCAAAGGCCCTTGACCTCTCCATTTGGTCCTGGGGACCCCCTCCCTGAAATAGCATGCAGATGATGGGGTACAGTTAAATAAAACTATAATTAGAAGCAACAGGAGGGAAAAGAAAAATCTGACAGTCTGCTATCTTTTTGCTTTTGACTGCTCTTGGATTGCTATTTTCAAAAGTGATCCGCAATGGCATCTCTTGGCTTCCAGGAAGGCAGTGGGAATTTTATAGCTGACGTCAATAGGAGCAGAACTAGACTGATGCTAAGTGCTTTTTTTAATAACCCTGTCCCTGGTGTACAGTTTCATTGTTTTCCTTGATATTTTTGTGGGTGTTAGACAGATTGAGAAGGAGAAAATAGTACTTAAGAAAGACAATTTGTGATTGTGAAACCACAAAACTGTCAGAGAGGCTCTGGGGGGCAGCTGTGGGGCTTGGGACTGCTGTTAATTAATGTTACAGATTGCACTAGATTTTAGTATGACAATAGTACCGTGAGCACCTTTCCTTCCCAGAGAACATCATCAGTAAAGTCCACCCTCTCTGACACAAGAAAATCCAGAGCAGTTCTACTGATGAGCTCATGATTTGCTGCAAATGAGAAAGAGTTTGGCCCTTTGGATTCCAGTTTGTGTTGTCCACCTGAAGCCTGACACCGCTAGTAAGTTCATGCGTTTGGCATGGATTGAACACATATTTTCCTACAGCATTTTGACAGGCTGGTCCGTGGTGAGACCTTTACACGGTGATATCTACTCTCCCTTGATCCACATCTGACATTGACTAACACGAACGGCCGATACACGTGTATGGAGAAGGGTTATTTAGACCTAAGACTTGCTTATCCTAGCGCTGAAGGTAATCTCTTTCACTCTGCTAAGGTCAAGGTTGAAAGATAACTCCAAAGAGCAAGGAAAGGGAAGGCAGGTTTGAAAATGGACACAGGGAGAATGCACAAAATATGCCGCTGTAAATGCTGATTTGTAGTCTGCCCCTTCCTCTCTTGACATCCTTTTTTCTTGTTACAGGTTATTCATTAAGTATTTATTGAAATACGTGGTAAAAAGAATTTGTCACTTGTCGAAGTGCCGATTTTGAATTGGGCAATAGGTGGTGGATTTAAATTGGGAGCATTCACATTCAGACGGATGCCTGAGGGTGGGGTCAGGAGTTACCCCTGCAAACTTTGTCTGCCTGACAGGACGTGTCCTCGTATGCTGCAATAGAGTGGTGTTCTGGTGGTATGTGGGGTAAAAATCGTGGAATGCGGGACAAAAAACCGATTAGGCTGATCAGCCTGTGCCCCATCTCCAGGGGATTGCTTTTTAGGTCAATCAAGAGAAATCTGTGTGGAATGTAATGGCATTTGTTGAGCAATCAAGAACTTACCCTTGAGCCTACAAACTGCTCTTGTGGTATTTAACAGGACAAAAAGAAGAAAAAAAAAAAAAGATAACCTGTGTTGCTTTTTTCCTTCTCTTTAAGCAAGGAATAATAGACTTTTGACGCTAGCAGGAGCCTGTCGCATTGTAGTTATGTTACTGTTTTTAATTGAGTGGTTTAAAAAATGGTTTGAGTCTTGGTACAGATAAGTTAGAGGATGCAGTAAGTCTGTTCTTCAGTAGTCATGTACCATCATACGCAATACAGTATTTTTTGAAATTATAAATGCAGTGTAACATATGGGAAGAAGCCAAGCCTTGCACTGAAAGCATTGATTTCATTGATCTACGTTCTGTATTTTCCTTTGGGTTTCATTCTTTTAACAATACTAGCAAAACCAAACTCTCTATTTGCCTCAGTTTCTTCTTCTGGTGGGAAGAAATAATAAGGTTTCTGTGTGTAGGTTTATCACCTTTGTATCTACTCTGAAAACCTTACATGAGAAGAACACTAAGATTATGATTAAGTGCAGTAGATTTCTAAAAGTGGACTCTTTAAGATAGCATTTAAGTGTGTAAGATGAGATAACTTCCTGCTCCAGAGCTCATTTAATCATTCATATGAACTCCTGACGTGAGAAGAGTGGCAGAAGCCTGGCTGCTGTACTGTAAAGACAGCAGTCATTTCAAACCTCTGCAGCCCCTCGGACGGGTCTTTCTCTCTGCCCGTGGTGGGTTTTTCTTCAAAATGGAATATGCGTTCATTAAAGCCCCAGGTGTGCAAGTTGTTTTGCAAGAGGAGGACCTTTACTGGTCCTTACCTTTACCTTTCTTGAAGCAGCACTGGGGGTCGATGAGGCTTTGCATGCAGCTGTCTGCCCCTATGCCTGGCTAGACTTTGGCCTAAGTTCTCTGGGTCATGATCTGAGAAGGAAGAATTCGCCCTTCGATTGTGAAGAGGCTGTTTTTTCTGCTGTTGTATATATCTAAAGCCTGAGATTGTCTTTGTGTGAAAATCATCTTGGTATTTCTTTTGTTTGGAGCATACCATGTCATAGCATCATCTGAGTTTGGCATAGCATTTGCTTTCAGTGTTGGAAAGCCAAAGCTCTCGTAAAGATTTTAAATTGTCTGATAATATTTAATCAGTTCATAGACTGTGTGTGTGCTTGAATGAAAGCACTCCTGAAGAGCTTGCACCTTTAAAAAAAAAAAAAGTGAAGTACACTGATAATATTGCAGAGTGTAGAGAGGTTTAAAATTATTGGAGCACTTAATTTTTTCTATAATTGCTTCAATTTGAAGGGAACTAGGCAAAATACCAAGCTGAAAATGAGTTGCATTAATCGAAAAATTCATCAGTCAGAAAGTAGGATTTAAACCAAAACGCCCAATTAAAACAACAACAACAACAACAAAAAAAAAACAAACCACAACAAAACCACCACACTAAAAATGTTGGAGCTAAAGCCTTAAAGTGATGGGGCTCGTGTTCCTCTGTGTTGGCTGCCGACTTCGGAGGATATTAGAGTAGCTCCCCACATGCATTTCACTGAGACGAGCAGAAGAGCTGAGGTGGAGACTGAGGCGTGTTGCTCAGGGAGGGGAGCAGTGCACAGGGCAAGCCTGGCTCCTTGCGATGCACCACGGTGGGTAACAATCAAACGCGAGGATAGATCAGCTAGAGGTTAAAATCTTTTTATAGTGAACTGACAATAAGATAAAATATTTAACACCACTGTGGATACCTTATGGTGGGTAAAGAGCTTTTTGGTACTACGTAATTACATTTCATAATGATTTAATGAGTGTTATTTAAAAAAAAAAAAAAAAAAGCTGTGTCACTTGAAAGGTACCACGCAAACCAAAGCAAAAATGAGGCACGTTGCTGCAGTTCCAGGCTCTTTTTAAATTTTCAAGTCAATAAGCTTACCATTAAAAGCCAAATTTGATAATAGGTTTTTGGTTTTGTTTTTCTGGCCTGTCTTAAATTTAGCAGAGGCACTGGGTGTTACTAAACCAAGGAGAGGTAAAAATAATTTGTTTTCAAAAGAGGATGAAATACTAGAGTCCATGTGATACGTCAGTGGGACTCGGTAGGTTCTAATGAGTCTTGACCACGTATGGTTCCAGTATGTCACATGGTAGCTTTTCATATACCAGCCTTCATTGGGTTGTTGGCACTGGTATAGTCTAGCAGAGGTAGACACCCAACTTTCAGGATGTACGTAGTCATCTTTAAATCTGTGGGACGGCTCATGGGACTGGGGCCTTGCTGTAGATTTACCTATCTTTCTGAAGCTCCTTCACCCTTTCTTTGCCATCACGCAGAATTTGTCGTTATGCTGTACTTTGGGAGAACGCGGGCAACTGCTGTGATTTCCTGTCTTACCTTTCACTTTGCCCCACGTCGATAGCTGTGATGCGCAGAGGCATCGCAAGGCGGTAGCGGCAGATGTCCAAGGGAAGGCAGTTGGTGTGGACCCTGAGGGCGTTTGGGGTGCTGGTCACCGCTGGGTTGCTGTGGAGACGGCACTGCTTGCATTATGCCCGAGATCCCCGTGGTGGCAGCTGGCTTCACAGCAACAGAGTCACAGAATCACAGAATATTCATGGTTGGAAGGGACCTTTGAGATCATCGAGTCCAACCACCAAAAAAAAAAACCCCAAAAAACCAACAACAACAAGAAAAAACCAAACAACAAAACAAAAAACAAAAGAAAAAAAAAACCAAACCACACACACACACCACACCCACCCACAAACAGACACAACCCAACAATCTCGGGCACTAGAGCATGCCCTGAAGTGCCACGTCTACATGTTTATTAAATCCGTCCAGGGATGGTGACTCCACCA
>VXAK01016784.1:0-20148 GCA_013399435.1 Arenaria interpres | reverse complement strand
AAGAGAGACAGGGAACTGCTGGAGAGAGTCCAGCGTAGGACAACAAAGATGATGGAGGGATTGGAGCATCTCCCTGATGATGAAAAGCTGAGAGAGCTGGGGCTCTTTAGGCTGGAGAAGAGAAGGCTGAGGGGAGACCTTATCTATGTTTACAAGTTCCTAAAGGGTCGGTTGAAGGAGGATGGAGCCGGACTCTTTTCAGGGGTTCCCAGTGACAGGACGAGGGGCAACGGGCACAAGCTGGACCATGGGAAGTTCCACTCCAATCTGAGGAAGAACTTCTTTGGGGTGAGGGTGGCAGAGCCCTGGAAGAGGCTGCCCAGGGAGGGTGTGGAGTCCCCTTCTCTGGAGATCTTCAAGCCCCTCCTGGATGCTCCTGAGTGATGTGCTCTGGGCAACCCTGCTTTGGCAGGGGGGGTTGGACTGGATGGTCTCTAGAGGTCCCTTCCAACTCTGACAACTCCGTGGTTCCACGAGAAAAACAATGCACTTCCTTTTTAATTTAAGTCTACTAATTTAATGATTACTTTCAAAGGTTCGTTCTCCTTTTGTCCCTACAGGAAAATCCTGTGCTTTTTGCGTGGCCCTTGTTGACAGCACTGTGCTGGACTCACAGCCCTTTCCAAAATGACAAAAAGATTTGGGGGTGGGAAACCTGCATCCACATCCTTGTGTTTTTTAGCTGGGGAACAATAATCTGACCTGCAGTTAAAGTACTGCTGAAGTGATCTCTGCCTCAGAATTTAGTATCGGAGAAAAAAAATATTTGTAGCCATAGCCTCCACCCTTGTCTCACTGGGAGATGACAGGGGATGCCCAGTGTCGGCTGTGGTGTCAGCAGGAGCAGTGGGGCTGGAAGCAAGCAGCGTGTGTGGGACTCAGGTCAGAGGAGCAGATGAAGGGGACATCTCTTGGTTCATAAAACCAAGGGGGCCCGGAAGAGTCGTAGTCTTCTTGCAGCTTCTCTGCTCCTCACCCTTGTAGTCATGGGGGCACTTGAGCTCCAGCGAGGTGAGTAGGCTGGAGGTGGGCAATGGTGGGAGCCTGTGAGGGAGACAAGTGCTCAATTCTTTTAACTAGTTTTTACTTCTGCTCTTCCAGAAACATATGTTGCTTTACAATCAAAGCCATTATGTTCAGAGGAGTTCAATATGGGCTTTCGGACCAAAGGCCCAATTTGTGAGACAAAGGAAAACACTTGTAGCTGTGGAAACAGTATATGGTCAGGCCTGTTATTATTTTCTAAATATCCTGCCTTATTTACTTTGGGGAGATCACAGATAATTAAAATTATGTAGCATTTCTCCAAAGAAAGGAACGAGGGATCAGATTTTTGAAGGAACTTGGGCATTACTCTGGTCAGGGCTGGAAAAACTTTGCCAGAGCACCATTGACATTATGTGTGAGCTTCTATCACGCCTGTTTTGATCTATCAGCCTCCTCACCTACACCAGCGCACACCTCATTGGGTCACCATCTGTTTTGTCCCCTTCTTGTGCCACGTATACCTCAAGTTTTCCTCATTCTGGTCTTTCAGCAGAGGTCACAGAATCACATGGGGTTGGAAGGGACCTCTGGAGATCATCTAGTCCAACCCCCTGCCAAAGCAGGTCCACCCAGAGCAAGTTACACAGGAACTTGTCCAGGCAGGTTTGAATGTCTCCAGAGAAGGAGACGCCACCACCTCCCTGGGCAGCCTCTTCCAGGGCTCTGCCACCCTCAAAGTAAGGAGTTTCTCCTCATGTTTAGATGGAAATTCTTATGTTCAAGTTTGTGCCCATTTCCTCTTGTCCTCTCCCTGGGCACCACTGAAAAAACACCGGCCCCATCCTCTTGACACCCATCCTTTAAGGATTTATAGGTGTTGATCAAATTCCCCCTCAGTCTTCTCTTCTCTAGACTAAAAAGACCCGAGTCCCTCAGCCTCTCCTCATAGGAGAAATGCTCCAGGCCCCTGACCATTTTTGTGGTCCTCTGCTCCAACAGTCCCCTGTCCTTCTGGAACTGGGGAGCCCAGAACTGGTCCCAGTGCTCCCAATGGGGCCTCCCCAGGGCAGAGCAGAGGGGCAGGATGACCTCCCTCCACCTGCTGGTCACACTCTTCCTGATGCCTCCCAGGATGCCATTGGCCTTCTTGGCCACAAGAGCACATTGTCAGCTCATGGTTATCCTGTGGTCCACCAGGACTTCCAGGTCTTTCTCCTCAGAGGTGCTCTCCAGCAGGTCACCCCCAACCTGTCCTGGTGCTGGGAGTTATTCCTCCCCAGGTGCAGCACCCTACACCTGCCTTTGTTGAATTTCGTCAAGTTCCTCTCTGCCCAGCTCTCCAGCCTGGCCAGGTCTCAGTCTAGCCTGCTACAGGTAGCATGCAACTATTGATCTGAGATGGTACTCTGAGAAATTACTTTTACTATTTTATGTGATTTTTTTTCCCCCCAGAAACATGCACAATAAATATGAATAGTTTCAAATTCTAAAGTACTTGATTACCACTTCAGATGACTCAATTGCATGCCGGATTTTTACTTCTGATACTTTGCTTCCATTCTTTTCTTCCCCCCTCTGTTTCATCCCTCCTTTTGCTGGTGGTAGTGTAAATCATGCTCAGGAGCACCGATACTCTGCAGTTGCTGTGCTGGAAGTTAATACTTTAAATAGTCACAGGTTTGGGGTTTTTTTCTCCTTTCTCACCTGCAATTAATCCTATCTTCAGTGCAGAATGAAGTGAGAGGAACAGCAGCGGTGGGTAGCTATATTGCAATTCCGCTGCATTTTGATTAGCCTTAGGCTCAGTTTGCTTGGGTTTGTAATCCACTCATCAAGGTGGATACAAAATCAGAGGAATGAAACCCTGACTCTGCTTTTTGAATGGATTTTGCTCTTCTCTTTTTATACTGGAATCCAAATTCACACCATTAAGTGGTGAGGGGAGAGAGGAGAAGAGAAGCTGCTCCCTCTTGAAACTGTGTGCATGTTTTTAATTTAATTTTTACTCTTCTGCTGCTCTGTGTCTGGTAGTATTGAAAAGAATTGTTGTCCAATATGGTTATTTAAACAAGAAAGGTTACTCTTTTTTACTTTTCAGTGAACGTTACCTGCTTTTAAGAGCTACAAAGCTGGATTGTGTGATCTCTTATCGTCCCTCCTATGTTACGTCTCTGTGAGTACCTGTGAACTTCCCCTAAGATTATACTTCTTCTGAAAATACATCTTTTGGAGCAAACACAATAGTAGGTCACAAACATTTCAGTCACTAATCCTGTGTTACCCTGCATTAACATGTACAGTGCATTCTGTTTCTTGGTTTTAATAATCCTGTTTTTGGGTTGGCTTCTTGATGCTCATAGAATCACAGACAATTTTGGGGACCTGCGGAGGGCTTGTGGCTCAACCCCACACTAAAAACAAGGCCAACTTTGAGGTTAGATCCTGTTTTATAGTTAAATCGGGTTGCTCAGGTCATGAGCGCTGCTGAGGATTAGGCACCAAAGAAGAGGGGAGGATGGTTGAACAGATTTTCTCCCCGCAGCCTGGCCGTGTGAATTCCAGCATCCCCAGTTCAAATGGGCACCCAGAAGGAGAGCTCCCCGCTTGCCAGAGACGCGCTTGGTCCCCATCAGGGCTCGGGGACCAAGGGCTTCCAGCGTCTGGTCTCCCCAGCGCTCCGCGGGGCTGGGGGTGAGCGGTACCAGGCTCGTTAGCGGTGGCTTTGTGGAGCAGAGACTCCACAGCTGAAATGTATGGTCTGTCTAACTTACTTGTAGGAGGAGACTTTGTTTTGAATGCAAATATGAGTGTTTTCAGCCACACATGCATTAATCTTTCCGAGTCCTGCCAAGCTCTTTTAGCTGGTTTCTCAACTTAATTATATGTTACGGAGTGTCTGGGCCTTTTTATATTTCTTGAAAAAGTGTTTTAATTTTAAATATATTGTGTGCCATTTAACTGTGTGTCTCGTATTAAGGAAAGAGGTAAATACAAGCAAATGATCTCTGCACCATTTACCATTGCGCATTAATGCCCTCGATGAACCACAGAGTATTTTTTTCAGGATGTCATGTAAACGTATCCCACGCTTCTGAGTATGGGAGTAAGAGGAAAGAGATTCTTTCCAATTTGTCCATTTTAAGACAGAATAATCAGAACTAGCACCACTGGCAAACATTGCTTTTAAAATAGGAGGCTCAGTCCACAGAGAATTTGATGGGATGTTCTGCCAGTTCTTTTATTTCAGCAAGGTACAATCTTGTTACAGGAGCCCTTTTTCCAGCCTTTTCAAGCGATGCTGAATGATTGTGGGCTACTTCAAAGCGCCTGTGAATGGTAGCTGGGAAAAGCAAGTGGTTCTCAATGGGCCTGAACTTGTTGTCCAGGGCCCCGAGTCTTTACTGGGAAGCGGTAAGGTTTCTACGAAGTAATGAAGGAGGTATTTTGCTAACTACTGATGTGTCTTGGAATCAACAGACTAAAAGTGATAGGCTCAAGCAGTACCTGTATAACCACTTTGAAGTGGCACTAGAATGGGATGTCATGGTATAGGGCGGGCATGCATCCTTTCTAGTGCTTGGCAGTTGTGTGGTGAGCAAAAGCAAGGGACTGACCTGGCTGCAAACTAATTCTTTGCTGTGAGGGTGGTGAGGCGGTGGAACAGGTTGCCCAGAGAAGCTGTGGCTGCCCCATCCCTGGAGGGGTTCAAGGCCAGGTTGGAGGGGGCTTGGAGCAACCTGGTCTGGTGGGAGGTGTCCCTGCCCAGGGCAGGGGGGGTGGAACTCGATGATCTCTAAGGGCCCTTCCAACTCTAACCATTCTATGATTCTATGATTCTAATGTTCAGCTTATTTTTAAATTACATACCCTCTCACATAAGCATCAGCAACTTCCCGAATGGTGTAGCAGGAACACAGGGCTGAGGGGCAAGGGGAGAAAACTCTCTTTTAGCGGACTCTGGCTTTTGCATTGGCTCCTGAGTCACCCTGTTTTGATCACAGCTGACCTTGCTTTAAGCAGGAGGTTGGCCCAGAGACCTGCTGAGGTCCCTCTGAACTGGAATTTTTCTGTAATATTGTGGAAGCAATGGTGGAACTGGTGGAATGAGGAATCCCACCCTCAGTTGGGTGGGAGTTTTTTCAATTGCAATGTCGGAAGTAGCTGGAGGAGGAAATTCTCTGTTTGGCAGTCAGTTGGAGAAAAACCTGGATTTAGCTTGTAGAATTTGTTTCTTGGAGAAGGCAGCTATCCCGTGTATGTGAACTGGCCTCAGGGGTGCTACATCACTGTGTCTTAGTGGTATATGGGGAATATACCCCAGGCCATACCCAACTCGGGGCTGTTGAACACAAAGATGTAGATACAGCCTATTTTGGGTTACTTTGGAAGTCTCTAGGAAGCGATAAGTATTTGGAAGCTGTAGGTTGCAAGGAATTGGAAAGATACACTGGAGGAAGAATCACCCTGTATCTGACTCTTTTCTATGGTCTCTCCCTGGCTGTGTGTTCCTGATAATTGCCAGAGAAGGGAATGGATGGGCCTTTCTTCTGACTGCTTATGACTCTTCGTACAACCCCTTGAAGTCCTTTCGAAATCCCTTTTATATGGCTGTGTGAACCGGAGAGTGTAGCTGAACTGAGAATTTGCTACTTGGACTTGAAATAGCTTTGAACTACTTGATAACTTGTACCGCCGTTAAAAAACCAAAACAAACCCAAACCCAAATATGCTAAATATTATTGTTATCTTTTATTATTAGACTTCTGTTTGCAGAACCAGCTGTCATTGTAAAGCAAATTCAGATCTTGACTGCTTAAGTTAGAGTCTATTAAAATGGTCTAAAGATTGAATAGCCTACAGCAGGCTGCTTACTGTTGTACTGAAGTATGCTCGGGTATGAGTACTGATCCTCTGAGACCTTAACAAAAAACTAGGTGAGACTTTATGAGCCTTCTATACTGTGTAAAAGTGATCCACAAAGCTGACTGTGCAGCGTGGAAATACTGATAAGGGATTAATGATTGTGCATTTAGATGCCATTTGTAAACAACAGGAGAAAAAAAAGCGAAATTAAGTATTTTTATCCGTTCTCCTTTATGATCCCCATTTTAAAATAGCTCAGACAGTATTTCTTAGGAATTAAGGGTCCATATCTTGCAGTTAGGTCTCTGTTTTTGCAGACCTAAAAGCAGCAGGGCTCCACAGCAGCACAGGGGTTTGTCCACTAGGATCCAGCTGCAGGCCTGGAAGCAGACTTTGTTTGTGTGTTGGTCTTAGTTGCTCTGGACTGGAGCCAGAGTTTCGCCTCTGCTTAAGGGCAAAATTGTCCTCTGACAGGCCTTCTGCTGGTGCAAGTTGCTGCTGGGCTGCATGGTGATCCAGTAGGTTTTTAAACATATAGTGCAAATTAAATCAGTATCCTTAACTTAGTGTCAGCGCTTTGACTTTTCCTCCTGAAGCCTGGTCATACTCCTGTTAAAGTTCATACTCACACTGAAGTCAGTGACAAAGCCCTTCTTCTCTGGGAGCAAGACCTGGTTTTCAGAGGCATCGTTAGGACTGTGTGTGCCTGTGTGCTTCTTTATGGGCTGTAGGATTTGCATAGCCTCATTTGTTTAATCTTGTAGACTAGTTATGGGCTTACATTCTTTTTCAATGTCTGTCTGGTTTGTTTTCCCAAAGTGATGGGCAGGCCTTTCCCAAACAACTCTGATCCTCTAATTGATCTGGTTTTGGAGCTCCCATTGAATTCAGTAGATGTTCTGAGCATGGAACAATTACAGGATCAGGACAATGTCTATTTAAGTTCAGTCAAGTCATATAAAAGTGTCTTTTTTCCCTGCCTTCCAGCAGGAAATTGATTTCATGCTTTTCAATCTCGCAGCATACTTATTAAACTATTATTTATTCATTTAGTTACTTTATTATTTAATTTTATACCAAAATGTGGCATTGGTTTCTAGAAGGAAGAGTGGGAAACATTTTTATTTTTTTTTCTTCAAAAAGTACTTATGTTCTTGCCTCTTTTTTAAGGTACATCACTACTGTGTACCTTGGAACAAGAGTGGCTAACAGCTCTTAACAATAGGAGTGGGAATAATGGCAGGGGTAGCAAAGACATGAAGAATTTTGAAAAAGCAATAGTCTTCAATGTTGGGAAAGTAATAAAAGGTCAGAACGAAGCTCAATAGAAAAGCCATTATGAAGGGAATGGGCAGAATTCTGGTTTTATGTTGCTGTCAAGGCTTTGGATTTGTTTTCTTTCCATTCTGACAAATTTTGTTTAGTTTAATTCAGGTTATTATTATTATTTGCCTTAACTCACGCAGTTTTACTAGGTGTGATTTTAGCAGTGCACAACTGCAAATAGCTATGTTTTAGAGACTTCTTTCTCTTTCCCTTTTTTATTTGGAACCTTCTGTATAATGAATTCTTAACGGAGAATTATTGTTTAGTACTATTTACTCAGAGCCAGGCTGTGCTCCTGAAATACAGACTGAGTAGCACCGTACTCTGCTGTTGGCTCCTCTACCTTCCGTAGGGTTGCTTATGAAGGAGAGTGGGTGCTATTGAATGTTTCACGTACTGTTCAAAAGTCCTTGCCACTAATTGAATTCCGCTGTGTCTGCAGCCAGTGTTGAAATCTCCATTGGCTTCCATGCCAGCAAAACCAAACTAGCTGTGACTGCTTTTGGGTTAAAAAACCTAGAATTTACTTTCTTACCCCTAATTCATTAAAAAGTTATTTTGCCCCCATTACTTATGGCAAAAGTATGTTTTGAAAATAGGGCTGATAAAAGAAAATGTGTGTGGCTTAAAGAGATACATAACAGGTATTGATGCTGGAATCCATATTAGTTTTCTTTTGGTTTTTGATGTAAGAGAACAATTCTATGCGATGGGGTACTCATGTAAAGCACAGTTCCCTTTTCCCTTCCCTATATGTAAGAGCAGCAAAGTTGGCCAATACAATTTAAAATTGGCATCCTTCAGATAAATCTTTCTTCAGATATCTCATTGGTTGTTCAGCAGATGCTCAGTCAATATGTCCAGATAGCCAGTAATTTGGTCCGTTTCAAACCTAAATAACGTGTAGGGACTACGTGGGAGGAGAGCCTGCATAACTCACATTTATTTCGTCTCTATTGCATTTCTTATTTTTTCATCATTTTCGTTTCTCCCAGCAATGTCTGACAATAAGATCCCAGTGTAGATAGGGCTGGAAGTCTGGAAGGTCTATAGAAACATCCTCCCAGAGCTGTTAGGGATAGATTAGACATCCATTTCAGCAAAGAAATAGTCCAAACCCTGGACCGGTCCCTCTGGGTAGTTTTATGTAGACATCTTTTTTTTTTTCTGCAGTTTTTTTGAGCAGTTATCAGAGGCTGTTTCTCGTGGTGTTTTCTAGTAGGGGGTGGTGATTTAAAAGTGCTCATGATTTCTCTCTGCTGCTATGGAATGAAATACTAAAGCTCTCATTTACCTCAGAGGCAGATGCAGCGTGCTGCAGGCTGAATGCCTGGAAATCCCCAGCCTAGAAGTCTAATGATGGGACCCATATGCAATCCACCACTGTCACACTAGAGGTTAGTCTCAAATATAAGCAGTGAATACAGCAGCTGCCAGATTGCTGCTCAAAAGATGCAGGTTCCCAAATAAACAACTTATTTCTTCACCATTTCCTCTTCCATTATGCACGGGGAGGAGTTTCGTGTTTTCTTTCATGTGTCTTCATTTGTTTTTGCCAAGTGCACTTAACAGATGAGAGAGTACCCTTCTTTGCCTTCGCTGGATATCAGTGTTCTGAAAAATGAACACAAAATGCATTCGGACTCTCCCTCAGGTCCAGAGGTTGGAATTTCAAATAATTGTAGTTGAAAATCTTGCTTACATTTTGAGACAAGTTTGCCATTTTCCCTCTTGCCATTTTTTAAACTCAAAATTGCTTAACATGTTTCTTGAAAATTGTTCTGTTACTGGGAAAGGGAAATGTTTTCAATATATAAATCTAATTGAAAACTGGCTTATCCTTTTTCTTTCCTTTTTTAACCTCTCCAAACATGTACTTTTCAGATTCCTTCTTAGCTGTCTAAATTTCCCTTATGCCCTTTCTGGTTGACTTCGTTAGCGTGGTACATTCCTTTTATGGAGTTCTCCATTTTTCATTTTTTGTCCTTCAGTGGATTCTTCAGATGGGATTCTTGGCCGCCTACATCTGTCTCACTCTGGATACCAGTGTGTACTGTCATCTTTCATGGGAAATTGAGCTTGCATCCTTCTTTCCTTAGGGAGTCAACATGGAGAACCAAGGTGCAAGATGGTCCCTTGCCTTAACCAGGGCTGTTGAGGAAAGTGTGCTAGAGGAAACTTGTTAGATGTTGTGGTACTTGATAGGGCTAGGCACTTGTCTGAATTTCTCAGCTGAGGGGGTGAAGTGGTGAGTTCCTGGGATTCTACACTTGTTGTGTGCTTCGGGCTCTCAGAAGTTTTGTCTGCAGTGGTGCTTCTGCATGCGCTTCTTACCTTTGAGGGAAGTGAAAGCATCCAAATTATCAGGTTGGCCAACACTTGCTTTAAATGTTGGATGAGCTTAACAGGAAGAACATGTCCCCTTAATCTAAGGGTCCGTCAGGTAACGTCCTTGATTACAAAACTGTAAACCAAGCTACCAGCAAAATAAAAAAGGCTGGGACAATAGAGTAGAGCTCTAGATTGCATTTACAGCCTCCTCTTTTGTTGCAGTGGTGCCCAAGCTGATGTGAGGACTGACAGCCTAACCCCACCTGTACCGCTAGCCCTGAACAACTCCCTTGTGCTGCATCTTTGCTCTGATTTCACGCCAGATGAGGTTGCCTTTCACCGGTCTTTCTGCAGTGGGCTCTGCAGGGGCCGTACTGCTGTTCAGTGCAGACGAAGCGAGCGGGATCTCTGCTTTCCCCGTCCTGCAGGCTGCTTTGAGTTTATGGTCCCTCTGTGGTCTTTAACCAGCACACTGATCCCAGCTGGAAGAGTTTATTTGCTGTTTACAGCATCTTCCGGAAGAAGTATTCTTTTCACATGCATGTTGGATCTTCATAGGGACCCTGTGTTTCCTAATGAGATACAAATGATAGACTTGGTTACTCGTAGGGATTTGCCCCTCAGTCTTTCTTCAACCCATCCTCCTTCCATGTCTTTTTTCATTGTTGTCGTGTGTCGACTGTGTACTGTAGCCATTGCTGTCTATAGTGCATTGTTTCAAAGCAATTAACCTGCTACGAAGAGCTGGATAAAAAGCAATGAGCAAATTCCCAGCACGTGGCCACTTGCTCGGTCAGGTTTGAATGCAGCCCTACCAATATCATGAAAGGGCAGGTCCCACAAAATAACACAACCGAAGAGTCTGCTTTGCTACGGGGAAACCCTTGCAAGCAAAACCAATCTATGCAAAATGTTTTTGATAGCTGTTTCTACGGTTTAGATTAACTTTGCAGGCGAAGGTTGGAAACCTAATTGCATGTTGCAAACATTTTTCATGGCAGTGTCAATTATGTGTCGTTCTTGCTAATCCAGTCATGACCATTTTTCATCTTTCAATACAGTGTAGTTCACTACAACGTACAGAGAAGCCAAAAACATAGATGAAATCGTAGAGCCATCACTGAAAGCTAGAGTTACTTCTTTAATTTACAGTTTTGAGGTTTTTTCCCCCGAGATTATTCTGTTTTCTGTCTTTGTCTCTCTCTTACAGCTTTACTTGTACATTGAAGTAAATTATTATTCTGCCCTGCTCTGCCTACTTCAAGCATTACAGGAAAACTTAGCTTGGGTTTCTAATACGTTGAAATGACTGATTTTTAATCTAATTGCAGTTTGTTTAACTTTATGTCCAGTTTAGAGCTTTGAACTTCTTGTAAAACACCGTATAAAGTACTGGGTGTTCTTGTACTTCCTAATTCTGTCTGGCATTTACAACAATTCTTTCACTATCTGTGAGGGTATGGTTCCTAGCTCTGCCAAGACTGGCTTAGAGTCTGATCCACTCCATTGCTCTGAATAGGAGTCTGTCCATGGACTTCAGTGGGAGTTGATTCAGACTCTTTATTGCTTCACCTTTACAGACTGAATTCCAGGCTATTCTCCATGGTAAAAATCTTGGCAGTATTGAAGTGAATGGGATATTTGCTGTGGAATTCAAAGGAGCCAGGATTTCAGCTAGAGTATTTAATATCTCGCAATTTAAAATAACCTGTTTTCAGCTCTTGGATTTGACTTGGACATTCTGCTTTGAAACAGACACAGGACATAAAGGTGAAATAAAATTTCCACACTGAGGCTTGATTAAGGTCAGAGTTAGTATCAGATACTAGGTGTTAACTACAGCTGTGTAGGACAGAATTTCCTAAAGTCTCTAATTTGTCCATTAAAGGAGTCAGGGGGATACCCGCCAAGTGATAGCTCTGACTTTAAATCTCGTTGTGTGTCAATACTTGCTTTTGACTAATAAAAGTGCAAAAAGGAAACGCACAGTGTGTGTGGGGGTAAATCTAATTGTAGGTTTATTTATTTATATATGTTTTATGGGGCAATATTTCATACATTTGTGAGCCAACCAACGAACCCTGAAAAGTCTGGTGATGACTGCTCTTGCAGAGGCTTCGCAGGGGCCCTTGGAGATTTTCTGTCTGTGAGCTGAGTATTTGTCTTGTAACATTAATACTTGCCATCAAATGCAAAATCAGAACAAGAATCATGACTATTTAGGACTTAATACAGATGTGGTGTCCTAATTAAATCTCTCACCCTCAACCGTAGCACCTTTTTTTGTTTGTTTTTTTTTTTTAAAGTGTATGGCTAGTTTTAAATATAGTTGGATTGCCCTTCATCTTCCAAGAGAAACCATTAGATAGCCAGGTAACTCATTTGCTCTTGGATCCTTACGTTAAGGAAAATAAGTATCGGATTTGGTAGGAACGGTAATCAGGAACCATACCCCTGTCTGAATTGTTACTCTAATTTTCTCTACAAGTCTTTCCAACCAACTTAAAAAAAAAAAAGCAGATATCCAGGAAACTTGTTAATGTAGTTCATGTATCTAATATAGAAATTCATTCATAAGATCTGTGTACAAAAATATATATTAGAACTTATGCCTGTGGATATCTTTATTTATTGCATTGGGCTGCACATATGAAAGTCTCGACTTAGAATTCCAGAAAGGCCAAGGTTGCTCTATATTTCATAATGTTTTAATTTTTAATTTTTTAAAATCCTTTTCACAATTACCAAGTAACTAAAGTCTTAAACTGTTTCTGTCTGCCCCAAGGGTTTTTTCTCTTCCTCTATGTGTTGAAGGGAAATCTGAGCCTAAGAACACTAAAGAGGAAAAACATGTCTCATCTACTTGTCACGGCATCTATACTTTGCCATTTTTTTGCCACCCAAATGTGACAGGGCAGCACATAAATGTGTGAAGTCTGTCACAAATGGCAGCCAGAGCTGGGAATTCAGGAAAATGAGCTTTGCCTTTTTGAGGCTTTTGCATTTAAATCCTGCAAAGTGCTGAGTGCCTTCTGAAAGGTTACGCTAAGCCTGCTCAGCGTTAGTTCACGGGAGGTGCCCACCTTGCGGGATTCAGCCTGGAAAAGGCCTGTCTTTGACGTGGAGCAGCCCCGTGGGGGATGCGTGGGGTGGGAGAACACGACCTGTGTTCTCCTGGGGCTCTCATACATCTCACGCATGTGATGTGTCGTACGTCAGGCGTCGCAGGTGTGGCTCTGAAGAGTGGGAATGACGGCTGGGGAGAGGGAAGGTCTCTCTCCGCTCGCAGGAGAGAGCGGCAGCGAAGGTGGGCAGCGGTGGTGGAGCCTCACCCCGCGCAGCAGAATTGTCTCCTTGGAAGGGAAAAAGTGTTTGCAGTTCCACGGTATCGTAGCTCCTTCTTCTAAGGTGCTGTTTAGTGCCTTTTTCCGTCCCACAGCTGCGTCCCACAGCTCACAGTGTGCTCAGCCTGAAGAGACTTGAGGCTGATGTGACAACACCGAGGAGGAAGAGGAGGAGGCCACCACGTTGATCTTAACATGAACACTGAAGAGAGGGCATCTGTGCGGTAGTAAAGATGGGCTGTGTTTTAAATTATCACGTGAGCCTTGGACTTCATATCTATGTAGCAATCTGTACCATCTGTACATCTATACAATCTGTACCATGTTGCCCAGAGAAGCTGTGGCTGCCCCATCCCTGGAGGGGTTCAAGGCCAGCCTGGATGGGGCTTTGAGCAACCTGGTCTGGTGGGGGGTGTCCCTGCCCAGGGCAGGGGGGGTGGAACTCGATGATCTTTAAGGTCCCTTCCAACTCTAAGCATTCTATGATTCTATGATCTATAGTAATCTAGACCGTCTATAATAATCTAGACCATCTATAGTAGTGTAGACCGTCTGTATAACTCTCTGCTTCCCTGTGTGTCTATCATATGTGCGTGTATTTTTTTATTTCCTTGGTAGCACCTTAGCAACACCAATTCCCTGCCAGGCCCTTCTGGGAGAAGCAGCTAGGTGTGACCCCCTCTTTAGGCAGGAAAACAGCATCGTCCCAGGTTTTTTGGAGCAAGAAGGGACCACGTCACCATGTCCTACCTTCTAGCGCACGTGGCAGCGTGTGCTCCTTTTCCTCCAGGAGGCGAGGGTAGGTTCTGATACCTTCCCCTCCCTTTTCTCTCTCTCTCTCACAAATGCATTGCCTTTCCCTCGGTTGGAGGGCGGTTTGGGAGGCATCAGCGAGTTGCTGGTGGCCGGCAAGATGGGGTGAGCAGCAGGAGGTGTGGGGTGGGCACCTTAACTCTGCAGCCCCCGCTGTCTTCTGTGGCGAGGTATTTCATGTGAAAGGCTGGGGGGGGACACACGCTTAGAAAGAGAAGGGAGGGGGGAGAGAGTGAGACGCAAACATCACCACTGTCCTCAGTAAGAGATTTAGATCTCCGTGTTGGCATAAAAAGGTCATTTTAGGCCCGAGGGTTTTGACATTGTTCCTTTAAGTTAGACCCACAACATAAACTATTTTCAACACTTGCCATGAAGAACAAATGACCTTTAGTAACTTGCCCAGAAGACAAATGGTACGTTAACACAATAAATACACTTCGCTAGTATCGTGCTTCTTGCTTTAATTTTCAATTAGACACGTTACCTTTCCCTCTCCCTTTTCCACAAAGGACTGCACTTTCCTACTTCGACTGCATAACAGGGATTTCTTTGCCCTCTGTGGGATTGGTAATATTCACGGGTAACGACTGGCTATAGAGTGGACTTCTTCTGTTCAGGGACAGTGTTTTGTACTCATCTGCTTAAAGTGGGCTGGGTGGAAGGTATCTGTGAGGGGTGGTTAACGAGCACCACCAGACAGGTCTGCAAGAGCAGAGCAAAGGGAGTCAAAGGGCCAAACAGCTAAGAGCTGGTGCTGGTAAGTATACCCTTTCTTGGACTGGGCTTTGGTAGCATGTAAAATGAGAAATGAGACTGGAAATTAAAGGTGAAATTCTTTCCTTTTACATCAGTAAAGGCAGGAGGTATGGACGTTGGCCTGGTGGCTTCTGTTCAGGGACATGAAGGGCCAGCACTCTTCACAGAATCGTAGAATCTTCATGGTTGGAAGGGACCTTTGAGATCATCGAGTCCAATCACAAAAAAAACCACCACACACACATAAAAAAACCCCAAAAAACCCATCCGTGCTCGTTTTTATTCCAGAGTTAAGGTTTCCAGGCTGGGTCGTTAGGAAGCCAGCTGCCAAAGCACAAACTCATTGAAGGACCTGACAGTGCGTCGCCGGTTGTATGAGGGTGGGAACACCTGAGGTTCTGCTGGGCATTCTCAGGCCATGACTCGGCCAACTGCTTATCTCAGCCTCAAGCTCAGGCAATACAGTGGGAGAAAGGCAAGTCTGCAATGTGCTGGCGGGAGGATGGAGGAGGACACCTGAGGGAGGAGAGGAGAAAAAAGACGAGTGGGGATGCACCAGCTCTCCTCCATGCAGCGCTGCGGCGTCCCTTAAAGGGTGGAGGAAGGAGGTGGGTGTCAGGAGATGCTTTCAGAGAGGTGAGCCTGGTTTTGCCAAGGGGATGACAGAAAAGATGGCACTGTCACACAAGCAATAAACGCCTGGAAGAAGGGAGAGGGTGTTGGTGGTGGTCAGACGGTAGATCAAGGGATGGCACAGTGGCAAGGAAATACTTCGAAAACAGGGAGTGATTTGTCATCCACTGGATTAACATCCATCTCTTAACATTAATAGTGTTTGGAAGGTAGGAGGATCTAATGCGTAATGCAGGGGCTTGTTTGGCATTCCTTAAACGTTGGTTTATTATGTCTAGGGCTAATACAGTCCTCTTCTTCCCAAAGGGATGCAGAACACTTTACACAAACGTAGATTTTTCAATTTCCTCGTTGGTTTGAGGACTACAATTACTTCACATCAAATCAAAGCATTTTGGAGAGGGTTGGGTTTTTTTGGGTAGAGAGAAGATATTTTGTTTCAGCTGAGCAGAAGTTATTTTACAGAACAAAAAATGAAAGCTTGCTTTTGTGTTTGGGATCAGAAATCCTTTGGAACTTTACTGAGGCTGTGTTTTACTAAAGAATTTTTAAGCAAAGCCTCTGTAAATAAAAGAAAATATTAAATACTTAAGTTGAAATAGCCCTTTCATGTTTTTAGAAATGTTTGTTTCTTATTTTGGATCAGACTGGCAACTGAGCCTGACCTTATTTTATATATAAATTAGTCATGCAAATTTTTTTTTTTAATCAGCTGTAATAGTCTCAAATTTTTTTCCCCATCTATATGTTTATGCCCTTTTATGATCATTGAAGTGGGACTTAAATAGAGCTGGAGAAGTGTGCTGCTCTGAGGCAGTTTTATTAGGGAAAGGCTGAGCTGAGGAGAAGGAGCTTGAAGTGGAAGGAAACAAGGAATGAATGAACTGAAAATGAGGGAAAACTGAAAGGAGTTGGACAATGTGAGTAATGGTGACAGTTACTCCCTAGAGTAAAAATAGGAGCGAGGAAATGAGGATTAGGGATACGAAGATGAAAAGGGGAGTCAAGAGGAAAAAAAAAAAAGCTGACTAAAATGGCAAAAATAGGACACTCCACCTTTATTTTAGTGAACGCTTTAATTCTCCATTTTCCTGAGAAACGCCATATATTTCTAAATTTGGAAAGGAGGATAGGATGGCTATTTTTAGGAATTACTAATGTTTCTGGCTGCTTGAGATTCTGTAGTTAATCAGAGAAAAAAAAAAGAAAAAAACAACAATATAAAAGTTAGTGGAACTTAAGAGAGTACTTTTGAACACCAGGACCTTAGTAATACCCGAACTTTTAGGCCATTGTACTTCTGAAAGGACAACATGAGGCCTATATTACTTAAATTTCATGTGAATGTCACAGGCATAATCCTGCAAACACTTACAGGTCATCAGCAATTTTTTTTTTTTCTTTTAATGGAAACTGATACTCCTGTGCAATCAGGTGGCTCTAGAAACTACGGACGGACTTGAGAACGAGACGCAATCTTGCTAGACTTGTGATAAGAAATCACAAAAGTTGGGTGTGCTTTTTTATGCTTTAGCCCCAGGAGGGAATTCACCCTTGAAAGGTTTTTTTGAGTGATTTGTCTTCAGACATTACAACTGTGTGTGCCTGGTTCACAGCTTAGGGAGGCAGGCATCCATTTATTTAGTAGACGAGACTACTGGAAATTGAAAATTCCTTCTGGCAATCCTCAATCCCACTTTTTCTTTTTTTTTTTTTTTAAATTTACTAAAAAATGATCAGTTAAAACAGGGTACTCATCTTACTGGCCCTCCCAGAACCCCTGAGGTGGTTTTGCTGATCTCTCTCTTTCGATTGTTCGTCCTTTTATAGAACAACACTGGGAGCCTTGAGGATATGTTTGACTAGCAGCCACAGTCAAGCGCTCACGATGTGAGAAGGGGGAAGGAAAAAAAAAAAGAAAAAAAAAAAAGACCTGGGTCAGCAGTAGAAACGGGGAAATGACACCAGCGTGGTGGTGAGACTGAGGATTTCTGCTTCGCTGGTAATTTCTAACTTTCTTTTTAAATGGGTTTTAGATGTGGATTTTCAAATGAGCTCTTTGAAACAGAGAGAAGGCTATGCAAATTTTTTTTTTTTTTACAAGAAGAAAATACGAGGGAAAATTAAAATGTTCCTGACTCTTACCCACCTCCCGCTTTCCCTGCTATGGTGTATACAGAGAGGGAGACATGGTCATTGATTAGTACATCCATGGTCCAACTGCATCCAAGCTATAGGGAGGGTGTACTGCAGTTATTTGGGCAGCGGGACACCATTTCATTGCTCTTACTAGCACCCCAGTACCGCTTTAGGTCAGTGCTTTATGTTGTTCTGGTGTTTTTCAGTGACTTACTCAGTCACGATCCTCATCCCGTGTCGCCGATGTCAACGGGTATTTTGTTCCTTAGTGAAATTGGGATTGGCGTCAGCTATTTCATGGGTTATTCTTACGGTTCTGTTCTTGCTTGGACAACGCAAGGCACATGAACAGTCGTGAGGCTCTCCACGGCCGCCGAGTCGTGAGTTCTTGTTCTTGGGAATCAGTTTTTAGCCGGCACACATTATTTTGCATTTGAATGCCTTCATTACATTCAGCTTTCCATCTCTGTAATTTTACTTCAAAATCTGAAATTTCTGCTTTTCTTATAGGTCGCTATTGAGTTAATTTAAACCCTCAATTTTAGAAGGTAACACTGGGTAGCAATAACTTAAGTAAAAACAGTATTAGTTTTGTTTTATGAAAAGTTTATGGAAGTTTTAAACAGAGCTAATGTCTTGCATATTAGAATTAATTTTTCTTTGTGGGTAAGAAATTAAGAAACCTTGGGTAGGCCTGATTCTCCATTGCAACAACAAGGGTAGTTGGACCCCATAGTCTCCCATGACCTACAGAGATCCACCACGTCATTGGCATACTGGGGGTAAGCTGGGGTTTGGGGATAGCAGCAGCAAGGGGGTAAGTTGGAAGCTTGTGGATCAAGGGGGTAAGTTGGGAGCTTGTTGGTCAAGGGGAGATGTAGGTTACTTGAGAGGAACACTGGTAATACTTGTTTAGTAGAAATACTGGAAGTGCGTTACAATTTTGAGTTTGAGGCAAGGGAAGTCAGTGGCAGGAAAGCAGATCCAGTACAAACTCTTAGGAGAAGTTGGAGCTCTGTTCTCTGGCATGAGTTGGCCTTCTGGGGAAGACGGGGCAAATCCAGTCCCCACAGACCCGATTTGGCTGTGCTAGCGGAGAAAATTAGAACGGAATGAGAGTGGAAAATGGGACTGTCGCCTTGACTAAAGGTTCGAAAGCAAGACTGCTCTTGTAAGAGGAAGTCAATCAAAATGTTAATCGGCCTAATACGTTTCCCAAATTCTGAGTTTTGCATAACTTCAATGGAAAAGACTTTTTTTATAAGTGGCTAAATTGGAAACAAATAACTTGACAGTAATATTATTTAGTCTCATTGCCTGAAGTGTCAGTGGGGTGTAAAATCATAAAAGTAGTCAACAATAGGGTGGAGATAAGCAGTAAGGACCCTAAAAAGACAGAAGTGTGTGGCAGGAACCACAAAGCCTTCGAAGTGACCTTTCAGTGTAGGAGGGTGCTGTCTTGGGGAGTGTGTATCAGTTTAGGTAGAAAATCTGTAGTATCAGAAATAACTGTTGCTCTACAGTAATGTTTTATTAAATTTTGTTTTTAATTAGTCATTGCCGTAATGGAATTGAGATACTACTTCAGTAAACAGTTCAAATTCCTCCAAAATGGAAACAACTTCATTTTTTTCCCAGATTTGTTTGAAAATTTGTTCTCCTATCTGTCCAGTTCTCCCTGGTGCGTTAATTATTAAGTTGTGCAGTCCGTTTTTGTTGATGGCTTTTTTAGCTTTAATTCTTCCCTTTCGTTTGATGTTCTACGTGCAGAAGTTGGCTGGTGTGGCTCTTCAACCCTGCTAGGCAAAACGCCCTTATTGTCAATATTGCTGGAAGATTAAACACACGCAGAAACTGGGCTGCTCTCGTCCAGATAAAGAGGAGTCTTGAACATGAGCTGGTGCTGTGAGCTAACAGCTGCTTTCCTGGCAAAAACATCTTTCCCCTCTAAAATTTTATTAACAGTTGTGTAGCTTCATCAGTGGGAGTAATGGTAGGAGGAGGCGTAAGGTAAACAAAGCACAGGTGGCTGTGCAGGGATTTTATCGTCAAGGGCATCTGGACCCGTTCTGAGCACTGATAGAGATTATATATATATATATGTGTGTGTGTGTGTGTAAGCAATCCCATCGTTGCTACCACTGGGGGAAAAGAACTGGCTTTCATAATGGTGGGAAGTGATAGGGAAAAGGAGTTAGTGCCATGTGAGGGAGCAATGGCTTCTTGTCGTGTGTCTCTCTGGACCTCTCTAGGCCTCGGTTTCCCAGCTGGTGAGATCAGGGTATTCCTTACAGAGGTGCAGGGTGAGGCTCACAGGTAGGTAGTATTTTTGAACTTGAAACGTGCAAAAATGATGAGAGTAGTAGGGGTTGTTACTATTCCCCATTTAGCACAGAGTTGAAATAGTGAGAGGCTGAAGCTCTCTCAGCCAGCCTCAGGCCCCGGTTTGACTGCAGAGGAAACCTATTACTCATTTCCTGCCTGTACTTAAAATAAAGAACACCCTGCTGCCCAGTACCGTGTCTAAGAAGACACATCATCACTAATTTTTTTTTTTTTTTTTTTGCCAGAATAATAAAAGTGTCAGAAGGGGATTCCCCTTGAGTGTTTGATGCTTTTCTGCCGCGGGGCTCTGGCAGTCCCGGAATGGCCCTGCAGAATCTGCACGGAAAGGGGAAGTGGAAGGGGCTCACACGTGCCTCCTCGCTGCTTTGGCCTTACTGGAAACGCACCTCCTTGTTTCAAGAAATAACTGAAGGGGCACGGGGGGAGAAGGCCGATGGAACTTAAATCCAGAAAAAAGGTGGTGTTAAGGAAAGAAAGAGAAACGGGCCCTTTTCAAAGAGGAGCTTGAGGGGAAAGGCACTGAATCGTCCCGAGTACAAATTGACTCTGACTCCGTACCCGTAACACAGCCTTATTCTCTGACATGCTGAATCACAGAATCCCATGG
>VXAK01016780.1:0-50537 GCA_013399435.1 Arenaria interpres | reverse complement strand
TACTGTAACATCACTTGCCCCTGCAGTCCCTTTAATCCTGATCCATAAGCTCTCTGTCAGGTCTTCATCCATCCCTAGGTGGAGCTCCACACACTCCAGCTGGTCGTTGACATAGAGGGCAACACCTCCTCCCCGTCTACCCATTCTGTCCTTCCTGAAGAGTCTGTAACCCTGCATTCCAACACTCCAGTCATAAGAGCCATCCCACCATGTCTCGGTAATGCCAATAAGATCGTAGCCCTGGAGGCGTGTGCACATCTCTAACCCCACAGCTGTAGTCTATAATGCCAGTGATAATTTTTTTAATAAATATTATTACATTGACAATAATGGCACAAATACTGGATACATTGTTAAAATTATGAAAGAATAGATACTCAGGGGTCACACCCAAGAATTAGCTTTCATATGGTAAATGAATGACAAGTTATAAAACTCTTTTTAAAGTTAATAAGAGTTGAATATTCTGTAAAATCTCAAGCCATGCACTGAAAATTTACTCCCCGTTGTCAAAAATGTAAACAAAATACTCAATAGAAAGATATTTCTGGTGAGATTTTATGGAAAAGCTTATTTATGCTCTTTAACTTCTATTCTAATATTTTGTGAAGAGAACTTTCAGAGCACAAAGAAAATTGTGCATTCATTATTTACAGTTTTAAAGAGGCTTAATGTCACAAAAGAAATGAAGCTCTGTGGGACAGATGAATTCTCAACAACAAAAGTTAAGAATACCCACCATTAGAAGTATTTCAGCAGCAGCATAACACCTTCAAACGTTTATCAGCAGGTAGCTGAGGCAGGTGCACTGCCATACGCTTTTGTTGTTCACAGTTTGCCTTTCTTCTGCCCCACGGATGACAGGCAACTAACTGTCTTCAGCATTTGAGTCGTGTTCAGACTCCAATTGCAAGCACACTTATTTGCAGTTATCTATCTTCCAGTGTTAAGGACAGAAGGATATAGAGTGAGCAATCCTTTGCTCTTATTATGTAAAGGGCTGGACGTAGGCCTGATCTTTTTTTGTTGAAGAGGGAAAACCCAATGTATGTTGACCACAACATTCATCTCTGCACAGGACAGGAAGGTTGACCAGAAACATCTGGAGGTAATACTTGCCTAAAAAGAGGAACTAGATTTCCAGCACCTACTGACTGACCATCTTAGAATGAGGATGCTTTTTGTAATATTAAATATTAAAAATGTGTTATGTTTTTATCACCTCTTGCATCTCTTTAGAGGCTCCCTTTTGAGATAGGTACTATTACTTATGAGATTTCATAAGCAGGAAATCCAGCTACTCAGGTCACATGTAGTTTACCCAAGTTCAAACTTGGAAAGCTTAAAAACAGTCTGGAAAGGACAAGTGTGGGATCTAATCTCTAGGTTCAAGCAGAGCAGGAGGTTGTTGTGAGAGAGGTTGAAAGAGAGGATCTCTTTTGACAGTTTCCAGTTCTCTTTTGACAGTATTGCGGTTGCTATCTTGCAATAGCTCTTTGCTACTGTTTACCTCTATGAATAAAATCTTATTTTTTTTTTAAAAGGGAAACTTGAATGCACTATACTAAACATAATTTCACATGAGATAATGGATTCTAAAGTACAAATTCATAGGAAAACAACCAAGCTTTTTAAAGCTTCATGAAGAATTGCAGGAAATCTGAAAAGGCATTTCCCTTCCCTCCCTCCTCCCAAAGTATTATTTTATTAATTAGGAAATGCATCAGTGCCTATTTCTTATACAGTGTGGTTCACAGACAACTGTTAGATGAAACATAACAAGGATTTAACTAATTGATATTAGTTTTCATTAGTCTCTAATGACTCAAATAAGGTAATATGAGAGTGAAATAAATTTAGAGTAATGTAATATCCAATTAGGATATAATCCAAGGTAGATATTTCACTATTTGAATATCCTTTCCTTCATTGATCCCTCCTGAAGGTATCTGCCTTGCATTCCTCAGCAGTGCGTTCGGGGCATAGTGTTCTTTCACAGGAAGAACACAGGTTTCACAAAGCAGAATGAGATGCCACATTTGTTAAATCAGACCAGTATGATCAACAGCCCTGTGAGATATATTTTATTTATTTAACTTGAGATGTCTTTATTTTTGCATAACTCAGATGCCAATTTCTCTCTTTAAAATTACTTTTCCACCATTATTCCAGTGGAACTAGAGCTACAGCAAGATTAACATAATATAACCAATCTCTTAGTCTCACAATAAGTATGACTCAAGTATGCTCAGGCAAAGAAACTCTCTTTAAATTTGAAGGTTCCTTCACTTTTTTTCTCAATTTCCAGACCTATGCAGACAGTGAATACAAACACAGTCAAGAACTACTGACCTGTCTCAGCTACATTTGTTGCAATGTCCAAGATCTCATGCAGAATTCAGAGAGAAGTTTAAAAACTAGTTTTTATCATTTGAAGGCAGTTGGCATGAGGTGTCTCCAACTTCAATGGAAATGACAATGGCATAGTCTGGATATCAATGAAGCTACAGAGGATTTATGCCAGTGAATTTTAAAGGGACATGTGGCTGAGAATATTTAAGCTATTAAATATTTGTTTATGCATTGCACGGGTAAAAATACGTATTAAATTCTAAAGCACAGAGATTATTTTACAAATACCATTCATGGTCCATTTAGTTCTGTATATTTTATATATATATATCAGTATATTTATATGTACTGATATTGCAGTATCAGACTTCCTAAAGTTCTTAAACCGGAACCTCAGAGTTTCTACTGTACAATTCAGTCTCCTGTTTTAAGCAAGAATAATAATTAAAAAATCTATAGTTTTGACTCAAAGGACCTACTTATACAACTCATTTTTTAATCCAATGGGACAAATGCAAAGTTGGTCTTAGTCCACTGACCAGAAAGGAGTTATTCTGAGACTGGTACAATCTACTTGCCTGTCTTATGATGTCCTATATAGTTAATCTTTGTAAAAGCCATAACCAGATTTTGGTTTGGTTTTCTGTCAATAACGCCTTTTATACAGTCATTAATGAATATGTTGGGGTTTTTTCCCAGAATCAAATTTTGCTTGAAACTGCAGTACAACAAGAGGTAGTGGCCCTGGATTTCAAAGTCTATGGAAAGACTGGCAATGGAGACTGCGCTTGGCTTTGGCATCACACAGTCCATTGACTCAGAAGCTATCTCTTTCCTAAAAGGTCAGGATGCAGCATATTAAGTTCAGGTGCCATAGACGTTCAAACTCTATGTGTATAATAGAAAAAGTATAGATAAATTAAGGAAATGTTTCAGAAAAAAAGAGTAGGGCAAAGCACTCCCTTACCACATGTGGCATTTCCATGACTCACACTTTTTTTTCACCTGATGTTAAATCTTACCCCCAAGTTTAAGCAAGGAACTAAGCAGACTCTTTGAAATGAGAAACAAAAAAGATAGCACAGCAGGTATGTCCATAATAAAGACAGTAGTACTTGCAGTCATTAATTACTTTTTGCAAATTGACTTTATCAACTAGGATGCACCTTGACATTTTAGAAAAGTATAAAATAACTAACTTGGTCTTAATTCAAAATGTCACTGGATTTACTGCTTGTGTAGTCTAATATCTTAGTATTATGCTACTCTTCTCATACTCTTCCCATTTATCTCCTCTAATTCCCTCTTCCAGTTACTTTTTAATCTCTACTTGCCCTTCTTCATTTGTGCCTGGTTTCCCATTCTTCTGCACAACATCTTCCCCTCTTTTTTCCACATTTCTCCAGTGATTTTCTGGCTATTGTCTTTGCTTCTTTCTCTTAAATCTGTGGGGTTTGATCATTTCACCCAGGCATAAAAATGGCAGTGCAGACCCGTTGTTGTCCCTGGGGCGTAAGGTGTGGGCTGGGGGAGGTTCTACCTAGGTCTGTTCAATTTGCTGCAGCTCAGTACGGAAAACTTAATTTGGCTCAACATCTCTGGTCGGGTAAGGAAAAGGAAAGGAAGCTTTGTTCTCAGACTTCCTGTATTTACAAAAAGAAGTATTGCAGAAAATTATTTTTGTGATTGCATGGTCATTACTGTTATTAATTTTCAGCATGAAACTGAATTATACTTAAAGAGACACAGAAATTAATTAATAAAACAATTAATGGCACTGTCATTTGCACTGTAGTATTTTAATGCTGGTAACTTTTATGAGTCATTAACTTAGTTCACATAGACCAAGTGTGCTGTTCACTAACGTTTTTTTCAAAATGCTTGTTGTCATATTTTCCTTAAAGTGTGATTAAATGAAAAAAAATTTAAAAATTACTGATGAGGCTGAGTTCTTTCAGATCCAGAATTACTAATTATTGCTTATGCTGTCACAGTTTGGAGTACATCCTGTAGATTTTGTCTGTAAGTGATAATTTCTGTATGCATAATTTCTAAGCCAACCAATAGCACTTTTTAAACAGGATGCTCTTAGGTGACCTTCTGTGGGTTTCTAGAGTTCTGAAAGTTTCTATGTTTTTCCAAGTTTTGTTGAATGATCTAACAAAAGATGTTACTTCTACCTTCTAGCTTTGTCTTGATGATAAGATTTGTTTAATCCTTATTACATCAGATTGGTCTTTTCCAGAAAACTGTTTCCATGGAGCTAGATTTCTACCAGAAACTTAGGCACAGCTTCACAACACCTCACTTTTTTCTGGGATTCATGCCCTCAGGTGCAGCAGCTAGGTTCTGTGTAAAATGCCTAGTGATCTTTCGATCTTTTAACTGTAGGACTCCATAGGGCTGCACTGCTGAAAAGGGAGATATCAAGTAAGTGACTGGAAAATGCTGAGGAGATGCTTATAGTCCACCCTTCAATTATGGTTCAATCCAAGCAAAAAGTCACTGTACCCCATCACAAGTCTGGGAATAACATGCACTTTTCATTACCATGTATTTGCCATCAGGACAGCTTCTAACCACGAAGGCTGTGACTACACCAACAAGTTCTAGACACATCAATGGAATCACATATGTGCACATTTGTTTGTGTGGGTATGGATTATGGTTTTCAGCCGTAGAAGGTGACAATGCTATGCTGGATTTCCCCCATTTTGTTCAAATACAGTTATTACAGATGGTGGGTTTTCTTCTAAATAAACAGGGGTCCTAAAGTTAAAGTATATGATAACACACAGACCTCTCAAAAAAACTGCTTCCCTTCCCATTACGGTTGGTTCCCAACATAAAAGGAAGGTTGAAACTCTTGTGTAAAACCTTAGAGAATATGACAAGGTCCAGAAACAGCTGAAACAAGCAAACTGTGGGCCAGTGAAATATAATTTTGCTGTTATTTATTAAAGAACCACGAGTTTTGTGTTGGTCTGACAAGTTCAGGGTTTCTGGACTTGTCTAGGCTTTTCTTGTTCAGGTGTGATAATAATTTATCTAACAATCAGATAAGTATTGTCCAAATTTATTTTAGTTTAGTTTTAATTTATAGCAATAACAAGTATTTACTCTGTGTACATGGAATGACTATAGAACAAAATGTGATGTCGAATAGTACAGGCACACGGTGATACTAACAGTCCTGTACTGGAAATACAAATCACAATGGTCAGTTAAAGGTCAATACAACTGGAATTGTTCAGGTAAAAATATGGTTTTAGAGATAACAAAGAAAATAGATAAACTGAATATCTGAACTGACAAGAAAAAGCATGTAGGGAGACCAAATTAACAGAATGTATAAAAGGCAACCAAAGCAGACTCAAAGCTGAGGAGGAAGATTCCATCTACATCAACATCAACATCATGTGAATCTTGGCAAAAAGGAGAAAGAAACCCCAACCCTCATGTTACCCTCCTCCCATTGGAGACCTCAGGTTGCTGACCTCACCTCCCCAAATTCTGCTTGAGTAATACCAAAGCTCTCACTCTTAGGACCCAGAGGAAGTCTGGAAAGGTGAGTTTAACAAAAAAGAAACAATGACAGATTTTTTGCT
Organism: Arenaria interpres; assembly: GCA_013399435.1. Lineage (NCBI taxonomy): Eukaryota > Metazoa > Chordata > Aves > Charadriiformes > Scolopacidae > Arenaria > Arenaria interpres. The sequence goes on along the minus strand of VXAK01016780.1, from coordinate 44,577 downwards.
TTAAAATGCAACTGTTGTATTAAAGCTTTTACGTATTTCAATATTAGGTCTGTCTGACTGCCAAAGGGCACTGCTGAAGGACATTCCAGTGGGTCTTCTGGAAATTTTGAAGACCCTTCTGTTATTGCAGCTCATTATGGGTAAGGGAATTCCTTCTGGGTTTCACATCATCCATCATCCATGTTAAGAGAGCCATTGGGGTCTGCTCTTATCCTCCTTCTATGTTCTGCTACTTCTGATGACCAAAGACATTCAAATCCATTTGAATGTTTTACAAGGTGAAAAGCATGCAGAATTTGAATCAAACTGAAAAGGGAAAATGTATGTGCTCAGCAACTCAGAAAAAAAACCAAACACAAACCAAACCAAACAAAACCCATACATTGCATTTCTTTGGCCTGACAGGTACAAAGATAACTACTAAAAACGAAGATGTTCGACACCTGGTAAAAGAAACTGCACTTCATAAGGTAAGGCTCTTAGTTTGTATGCTTGCAGCACAGTGCGTCACTGTAAGAAACACACTGATTTAAAACTTCACCATCAAAAATAACTAGCAATTTAAGAATACTAAAATATAGTGAAATCTTGTATTGGAGGGTTGTCATAGTCATAGTACTCTCAGTGGCAGAATCTAGTGGAAGACTGCAGCTTTTGAAAACCTTACATCCTCTCTGCTTCAGATGCATAACTAAAATCAAGAATGGGAGAAAGCAGATGATATAAACCACAGCCATTATGCATCTGCACTAGAAAACTCTGCCAGGCATGAAACGATAAGTTAACACTATACAGACCATGCTGCGTGGGCATGGGGCTCTGTGCAGTCAGTGCTTCTGTCCTTGAATAGGATATCTTGTATGAACAGAATACCCTTTTGCCGCCTGCCCCTACTCTGTTGCTATGGTCATCTCTAGTTTAGATGGGGTCTAAAGAGACATACTGGAAGAAGTGATCATATTTTACTGAAAATTTTATGTAGCAAAGTCTGAAAATGGCTTCTGGAGATTAAAGTGAATGCAGAGATTAAGAAGTAAATTTTTAAAAAATGTATTTCTTAGCCATCTGGAGTTAAAATGCTTACAAGAAGCACCACTGAGATTTTGAGATTTCACTTTTTTTTTTTTTTTTAATAATGAGGTGGCTTTAGATTTAATACTGTTCAATATTTATTTCTAGATAAAGAAATAGGTCCAGATTTAAAAAGGTGTTCAGTGGTCTTGATATGAAATAGATACCTAGTGATATTTTTAAAGTCCTATATGATGTGGTCTTTTCGATAAAATCCTACAGGATGCCTGTGTTCTTCACTAGATGCAGAAATACCTATGAATGCTGCAGCGAAGATGATTTTCCACATCGGATGCTTCCTCTACACTTGTCTTACCTTTCACAAACAGAATTGAGTAGCTTCACTGCAAACTGGAGAAGTTTGGAAAGGTCAGACATTTTCCAATTAGAACAATGTTAATATTTTTCAGATTAAAAACTCTGCTATGACACCGTCAGTTTTCTGTCAGTTAATCTCAAATTATTTCTAGGTGCAATACCTTCTCCCATAGCTGCACTAAGGTCTTTTTGCGATTCAAATGACTCTCATCAATCAGGGAAGACGGACATGCCTTGACTTTTAATTGCACTTGATGTTTTACTATAAGTAACTTCAAAAACTACTTAACGTTATGGATCAAATTCTAAATTACTTAGCAGCTACCATTCAAATTATTTAACTGTATTCAGCATAGTTTTAAGCACAGCAAAACTCTTTTTGCTGGAGGAATAACTGATCTTCGTGTAGAGGGATCTTCATTATATACATTCATTAGCAGATAGCTTATTTTCCTACATTAGGTATAAGAAAAACAAACACTTTTGTTCACATAGAATTTTAGGCATGTGTGCAATTTTAGGGATACGATTCTAATACAAGATCAAATGGAGATGCACATGTTTATGGTTGTAAGACAGTAGCTAGTCCATGTTATTTCTGGATCTTCCTATTTCATAGTTTAAAAAGCTAAAATGTTCATTATGGTGATAAAATCAGAGTTATGACCGACAGTGGAATGAGGGTATTGCGTAATTTGTAAATTCCCATTGCAAAATGCTCAGCAATTAGTAGAATGGCAATTGGCAGGCACTTAAAGATGTAGAAATCACTCGTAAAGGTTATCTTAATGTCAGTATTCTGACAGTTCCATACATATTAATATAATTCATTCTTACAATGATCTTTAGTGGTGAAATAGGTACGCAGCAGAAAACAGATTCATAGGGAAATAACTTGACTAAGTAAACTTTAGTCATTCCATTTGGAATATTTTTTAAACCTGAACATTGCTGATACTAGCGATGTAACTGCCCTCATTCCAATTTGTAGAAAAGAGAATGCTCTGAAAAAAACCCAAGAAATTAAGCCAATTGAAAGATCTTGCGTTATAACCAGAAAGAACAGGGTGTATACAAAAGCAAAGGCAAAATCTAAAGTAAAATAATCAGGGAAAACTGTTAACTGGCCCTTCTGTATCCAAACCAACGCTCTATTTTGGTGTTTTAATTAAAATGCCTTCATAAGCTATGTTAATGACTAATTCTCTGCAGTATCTCTAGGATTTTACGGCTCTGTCTTGCCCACAATTTTCCTTATGCTATCATGTCAATTGTAGATGGTTCTTAGACCCTTCAAAAGAATAACTCTTTTACAAACTCTGAAACATTTACATTATCAAATACCGATGTACTTCTACATCAATCAATATCTATTAAAATTCAAAAATATGTGACTCTCTCAGAGATCTTAAAAATTTATCATGTGGTGGTAAAGATGTCTGGCAATACCAAGCATAGCATATTCTTTCAACTTTTTTTTTCCCCTATGGGCAAAGAAGACTAGTGCTTTCAAAGGTTACTTTAAGGTCAGGATTTCAGTATGTGATAAAAGGAGCTCATTCTTTATCTTGTAATGAGCTCAGTAGGCCCATTTGATGTAGACCAAATGGTCAAAATGAAATCTTTCATCCCTTTGTCATTCATGCAGACTTTCTCAGCTTAGTTTTTAGTGATTTCCATTTTTCTTTTTACCCAAATGAACATCAGTACTATGCAATATGTATTTTGCTTTGAGGTATTTAACTATTATTCCCAGCATTTACCAGATACCTGCCATGGTTTCCCAAGTAGTGACTTGATTTAACAACACAAATGCTACTTTTTAAATTGTTTCACTTGTTGTGAATATAGTCCACTGTTTTGGTGACCAAAATGAATGAAAAGTCTATTGTGAAATATAAAGTTAATAATAGGTCCATGTTTAACACCTGTTACTTCTGCATGTTGTTTTCTAACATCAGCCAGTTAGAGACATCTTTTCCTCTCTCCACCTCTTCTCTACACAGATAACTCTGCACGATATGCCTTCCTGTAAAACGTTATCCACGCAAAAAATAACAAGCAAGATATTACACACAGAATCACCATACAACAGTGAAAACAGCATTTCCCTGAAGAAAATGAATTCTTTGTTCTTTTACCATTGTCTTTTTCAACACTATGTATTTCCTGATGCTGATGCACTGCTGTCAATCCTCATTTGGCGCACCATCATATTGTTCACATCACTGTTCTCCAAATTTAACATACAGGCAAGAATTTTCATGTGGGAAGTCTTACCCTCTCCAAATCTGATGGGACTTTGCTGGCAGTCTTGAATAACGTTTGGTCTCAGAAGTGTTGTCCAATATAGATGTAATTAAAATTCTCTAATCCCACACAGCAGCTAGCAAAGCTTTCTCAGAGTCTGAGCATTTCTCATCTTTCAGTCATTCAGCCGTTTACTGCTCTGAGCTGTAACTTGGTTCTTATTCCTGTGACTGCTTTGTGCACACAGTGTTATGAGCTAGGCTAGCGTGAACACAGAAGAATTTTCCCTTTATGCAGAAAGGCTAAGCAAGATTTACACCACTTATTTTTCACTTCACTTCTTTAACTCTGTTCCAACTTTCAAAACTGTAGCCAGTCTGCCTGAATTTAATTCAATGGCTGTGCCATTCCACCTTGGGATCAGTTAAAAACATTTCTTTTTCTTTTCTCTTATTCCAGTTCTATGGCTGATCTTTAAACACAGATGGGTTGAACCATTCACTCTAACTTATGCTCTCCTTGGCAAATACTGAATAATACTTTTAAAAAATTACTCAGAGTTTTGGCCTTTTCTGTTCCATTTGTGCAGTGACATTTCTTGGGCAATTTTTCTATCTGTAGAATGAAATTAAAAGGGGAGGATAAGGTGAAATCTTTATTTTTTGTCCAGAAATTTCAGTTACCCTATTACGTAGTATTTATCTGGGATTGTCTCTGCATCTTTTCAAACAGTCTTGGCTCTGTTACCTTTTATTGTACTGACTTGGATGAAAAAAATATTTAATTTGGAAAAACAAAGACATTTGTAAGATAAAAATTTATAGTGGCTTCCACATTATTTACAAAATCTTAACTACAAGAAGGTGTTTTTTGCAATAGTAGAGCCACAAAAGCAAACTGACAAAAGTAATGCGTCAGCACATTATCAGGTGCAACAGAGGCATGAATAAGAATTTTTTTCAGTACATTATCATCTATTAGAACCTAAGTGTTTGTAAAGAAGAGAAAATATCTGCTCAGAGTTTGCCACAGTGAGTTAAAAATGGACATCCATTTATTTGCAAGAAAACGCCCATTTAGAAACTTTTGAAGTATTCTTCTGATTTGCCACAACACTAAAAAAAATAAAAACAATAAAAATGTAGAGCTGAAACAGTAACATGAGACATGGTACCTTCATTATTGAGATCCAGTGTATCAACTCTATCTTTTGTTTCCATGCTAAAAACTAAAAACATGAATTAACTTTTAAGCTAGAACAAGTCTTTATCTTAAAAAAAATCACTGTAGCTAATAGTTTCATTAACATACACACAGTTTTCCCAATTAGCTGTTCAGAATCCTAATCAATGAACAGAGGTGACTCAAGCACTTGCCATCTTTTCTTAATGGAATAGATGCTACCATCTTGATTTCAGTTTCTGCCCATGCTGTTCAAAAACTGAGGCTGAAGCCAAAAAGCACCTTTCCCAAACAAAAAAACAATCAAAAAATTCCCCAAATCCCCAAGTCCCCAGCTAAATAAATTTTAAATTTCTGCAACACATTTGGAAAAGGTGAAATAATATCACCTTCCATATGGCCATAAAATTTAGTGCCAGTTTGGCAGAAAACTGTGTTCTTCTGACAGCAGAATGGCCACAAATAAAACAAAATCTGAGCTGACCATATGATCGTACAATACTGTATTTAAATTGATCATCTTTACCTTATTACCAAGAATACAGCCTAAACTGGCAGGCTCAGCTCCTTTTATCTTTTCTTTATGAGCTCTGCAAAAGCATGAAAAACATTCACAAATCATAGAGCTGCCATGGTGCTCCTCGGTTTTCTCTTTCACTTTCTCCCCAATAGTCTTGTAGCAAACCTTGAGAGCATGTTTTTCCTACACCCCTTTTCCAAAGCAAATAGTAACGCATTCTTCTATTGTACCACTCCTAACTCCTTATTCGAGTATCATCCAAGGCTATGTTCAGTTTAGCAAATCACATATGTAAGACTGACTCCTTCAATACATCACAAGAATATGCAAGAGCATAGGAATCAAGGGTCATTTGTTTTCCACATATGGTTAGCAATAGAAAGCTTTGACCTAGCATATACCATGTGCAAACCCTGCCTTAAATATTGTAATTGCTTTGAGAATGTCAAAGGGCAATCCAAATACAAAATATTTCTCCCCTGTCTTGATAAGGAAAACACTCATGGTCACGCTGATCAGACATATAGGAACTGTGCAGTCCCTTTGGTATGTGAAGCTGGATAACCTAGCCAAATCTTGAAAACCTTTGTGTCTCTCCTGACAATCCTCAGCAAAACTCCTCAATATGGTTCTGCCACCTAGATTTCTCCCATTTACCACAAGTGATCCCCAACTGGGATAATCTGCTATTCATTACATTCTAAAAGAATTGAACTTTGGGGAAGGAGGAATGTTTCTTGTCTATGTCTTTTTGAATGGGAAACTTATGGAGCACCTCTACCACTGAATTTCCTAAATGTCCAGCAAAGACTCCAAAGTGGTTATTTACTCTACTGCTCTTCCTGAAGATGAATTAGGGTTAGGATTTTTGATAGCAAAGAAAGTGTAACAAAATGGATGCATTTCTGGATTTAGTTTGCTTCACAGTGGCCTGTGAAGAGAGTCAAATCTGTTGATGAACATAGCATAGATGAATAGCATAGAGGAAGACAAAGATTATGAGAACTAATGTCCACATAAAAACAGATTGGATTTCAAGAAGGCAAACTGTTGGGTCTCATGCTATGGACTAAAAGCAAGGGGATGAACCCTGTTAAGGCAAACCAGCTATTTGTGCAAAAGATAGTGTTGGCAAAATGACCAATGGGAATAAACCAGCCATGAAAGCATTTATGATGGAAATTAGGAGGTTTCAGCCATCAGAAGACCAACATGCTGGAGTAGATTCCCAAAAGAGATAGTGTGGGGGGAAAAATAAACTATTTTAAGCTTGATCAGTTTGGGAAATGGATTATATGGCCAGACTGCCAATATTAGCAGCAGGTGGAACTGAGGATCCAAATGGTTCCTTTCCATCTATGTGCCACAGAGTAAATCTGGCTCAAACAACTGGCATTTTTACTTAGTAAAGTGAATGGAAGGGAAGTCAGCCCCTAAGAGACTTAGAATTCAAAACAGCTTTGCTACAGAAGCCAAGACAAAGACACAGAAGGGTTTTAACTATACCATCTAGAAAACAAATATATTAAATATTTAAGTAGGTTTCATCTAGCACAACTTAGACATCTTAAATGTATGTTTTTGAACCTGTTTCAGATAACTTGAACTCTCTTCTTTTTTAATCAAGAGAGAGAAAAAGTTAGTGCTAGAAAGCAATTTATTTGATCTATCTTAAATGTCTATCTTAGTTCAAACTCCAATTTTTATCACCTTTTTGAGCACCAGCTTGTCAGTGTCACAATTTTATTACGAAGTTATCTTTTCCACTTTGTAGGCAAACATATCATTTAAGGTTACTTTTATTCATCTCATACAAGTGATTCACCATCTGTGAATTCCAAAAGACAAAAGTAAGAAAGAAATAGAGAAAGAAAAGAAAAAAAAAAAAAAAAAAAAAGAAGAAAAGAAAGAAAGGAAGACAAGATAGGGCTCTCAGAGGAAAATTTTCTTAGCAGACTGAAAGAAAACCAAAATTCCTAACAAACTGTCCCAGCCCTAATGCATTGCCTTTTTTTCCATACAGCCTGTTTATGCTAGGATAAGTTACTTGTCTAATTAGCCAGATGATCCAGGTATGCTAGTGGCTATTGATGACTTGTGGTGAATTAAAATCTAAATTGTTTAGCCTTCAATGACAACTTGTGAACAGTTCCTCACATAGATAGCTCAGCTGAATTAATTAGGACTCTCCGTATGAATGATACTTGTAAAAGATGAATATTCTGGTTTGAGGTAGGTTTTTGTTGCCTGGAGAGTATGTGTGCCCTGCTTTACACTCTGCAGCACGCAGCAGCAGTAGAAGGGGGTGAACAAGGTGTACCATTCTTGCAGAATTCTGCAAGGAACATAGCCAGTTTGAGCAATTTGGGCTAATCTCATGTGGGTTTCACATGTGGTTGCCCCACATGAGAGAACAAGAGAGCTTTTTTGACTCATGGCACCTTGCAGGCACTGTGTTTATAACTGACTGAAAGGCTCCAGTCCATCAGTTCCTTGTTATGATGATACCCTTAGAATTTGCTATTGAACTAGTGTGTTGCTTTTCAAGACTCATGAGGCTTCATTTTGTAACTGTGTCTTCAATATTATTTACCAAGATCTATTTGTTATCTATTTGGCTCTTTTCATACCAGGAAAGTAATCAGATTTGTTCCTAATATTATTTGTATGACATGTTTATGAGAATATTCAAATTTTGGAGAAGAGCCAGGATCTAGCTCTTACCAAACAAAAGCAGCCTTGACTCTGTCCTTATCAGAGGGATTAGTCCCTTAATTTAGGAAATTCTACTGGAAGGCTTTAAGTATTTTCCACAAGGCTGGTTCCTGCATTCCACTAACATCAATAGGAACTCTGCAAGCTGGGCTCCTCCAATATTAAACTGAGTGTTTTACTTGATGAGTTGCACGTTGTTCTTGAGCCTCAAAACTTAATTAATACTTGGAGTGCTGGTATTCTAACAACATAGATTAGCTTTAATTAGATATTTTTTTTCTTACATTGATTCCTAGGAAGATTTAAAAACACAGCTTCCAGTAATACTAATAGGAGGTGCATATCTTAATCCTTTGGTCTTCAGGGGGAGAACAAGTCACCAAGAAAGCAAAAGCCACTATGCAGCATTTGAGGAAGCTCAGTGATTCTGAACAAAAAATTTAAGCAGCACAGCACAGTTTTCTTCATAGCGTTTGCTTGCCTAGAACCTGCTTCATTATGGATTTTAATACTGGTCCCTGAAATAGTAAAAGTAGTAAAGAGCAGGAATTAAATCGCTGCCTCTTCTTCCCCTTGAGACAAATACTTTTAAATAAAATGACTACACTAAAATTAATGCCATTCCTAAAGCAGACAGCAAAAAAGCATATGTTATGTAAACTAAGACTTACAAGAACAGCTCTTACCACTGTGATGTAAACAAAAAAAGCTGGAGGCCTGGCTAACATTACAGAATCCAATATTTTTAAAATGGGCGGAGACTTGCTAATTCTGATTCGGGTCTATTATATTCAGTTCTGTTATATTTTGTATAAGCAAATGCCCGAGGGCAAAACAGTAGCAGTAGCAATGATACAGTACCAAAGTCGCTGAGGTAATACAACAGTACATTAAGACACATTGACTGACATAGATTGTTTTAAAAATATTAAGACCAAATAGAGGCGTTTATCTTCTTTGGCACGTCTCTGATATTACCTGCTGTTTTTCTTGCTAGTGTTGTTTGTTTAATATATTATAAATATTTATTTTACTCTTCAAAGGGAATAGCTTTCTGAGAAAGTTAGTGGACATTAGTTCATATTACTAACTAAAACATCCATTTAAAAATAGAGTTCTCGGTCAGATTGCATTTGATAAAGCCATATTGGTCTAGACCTCTGTCCTGAGTTATTACTTGAATTCAGTGGGGTTACAAAGGTATAACTGAGGCTTGAATGCAGTCCTGAATACCATTTTAAGAGTATGAGATCCTACTGTTAAAAACATAACTCTGAAAGCTGACAATAAATAAAAAATACCCAGGTTTTCCCTTGGTGCCAGCTGAGAGAGAAGATACATTAATTTCAGCTCCCTGTAGGCGTATTGAAAGTCACTACCTCAGTGGGGCTGCCCCACGTGCTCCACACCGACCTGGCCTCTGGACACATATGGGAATTGATACAAATCCTCTGGCCTCATCTCAGGAGTTTTCTGTGGGTACTTTCAGCACTCCTCAGCTAAAAACACTAACCACATAATTACTGATGACTCTCTGATCTCCATTACTCTGCAACTGTCCTCTTCATACTTTATCCATAATGGGATTTTAAGGAGAAAACTCTTCCACAGCCTGCATCTGGTGTGCCATTGTCCTGCTACCATGTCAATATGGACTTTGTGCTGCTTCATGATGTCATAATGCTTTCTGTTTTACACAGGAATAAAAAAAGACCCATTTGGGTCCCAGTGTTTTATCAGAGACTGATATACTACCCTGTGTCACTGTGCGAAATCACATGAGCACACAAGACTCAGTTCCCTCCTCCCTTCCTATTTTATTTATTTTGTGCCAGTGGGGTCCTGGCCAAGAAAAGGCCTAGAGGATATTGAGGAGCAGAACAGGCTCTTGTGAAGCAGTTAAAGTGGGATTGCAAGTTTAACACAACACATGCAAATCTCACTAGGCACTGAAAGGCACTGGCACTAAAATCCAAATCCAATGTTTCTGTATTGCCAGTTTCTGTAGTCTGTTAAAAGTGGGGTTTCAGTGGATAGCTGGGACTTGATACTACAGATGTTAGGGTTTCCTGCTGTACATAAGGAAGCCCAAGTGAGTTATGATTAACTGTGAAATTCATATGCCATAATGTTCTTTGTCATCACTTCTCAGGAGAGAATATACTGCAGCTGTCTGTAAAAAGGACATGTATAATGTGGCCCTTTGCTAGCACACTTGAACAAAGTTCAGAATACAGTTGTCACAAATCATGAGAAAAAATAAAATGAAAAGAATCTATTCACAGCAGAGGCAGTCTCATTCTGAGTGGCATTATTTGAGGTTTATTCCTATTGCACTCTTCTTGCTTTTCAGATTCATTAACATTGCAAAGCACAGAAGAGTTGCTTTTGTGTCCACATCAAAATCATTATCCCAATAAACACTAATTAGTGCCTTTGGGCTCAATCATATTCCCACTGCAATCAATGCCAAAAAATTGCATTGATTTCAAAAGAAAAAGAATAAGGTCTTTTGTCAGTAGCTTTGGAGAGGTCAAAGAGAGGCTGATCTACCTTCCTATATCTGGAGTCTTCACTGTTTGTATTGCTAACTGTCATTCAAACTTACCAGCAGTAGCAAAGCTGAGATCCCTGCAGGTTCAAACCTTACTGTAATTTTAAGACTAGGAGTTAACATTCTCAAATATGTTAAAATGTCTTTGGAATGTCAGCTCTGGCAACTTTCAAGCAGCTCAGGCTTCTATATGTCAGATTTTTAAATGCATTTAAGTGACCAACGACACTTTGACCAGGTTTCCAAGTTAGGAGTAGAGGTTTCTTTTACAGCTCCACCACTGATTGTACTGAAACTCCCATCTGCATTTCATTTTGGCTATAAACTTTAAGCGCTTACACACAAAGAGCCCAAAATAAAAGAGTACAGGTGGTCCATAGGTTTGTGTCTGGATGGATGAAACAGGGACAGACCTAAGCTCTGGTCCCTGGTCTTCGGATGTCTTATACATTAATGCTTCAGTAATGAAAACCCAGAAATGCCACAAAGAATAGGACTGGAAACAAAACCTGGAACACTTTCCTCCTATAACTACCCTTAGTTTATTTGGAATTAAAAGAAAAAGTGCCTCTCTTCACCTCCCTTCCTCCCCTACTATAAACATATAATTTGTCTATAATTCTAAAATAAATTTAGATATCTAAGTTGCTTTAGAAATTGAGCTATGGGTTCTTGACTCACATGGGCTCAAAGTAATCAGGTCCTACATAGGTCCTTTTTTCCTGTTTTCAGCAGAAAATTAGGAACCTCAATGATTATGGAAAATGTGGAAGCCATGCATCTAACCTTTTAGCACACCTAAAACTTTCCTCAAAGGATTAGCTAATGCAATGTGTTAGCATAGTGCTGGATTCCCTATGCAATAGTATAGGCAAGCTTCAAAGGCAATAGCTAAAAGTCCTTGCTTAAAGATCTGATTCATAAAGGAAAAACAGATTTATAGTCTATTAAAATGTTGTGGGCATTACTATTACATTTCAGCTGGGTCTGCCCCTTTTTAATTGCATAACCTTGATAAAGGTTTGAGATAAAGGGGGAATTTAGTACAGAAATCATGAGTAGTGTACAGTACTTATTCCCCAGTTAAAAGAGACTTTATTGCACTGTGTTTATATGTACAGGACCTATTCCTAGGAAATAATTTATTCAACAAGTTTATGGACATTTTTCTGGCTGCTGAATTATCTGCAGGTATTTTGTAAATTTGCTTATCCTATGAAAGCATGTGACGCGCTCTCAGGACCACGTCTGTCTCATTTCACAGCTCTTGTGGGAGCAGGGCTGCACAATCTTCCCTTGTAATTTATTGTAGTATTAAAGTGTAAGCAAAAATGCATTGGTGGTGCAAATTAACTGCTTTTTCTCTACCCTTCTTTCACTGCAGATCAGCTGAGAAGGGCCACTCTCTTCTTTCCTGTCCAATTTCTTCCCAAGACCCAGTAAAAGGGTATCTGTGCTTTCAAGAGTATTGGAAGGAACAGTTCAATTTAAGCCATTTAAGCCAAGAAATGGCAGTTATTAACAGAAGAGCTTTAGTCAGGTGCTATGAAAGGATTTGAGGTTTCCAGAGAGCTGATATTGTCCCATTCTAATCTCACTTCAAATGTTTGTCTACTCCAGCCACAACACATCTGCTGACATAGAAACATTGCTGTGGATCAGGCTCCTTGAGCAGCTGACTCAAGGCTCTTGATGTTGCAAGCAACCAAGTCCTAAAATTTTCTTAGTCAGAGATTAAGTTCTATCTTATGCTGCCTCACATTTTTTGTTGGAAAGTAGACTTAGAATTTAGCATCACCAATGATAACGGATTATTTCCTTTTTAAAGAATTAACTTATAGTTTACATTTTTCTTGTGTTAACTGATCTCACATTTATTTCAATGCAATATTTGTACAGAGAGGGTGATCATACTCTCTCCAATTCACCTTCTGTGACAGTAAACAAAAATTCTTTTTTTTTCTTCCGTCTCATGAGGTAGTTTCTCTGTTTCCCTGATTATCTCCAGACATTTTTTGCAAGTCTGCTTACTTTTTTGTTCATCTTTCTTGAGCATGGGTGATGAGAACTGAACTTTGTGTTTCCAGGAAATGCCTTACTAATGCCTTGCATGATGACACTATTATTTCCCTGTTTCCAACAGAATTATTTCCCCTGATTGAGGTCCTCCGAAACCCACAGTTGCCTTCTGCTGGTGATAGTGACTGATGGATGCACCCAAATGTTCAGCCTCTGTCATTTCCTACTGATGAACTCTCAATTCAGAGCATAAATTCTCGTTAGTTCTCAAGTGAGCAGCCTTACTTTCTGCATTATTACATTTCTTCCCAGAGCTATGACTCCAGTTCTCAGGGTCAGACTACTTGTAGAATATTCCAATCTTCCTCTGTAGCGATAAAGCTTCCTAGCTTACTGTCATCAAATTTCACTGGCCTACTCCTATATATGTGCTAAGCTTGTCAGTGGGCATATTAAATAAAATTACCTTCCAGACCCATCCTTGATGAAGTCTTCTATCCATGCATGAGATGATATCGATCTTATCTATGGCTATTTCCCCTTTACTTTTTCCTTAACATCCCCATTTACTTTACGATATTAAAAGAGTTACAAAATCCAGGTGAATTAGATCTTGTAACTAGGAAATCTGGTATCTTATCAGGGAAAAACAGGCTCCAGTGTAGCTTTTATAAAGACTTTTCCTTATTTTCCAACAGAACAAAAGAATACTTGTAGAGAATCTGACCAAAAGCCTATCTAGCTCATGACCTTCTCACTGTCAGTCATCAGAAGCAGGTATCTGGGAAAAAGCATAAATTTAGGACATGGAAACAGTTATACTTCTGCAGGTTTCTACCCTAAACTCTCAAGATTGCCTGATGCATAGGGGGTGCCCGTATTTTATAGCCTCAGGAAAGTTTTTGAAACATATCACCTGTTTCCCTTAAAATTTCTTTTCTTTTTTTTTTTTTTGATTGCTTCCACTTATACATCACTTACACATCTTTCTTAAATAGAAATACAATATACGCCATTTCCTCTGTGTGTGTGACTGGCCTAAAATGTTTGTAAACTAGATATCATGTATCAGAATTCATCTAAAACGTTAGGTGATGTTTAGGAAATTCACCCTTATTTCAGGAATGTTAATTATCTGAGTTTGGCTTCCACAGTTTTTCCACATTGAAATTTCATCCCTCCCATCCACCACTGCACATTTTCCCCTGTGTTCAAGCATCATCATTTGTACTCAAGTCTAAGGAGAGCTCATTTAGTTTTGAGTCCTGTCTGGATTGCCACTCCTTGCTCTTTTTTACTGCATCTTTGGCAATTAGCTTCAGTTTACAATATCTATCTCAATGTGAGTTTTACCAATTCTCACCTTATCCATAAAGCTTCTGTGTTCTGAGATAGAACTTCCTTTGATGGCAAATCCTCTATTAAATTCAAGCACTTTGTTTTCTCCTGTTACCCTCTTTGAAATCATTATTTGTCCAGTCCTGACAGGGGCTGTTCCCTACAAGTTTTCTTCTGTGTCTATTTAGGATAGAAGGTCCAGATACCTTTCACACCTTTAATTTAATGAAATTTTAAAGCTTAGTCAGTTCATCTGTCTTTGCTAATTGCAACTCTTAGTTTATAAAACTCTCAAAGACAGAGAAAGCAAGAACCTTAGTAACAGACCAACTTCTATATTCTATATAACTTGAAGCTAGAGACACAGGTTGACTTCCAATTGAAACAGTATCAGATCAATGGCTATCATCCCCATCCCTTTCTCAATTGTTTATACCTGCCTGCTTCTCAAAAATTACTGTCCTTTCAAGTATTTTCAAGTGATTGCTCCATTCCAGACAAAACAAGTCAGGCTAATTTGAACAGTCTCAAGGGTGGTCTGTGTTAACCTGGACCTTTTTGTTGAAATAGATTAGAAAGTGATCAGAGGACCAACTCGTCCAGCAAAATCCATAAAGCAACAATCTTCATGAGCATGTTGCAGCAACAATGCAGGATGAGCTTCAGGGTGGTAGACTTATGTCCACCATACCTATAGACAGTAAATGACGTGCATGTACATCCTGACTCCATCACGATGCAAAGTCAGACAGGCTGCTTCAGAGCACCCTTCACAGTAGTTGAGATGCATTTGCTTGAAAACATTACAAAATAATCAAATACAATAGTGCATATTACTGAATGAGATTAGGATTTTAAGGGTAACTCATGTTTAGACATGATTTTTTAGGTAGTAAATTTTCAAACTTACCTAGGTGTCAGTGATTAATTGCAGAAATGTTGTTTTGATGCCATAGCTATTCACAATTCCCTTCAGAATTAGCAGTTAGCACCCAAAATTCGTGTATCAAGATAGCCGAACACATCAAGTATGACACGCTCAAATGATAAGTTAAACACATTTTATTTTCAGCTAGTGTAACACTGGTAAAAACACCAACAATTTCTTCCTTTCTTTCGAAAAAGGGGTCAACAAACATTTAACTTGGAGAGCAGCAGGTACCCATGACCCCGTTGTTACAATGTGGAGGAATGTCAGCTGTACAGTGCTGCCTTGGGTATAAAGCTGGGACCTTGAACTTTCATGCCAAAAGATGGCCAGTTGAAGCATACTGCTTCCTGAGAATTATTCATGGTTATTGTAATCTACTGAATTTGTTCCTTATTTGTTTGTGTAGGAAGATATCTTTGTACAGAGACCAAACACTGTCACAGAAGCACCTTGTGAATTGCAAATACAGTGAGTATTGAATATAATCTTCCTAACAGAGAAAAGAGAAGCTGATCCACTATCTTTTGTCTTAACGACCATGCAAAATTATTGTTTAAGTAGGTTTAGCACTGGAAAATCAATTTTCCCCTCCCCCCTGATATCTTGTTTTAAAATGGTTCATGTATTTTAGGAATGGATTATTTTTTTCAAAATTCCTTAGGTTGTAAAGCTTTTTATACCACATTTCTGTGTGGTTTCTAGAAACAAAAAGATAAATAAAATGGAAGGGGCAGTAATGAGCTAGCTACTGCACTAATAGGCATTAGCACTGATAGAAATCAGATATGCAGGAGTTTATTTGTACTGTTCAGTGAAGTTGAAGCTTATAAGAATATCTGCAGAGATTTTAGCTTCCTCTAAGTTTTTCAGAAGAAGAAGAGGAAGAAAATGCTAAAAAAATAGCATCCTCTTATTCAAAATCTAACTATAGTCAATAAAACAGAAAGCAGAACAGCAACATCTTATCTCTTGGAACATATGAAGAGCATTGGCAATGTTTGTCTTCCTGATGACTTGCATTGCTTCCTATTCAGACACTTTTCACTGGAGCTCAAAGACACATACTGTTTGCCACTTACTGGAAAATTAGACTGGATGAAGTCCAGAATCAATTTTGTTTCTGAATGTAAAAGTGCAATAGAACATATACGGTGATAAAGACCTTAGAGCATATGTTAATTGTTTCAGAAGGTCTTTGTTGCAATTAAATACTCAACTAAAATATTCTAGTAATATTTGGAGTTTACCCACAGAGCAGAACTGTCTAGTTTTCTTAATACTCATCATTATTAAAAGTTAAAAAGAAAAAAAAATAAGAAAATAAAGAATTACAGATAGTTTGTGCAATAACTAAACTTCTAATCTTTCTATGCTCTTATTTATGCAGCTGATATTTCCATAATATCTCAAGTATGATAATTTTTCTTTGTTAATATTAAGGAAGCACAGCTAGCCTTTATCAAAACAGAGTCGTATAGTTCAGAAACATAGATGCAAAAGAAAGCAGCAAATTGAGCTAGAAAGAATCTAGATATGTCTAGCTTTAACAGCATAAATGGCTAAATGGCAGGGTAGGGATCACGTTATTGTGCTAGTAGGCTCCCCTTCCAGCCCTCCTACCAGAATCAACAAGGATTTTCAGCAGATGAGGCAATCTGGAGATGATGATGCTACTCAATGTAAACAGCAATCCATGGTACCAGAATCATACCACAATTCTGATCAAAGACAGATTTGGGAAAAAGTACCTCCTGAAATGTAGGGTTGCCTAAACAGAGTATCAGCTTTCTGAGCCACATGAAGGTTAACCCAATACTGACAGGCAGTTTTCTTTTTTTTTTTATTTTTCTTTTTTTTTAATTATTTGTCCAGGTTTCCCAGTGTGTTTCACATTTTTCAAGAATGAATTAACAGCATTTTCTGGCATGTGTTCATGTGTTCTTTGTCTATTTTTTTCTCCTGGAGGGATGAAACATCCTCACAGTTTCCAGGTCAGGAAAGTTAAAACATACTTGTCCTTCATTTCTGACAATTTTCAGAATACTTTAAGTTCCTAATATATTTTTTTAATTGAAATCTCAAATATGTTGATAGAAAATAATGACAGAAGTAGTTAATTTCCTTGCAGTAAGAAGATGTTTCCAAAGTGGATTAGTGAATTTGTAGTGTATCTTATTGCAGCAGTGAAACTTTATGCACTGTATTAATTGGGAATGTTTTCCACACTGCTCAGGTAATCAATTTCCAGTCCTGGGCAACAGACCAAAATATGCTAAAGATCGGAGTCCAATGCTCTTGGTCAGAGTCATTTGTCTTTTTTTCACACAAATAAGATCTGCATCCATTAGTAAGAAGAAGCAGGAAATAGGTAGAAACTGCCCTAATAAAGTCAGTATTCAAAAGACATGAAAGGCTATTTATAAATTGAAAACACCACTGAGCTTAGTGATCCTGAATCTTTATTTTAGCTAGCAATTCTGACCAGAGAAAGAAAAATGGTGGACTTCTAAAAGCATCCTAAAAACAATAGACAGCCACTTAGTGACATTCTGCTTTCAAAATCTACGGATTTGATTTTAATTAGGCAGTTAGAATTAACAGTGATAAGGGGCAGAAAATATGGGTGCATCAAACTCCTTATTTCTTCTTTCCACTAGTCTTCACTGGCTGTCCATGTTGTTGCTGGAATACCAGATTTGTCTATCCACTGCAAAATCATGAAGTACTCAACATTTTCAGGTTCAGTAAAGGCCTCCCAGCCAAATCAAATAACTGAAACCTGAGTAGAATTAAAAGACTTCCTCACTTCTTGTTGAGAATAGTTCAGTCTGACAAAAATGGCTATGAAAGGGTGTAGGAAGTCTACTAAGCAACATATTCCTTTCTTTCATTAAAGCATCTCTATGTTTTAGTGGGGCATCCATTTAAAAATCTATGTCTTTAGAAATATGATTTTTTTTTTGTGTGTAGCATTACAAATTGAGCTAGCTTCAAAGTGCGCTAAAAGCATCAGATGTAAGCATATCACATTTACTGTCAATTCAAGTGAACATTATAGGTCGAAGTGGTCTTTCTGCGTGTTTTCAAAAGCATTTAAAATATCAAACTTCAATTAAAATGGTAGGTGTTTAATGCAGTGCAAGTTTACCTACCTAAACGCTCATGAGAATCTGGATCAAAGCAGCTAAAGAGAACAATTCCTATGGAAAATTATTATGAAAATCCCTTTTTCCCCTCTTGAGATTTATTCAAATTCATTATTATGAATATATGTGTTTAGACACACAAAAATTTATATATTACCAATAAAAATACACAATTAAAAGAATGCATACACTCATGTAATTTGCCCTCTTCTATTTGCATTAGTTATGTATATTCCTCTCCCAACTGGGAATATATAAAAACTGAACACATATTTCTGTCTGATAATCCCAGTGTCAATATATTAAATGAACATCTAAGGCACACACATTTTTTCAAAGGTTACTGTCAGAACTTCCTGAAATGTGTGTTCATATATGATTTTGTAACTCACAATTATGGTACTGGAAACCCCATAGGAGGAATGAAAGCATATCTTTTGGCCTATATACTAACTCCCTTTCAAAAACATACTATGGAAATAAGCAAAGGTTACATGTGGTAATTCTACATTCCAGTGAAAATATTGGAGTGTTTTGATTGCAGTGTTGCAAACAGAACAAAGAGTGGAAGCTGATGTCAGATGTCATGAGTATTCAAAAAATTTAACATGAGCTAAAATGAAATGTCCAGAAAGTGTTTTCCTTTGAGTAAGGTAGAAAGTAAGATTGTAGAGAGGTGTTCCGTAGAGGCACTGTCCTACCGTTAGTTCTATATGAAGAGAAATAAAAATAAAAACCAAAAAATATCACATTTTTACCAATAAAATATTTTTTTTCAATCAAGTCGAAAATATCCACCTATGTTCCTCTTTGCTGAAAGGCTCTTTTGGAACTATCTCTGGTTTTTTTGGTAGAACAGAAATTGGGTTTCAGTTCACGTGCTTCAGCATCCAAATATAAATGGAAATATGAGGGCAATGCTTCAGAATGGAACAGCTGGTCATAGAGTTGATTTGTCCTCTTTGAAAGTGGAAAGCTGTCATCAAAGTAACACCTTTCAATGATAATTATTGGTGCTAACATTCAGATTCTGTCATGCCAATTCCTCATCCTACCAAGCTGTCTTCAGTCTTGGGGAAAAAAATATGCTCCAGGAAGGGTTACAAATAGGGTTATTTAGGACAAATAGATAAAATTCCTGTTCTGGGTGTGATAAAAATATACCAAGCAGAAATACATTGTTATTTAACTTTAGATTAGGGAAAGTCAAGGGTCATGGTCTTGACTTGCAAAGGTCAAGGACAGAACATAGTAGGTTTTTCTTGGTAGGCCATCTTGGAAGCAGTCTACAAAGGTGACTAAAACTCTTACATTAGATGAGAAGGCACAAAAGCAGATGGAATAGGATGGAAGACTTTCTACTGTTCCCCTAAGATTGCAACATAATGAGTTTTTTTAAGGTCTTTTGCTCATCTCTTCAGTATTTGTGATGCTTATAATACACTTACCACAAACGGATATTTAACTACCTTAATAAATGTTCCCTTAGTCTTATTTAATCTATCAAAGTTTATTCATCTTTAAAATATATCTATATCAGGAAACATTTTTTTGTACTTCTCTTAGTTTTTCCTGAATAATAATTGTGTTATATAAGGTAGCATAAAAATACATTTGAAGTCTCTTCATATTTTTATGAAAAATCTTTATTATACAATCAGAGCTGGATTGTCCTCTGTCTCCTTTGTCTGAATAAATCTGTGTAAGTTTTCTCCTATTGACTGATTACATTGCTACAACACTGAATGAAACAAATGATCTTGGTAAGGTTATTTATAATTGTAGAACTGCATAAATGTTATGCTGCTGTGGTTTTATGGGCTTCTTATTCTGTGGTGCCTGCAGTTAGTAGAAACAGCACATTTCAATATAATGGCTAACTTGCCATCTGTGAGAAGTTGTGGGGCTTGGGTTTTGCTTCATTTTGTTTGTTTGTGGTTTGTGTTGGTTTGTGGGAGCGTGCTTCTTGGGGGAAATTTGGCCCTTGGGGCTGCCAAAGTACATTTCCTTAATACGTGTTTTATAGCAGTTCCATTTCTTTTTCACTTGCAATTTTATTTGGCTGTTTAAGTTATGCTAAGTGTTTGGCGTATTCTCTTCATTTGTTTCCTAATGGCAGCTGGCATAAGATTTAGGAAAGCCAACCTAAGTAGTCTAGATATGTGCCTAATTCAAAAAAAACAACTTTGCTTCTATATTTCCTTTTTCCATTGTAGTATTTAATTCCTATGGGGAATTAAGTGACTGGAATAATTAAGACTTGCCTGTAAATTGTCATTTGAGTGGGACAGCAAGAAGAGAGGGCAGGATTGCAATGATTTCTCTTTTTTGTTTTGGAATCAACAAAGTCATGCTGGATACTTATGCTACAAGTAATTTCTTGCAGCACAGAATCAACCTGTTGCATGCAATAAATTACATATTCTATCTGAAAATTAAAGTTTAAAAAAAATAATTCTATCTAAGTATATTACTAAATGGCAACAATGAAAAAAATGCAGTCCTTTCTTCAGCTCAAGGTGTGGCAACCTCATATGCCAAAGGGAATGAAGTTCAATTGCACAGAGAACTCTGGATTGGAGTTATTGAGTGTTCAAAACTCATTCCCAATATCAGAACTTCATAGTTTAAAATTACTTGAAACAATATTTACTTCTTTACTAAGAAAATTATATATGTTGTTAAAGAGATATAATAGACTTTCCTTTGTAATGCAAATTCATTTCCCCCCATTTTGTATACCCAAAAGAAATACCTGGATATAAGTAAGAGTTGCAAACATAGAATAAATAATGTTTGGAAATTATAAATATTTTATGTGAGTTGTATTCACACGTATGAGATGCTGACCTGTGCTTTTAAGATTTGCAATTCAAAGACCCCTCCTGAATTCTGTTCATGCTGAGCTGCCCTCTGCTTCAGATTATAGAAATGCAAACTTCTTGGGTTTTGTAACTACTTCTGTGTGTTCCTGTTTAATTAGGATCCACCTTTTCAAAGATCTCTGAAAGTTATTTAAAGACAGCATTAGTGTTAGTGTGTATTTGGTCACATTTTG
This sequence comes from Arenaria interpres, assembly GCA_013399435.1. Classification (NCBI taxonomy): domain Eukaryota; kingdom Metazoa; phylum Chordata; class Aves; order Charadriiformes; family Scolopacidae; genus Arenaria; species Arenaria interpres. Next base: position 23,475 of record VXAK01016780.1, on the reverse strand, counting down.
TATGGATGAATTTTTTTTTATTTTATTTTTAAATTATTCTACAGTCTATTAGGTGTTACAGCTTTACTCCAGCAAACATTAAGCCACATGCTTACCTTTGATAATGTGATTAGTCCCTTAAAGTCATAAAAGTCTCAGACATTCAATACTAGCTCCATATTTTAAATACTTTGCCAAGCCAAAGGCAGATTACTCTGATCACAGGCAGATTACTCTGATCACAGGCAGATTACAGAGCAGGTCTGATACTTGACATAGGCAACTGGATAACTGTCCAGGATAGGAGACTGCTAAGGAGGCTGAAAAAGAACCTTTCTGTCCTTCTTCACTCTAGAGGTCTGAGAAATTGTGCTTGCTGCTACTGCCACTTGCAGATGGGATGCACGGAGCAGGAGTGATCTTTCCCATATATGCAGCCACAGCACAAGACCTTTCACTCCTGATAGCTGGAGGCAGGGTGCTCTCCCCAGAGCTCCCTGTTCATTTTACTGATTCAGTTGAATCCCATTTGAAAGTAAGCCCAGTTCAACAGAAACAAGATATACATTTGGAGGATAAGAGTGTTGATACAGGAAGCTAGATCCAGAAAACTGACTTAATTCACAATCTTCTATAATCCAAGCAGCAAACTGAAGTGCTAAACTGGTACCAGCTCCCTTCATGATCCTTGCCTGACCTGATGAATTAAGGCGTTTTTCCTACAGCACTCATGGGTAGTGGAAAGGTTCAAACATCTTTTCCACCAAAAAGTTTGTCTACGCAGCAAATTCCTGTGACCCGTGTCAATGAACTCGGAGGAGGGCTTTGAAATGGCCAAGGCACAGACTTGTAGCAGTGGGAAGAGTTTGTCCCTGCCTCTGCAGAAGACGAAAGTTACACCATAAAAGTACATCCTCTGATACAAGGTGCTGTTAACACCTCTTTACCTCTCCAGTGGTTCCAACACTGTTTCAGCGGTTCCAGCAATACAATTCACAAGTTCAAACACCAAACACCTACTGTTGGTTCAAGTATGACAAACCATGTAAGGTACCGAAGTCAGTCCAGCTGCTGGGAAGCGAGCTCTATGAAATGCGACCTGAGATCTGTTTTTCTGAATCCACAGTGAGTAAGGACAGGTAGAGTTTAACTTTGCAATGCAGGTTGGCTGGATGAGGATGGAAATTATGGCCTCGTACAGCTATACTGGACAAATTTGAGACCAAAAGAGACAAAATGCTACAGAATCTCAGAGAGGTATTTCTTGTCCAATACATCCATTGACCGAAGAACAAGCCAAACAACCTTTATTTCCCTAAACTATGGTTAAACAATCATTATTTCCTCTCTTTCAAATTCAGGGAAACATTCTTTCCCTTTACTACTACTCTTACCAAGGCATCTAACTTTCTGTTGTCTGTTACACACTTTCCTGGAGAGCCCTGAAAACCTGATCTGGGTTTTGAAATGTTGAAAGTGGTCATGGCTGAGATGAATTAGTGAACAGAGGACAGGAGAAGTAATCAATAACACATGATGAATACAATTTATCATGCTGCTACCTCCACGATATAGTTGGGTTGCAATTGCATGTATCAAGACACATACCATTTTCCTGTTTTCGGCTTACTTTCTCCCTATGCAGCACTTTTTGGATCCTGTTTCCGTTGCTATTTCTCTTAGCATGATTGAGATTATTATTAGCAATTGATTTTTTCCTCCCTTAAGCATGCATCTGTCTGGCTTGAGGGTCAAAATGTTCATTTAAATAGTTCCCTGAAAATTAAGCAATCCTTTGTCATCTATTACCAGCCATCTGAATATGCATTCCTCATGCCAAATTGAACTGCCCCCACCCTTAGAAACTGTCAAAATCTATGTAATCACCAAAGTAAATACTTTGTTAAAAAAAAAAAAAATTAAAACGGCGAATAGCCTTATACGTCTGGAAATCCCTTCCATAGCTACTTTACACATAGATGTGTCAAATATTTTTTCCAACAGCACATTTAACTCTGAGAAGTTGGGGAAGGGCTAGTAGGTAATGCCAGTCTATCAAAAGATGGGCAGGGAAAAATTCTCATCCAGTAAGTCCAGACAAGCACCTGATCCCTAAGTTGAATGCTTTCTATGTCATTAGGAAGATTCTTTTGTGATTTGAATTTCTAAAAGTTTACATGAAAAATACAATATGTTCAATTTAAATTTCACTGAGCCATCTTATTGTTACTTCTCAGATTCTGTTCCACAAACCACCTTTGAAATAAACTTCTTAAATTATTATGAAAGACAGAGCGTGATTCAAATGTATATTACTGTTGCTATTTAATTCCTTCCTGTGGATTTCACTTTTATATACCCATAAAGTGTCCTGTTTATATTACTCTAGGCATAGTCTTTTAAAATATCTTGGCTTATTGTTGACAAGGGAACATTATAGCGTGGATAATGATGGGATAATAACTTTGATTTTGAACTTCTATTACTTAAAAATTTGCAGCATTCCCTGAACAAGATGTACACTGGGGCTTGTTAGGTCTGTAATTGCAATCCTTACCTTGAAGACATTTTTGCATGCCCAGCATCCAAATGGACAGCCCAGGGAATTGAAGTCTGAAGATGTATTGCTCATTCTTTTGATTATTCTCAGATGGGCTGGATTCAGCAACGATCTCAGAGGCTCCTTGTCTGAAAGTTTTTCAGAGGACTTTCCTAGAGGCCAGTAAATTCATGTTCAGGGTTCATATCTGAAATTTGCACCTTCAGAATAAATAGGCAGGTAATGCAACTCCATTGTACTGGAGTCTTATTACAGATGTCTCCACATAACAGAATAAGGAATCTGCCAGTGCAAGTGAACCCAATGGAATTAGCACAGTTCAGCTATGCCAATATATCTAAACATAACCACACATACTCTTCTTCATTCCAGCCATGATGGCAAAGTGAGTTTCATATTGCATTGTACTTCTTTATTTCAATAGCATTCTGTACTGATTTAACATCAGCTGCACATATAATTCCATCCAGAATTAATGGGTCATACATATATTTGTCTGGTCTTGTTAATTCTGTTTTAATGAAGACATTCTTTTAAAACTGGGAGGAAAAAGCATTTCTAATTTCCTGGTGACATCTTGTGTGTCCTCTGTTATTCCTGACATACATGGCAAGGAGTCTTCATTTCTTCTTGGTGAGAAACTTCTGTCACACCACCTCATTTATCCTGGTGCACTTAACTGAATATTTCACCTAGTTTCTACGTATATCACCCTGTGCTAAGATTTTATATTCTTTAGAGGCAAATACATATTTGGATTAGGTCAGTTCTGTGAGTTCTTCAAGAAGCCCCTTGCTGCTGGAGAAATAGTTTTAGAGATACGGTAGGTGGCGCTCTTCCCCCTGAGTCAGGAGTGACTTGTTTCTAACAGCAGAGGAAAAACTTGTTGATAAACAATCTGCAGTAATAAAATCCTAGCTTCTCGAGAATCACAGAAAAGGCAGAAAAGTATATATTAATGCACTCTATTCTGCTCACTAGTAAAACACATTTTATACAGAAAAAAATGCAACGGCAGTAATTAGGCAGCTGCAATGTTCTGATGCTAAGAAATACTGAGGTGGAGCAGATCCCTTCAAGACTTTGCATATCTGTGATGAATGGATAACATTACCTCCGCACTGGTCCTGAGAATAGAAAACACTGTGGGAGTACTGCAGATACTGAGGTAATAATATCTCTTTACAGAAAATCTCTATTTTACCTTTTATAGAGCACCTCCCAGTAAAAGTATATCTCAAGGACAATGGTACTGAAGGTACAGGTTTTCAAGAGGTATATCATAGACTGTTGCGATCTGGCACAGTGGATGTAGAAGGGGAGAGGTACACTTAGGCAGAAGAAACCTCTTAGGAGCAGCTTCCTGCACCTGTACTGTTAAGCAGGGCTCTTCAGTACTATCTTTAGTGACATCTTTCATTCATAAGGTGATATGAAACTCATCGGCACAGGGTATCTGATGTATTAACCTTGGAGAAATGGTTACTTATGCATTTTTTCCACATACACATATACAAATAACCATATTCAGTAATCTGGTTGAACAGGGACACATCAACCAATGAGGATGATCACGGGGTTTCACTGTTTTTCTTCTTCTATTGACCAAACGTAACCGTGACTCCCATACTGCCATTGTTCCTCAATTCGGCCATGAGACATCCATAAGACTTTACTCTTTACTGTCTCTTTTGTGCTTAAAAATACAGATGGCATAAATACTATTATTATAAACAAGAATATTTCAAAGATTATTACTGAGCCTCATGTGGAAACAATTCTGAATACCATTATTAAATCATCAGGCACTCTGTATCATTAAGGATGCACTTGAACCCAAGTCTCTAATTTTTATTGGGAATAGCTGATATGTTTACATATCAGAGAGAAAACTGGCTATAGATAGAAGAATAGTGTAGCCAAGAATTGAGAAGAGTAAGCAGGAAGAAGAAGGGGATGAAAGAAAGATTTAGACAGAAATAGGAAAAAGATTAAATACATACAGAAAGAAATTAAATAGCCAGCACTCTTTTTGCCTGAAAAGGTTAGGAGCAAAAGGAGACTTGTTGGAGATGCTCTGAATTTGAAGCTATACAATAGGAACATATTAGCCTCTCTTTTTAACCCGTAGCATGTGGCAACAGTTAATTAAATTAAGGGCAATAAAGTTAGAAGGAATAAAAGGATAAGTCTTCTTTACACAGCGCATAATCAATTTGTGGCATTCACAACCACTGCAGGTCGTGTAGACAGACATTGTGGTTGGATAATTTTATGACTAGCAATAACATTTGCAGCTCTGTCAACTTGGACAGTGATAGGAAGATAATCAAAGAGTCTCTTGGAAGAACACTGCCCCAAGAACTCAAAGGTCTGTTATATTATGAAGGACTCAGCACCAGCTCCAAATGTCACATCATTTATCAGTGTGGGAGTGCATAATATGCAGAGAATTAAAAGCTATTCCATCCCATTTCTAATACTCAGTAAATAAATGGTCAAGGAACAGATAAGCATCCTGTTCCCTTCTTGATCAGCGACCTTCCAAATTGTGCTAAATAAGTTTCCCTGAGTATTATTCTCTTCCTCTCTCCCTGCAAATGTTGGTGTGGCTTTGGGGTCTGATTCTGTCACTGGGGCTCTGGTGTTGGATTAGATATCATAAGATGCATTAAAATGCAAATTTCTACAGGTGTTTTGTTGGATTTCTGGTTTTCAAGATTTTTTTTCAAGACTTTTTCCAGGTTGAACCCTACAACCCAGAAGGCAAAAACTGCTTATCTTAATTCATATAGATATTGACTTGAAAAGAAAACACACCTTTTTCCAGAGAAGGATGAAGGACATATTTATTTACATGCCACCAAGAAAAGAGCAATTAAATTAGAGGTAATTGTGACCAAGCTTTTACATCAAGGTTTCTGCCAAATATTGGTTTATTTGCTACCACTGATCTCAAAAGGCACCATTTTCTCAAGTCCTGCTGAATGCAAGGTAGCAGAGCATAGCCCAGCTTGTCCAATAAATTACCTACTGATTGGCAATTCTAGTGAGACATCTTAATGTCACCTTAGGCAGCTTTATACTATTTTTGCTTGGAATTTGAACATAAAGTCAGATTTCCTGTCTCAGATACACACAGATTTTGCATAAGTAAGGCTCCCTCTTAAATGTGATTTTACTTTAACATTCTTAGTCTTACAGACCTGACATCCACAGAAGCTCTGAATGAGAAATCACAGAAGGAAAATGTCTACTGTTAAAATATGACATCTCGAAGTCTCCTGACAACTGGCTTGTTAAAAGGTTTGTAAGGGGACCAACTTATTAATGGCAAAGTTGAAGGGAATATGGGGAGATCCTGAATTTCATGTATGTATGCAGTATGAACTGCCTTTAAATTCTGAATAACCTGCGTATGTCTATTTAGATATCTTGAAAATGGGTGAACAGGAACTCACCTGTTCAGGTACCTAGTTCAGGTAGGTATCTATTTTCCTATCAGATGATGTGGCTGAAAGAGAAGAAACACAGAAAGTCAATTCAAACTGCAGTTTAAAGTAAAGCAAATAATTCTGATTTTTGACAACACCTGTATTTCATCAGTTTATTTTGTGAAAGAGACATGAATTGATATAAACCACTGTGATACTCTTTGAAATATGTTTTTTAGTTGAAACTGCTCTAATTTCAGACTGTTCTTTGACATTTACATTCATTTCCATCACATTTGCTATGAAAAATCCGCATTGACAAGCAACAGTACAAAGAGCACTACACTGACAATTCAGCCTGAATCCTGGGGTATTCACGTGCATGTCTGTGTGTACAAACTACCAAATTGTTCTCAATTTGAAGCTTCATGCATAGCCAAAAACTACATTTGCATGACCACAAATTTAACAGGGAACAAAGGGTAAAATCCTTGCTAAACTCAATCCAGCAGGAAATAAAACAGAAACTGTGAAGTTTTTCAGGGTTTTTTTAAATGATTAATTACTTTTAGCATTATTGGCAAAACAGCAGGGTGCATATTGGAATGCTCCTCTGTGTGTGCAGGAACTAGAGCCTTGCTGCATAGTTGGCCTCATGTCTTACTATTTCTGAAGTAAAACTGGCTAATCATTAGCCTCAGTCCTCAGTGCTTCCAAGCTCTTCCTTCTCTTCTCTTTCAGCACTTAGTTCCTGATGTATTTGAGTGAGATTTTGACTACGCTCTATCTTTCAAAGGTACTTTTACATTCCAAGCTTCCTCACCAGTTTGAACTACCTTCTATTGCATCATATTTTAACTGCACAGCTTCAGTCATGACTTGCCAGGAACTCACTTTATAAATAAGATTGTTAGTTAGAATACGATTAAGAGCAGTGTTTTCTTCCCACCAGAAAATTTCTGATCACCTGTGTCTGTCCAAGGAAAAAGAGACAAGCAGCAGGGTGATGGTGGTGTAATCAATCAGGAGTTTCACCACCAAGTAATCAGAAGTGGGAAACTAGGTTCCCATTGCCACGCCTAGTAGTGTCACAGGCTGTCAGAGGTAGGCTGACTATTTGGAAACATTTTGGGTGATACTTGAATGCCACCAAGGTCTAACTCAGCAGAGCACTTAGGCAGCTGCTTGTCTTTAAATGTGGCACTCTCAGGTGTTTTGGAGCTTAAATATCTGAACGGAAACAAAAAGGGTGAAAAGCTTAACTGGTAGATGATTTCTGCTTGCAATTCGAGCATTTACCATGACAGACTAGACTCCAAGACATCTACCAGAGACACATATGGAAAACAGCTTCAATTTTTTATAGTATTAGAAGAGTTGTCCAACTGAGATTTCATATGAATTTTCTTGTATTATTTCAACCTAGTAAACTGAGAGTCCAGACGAAACAAAAGAAATTCTTCTCATTAAAGCAGATGTGTGGTTGGAAGACAGATTCAATTCCTGGGGTGCCACAATGTGTGAGTTTTAGGCTTTAGGAAAAAGATAGCCGCCCAAACCTCTTAATATTTCTGCAATTTGGCATGGCTGTAGCTCCACTGTAAGCATTTGCAGGGAGTAAGGATCTGCCTTTCTCATTTTCCCTTCCTCCCTCCATGATGATGTAGCAAGTGAAGAGTCTCACAGTGAAGGGTAAACCAGGAGAAAGCTGTATAATCTCTGGTGTTGTTTTTTCTCTGGCTTCCAACGTGCATTACTAAAGCTTTAGAAAAATTAGCACAATAGCATAGATTCAGTAGTTCTTGCTATTGCAGCAGAGAAACAGAAAACTTTCTTAGTGGATTTGGGTGGGAAAATACAGCTCTGTTTGCTTTGGTACCCTTTCTACTCTTCCAATACATTCAAGCCTGACCATAAAGGCAGAAAAATATTACACATTCAACAAAATAATCTCACAATTTCTTTGAGATCTACAGAGGAAAAAGGACCCACAGATGTGGAGATCTAAATTTTTTAAAGTGCAGTAAAAGCTACTGCTGCCTTCGTATAAACACTGATTGGAGCCATGGAGCAGTACAAAATTTAGAAGATAAATACACACTCGTATTTTATTTCTCACATGCTATTTCATAGCATTGTTTTCAATAGAATTACTTACGAGAGTGAAAGCACCTGGATTTTTTTAATTTAAAAAATTGCAACCTGGAACTAGAGGACTATCTGTTAACCTGTTATGAACTTACCAAAATTTAATAATATGCATCATTTACCTGAAAGAGTAGATTGAAATCTATGATTTGCATGGTGGTTTATTTATAGGAGAATGCATTTGACTCTGTAAACAAGTATCACAGCTGGTTCCATCACTTTGTATTATTTAATTTTTGAACGAAACGAAAGAAAGTATATTTGGAAAAAGCCCAAATAAACTGCGGAACTCTTTGCAAAGGAATATGGTGAAGGCTAACCAGATCAGGAGTTTAACAATAAGAACATTGATAAATTTATGAAGATTAGATCATTAGTGGCTGCCTGGATCAGCCCGGATGCAACCCCGGTCAAAAATCCCTGAGCAACTGGCAGCTGGGAGAGCACACCAGAGACAGGCACCCATACACAACACTGCCTCTCCGGGCAGTAGCCAAAGATAGAGACTTTGGCCAAACCAGGGTAATGGCACCTCTTACACATTTTAGGAACAGGCAGTACAAAAGGAGGGAGCACAACATCGTGCCTTGTAAAATGCCAGCACAGAGAAGCTTTAAGTCAGCATCAAGAAGGCACCAAGCCCTCACTTGAATGACTTTATACTCCCATGCAGACAGCAGGAACAGATATAGGGTGTCCTCACTGCTTTACCATTTATTGATCTTCAGCTGCCAAGAATCCCTGAAAACTATCAGTCTGACTCAGGTCAGAGCAGCCCTCAAGCTTCTTCACTCTTGACTGGTGTCAGGATCTAAGCTCAGTGTGATAAAATCACTAGCTCCCTGGCTACCCTGCCTCTAATTTTCCAAGTATGAACTTTCACCTCTTGCATTTCCACAGTGTACCTTGTGTTGCAGGTCAGCTTTGAAGGTTGTAGACTTCATCTCACCTGCTGACCCTGCCACCAAAGTTTTGTGTTGAAATGCAGCACCAGGCCTTTCAAGTGCCTATATCTTCTATAAGAAAACAGCCATTCTAAAAATAAACTAAGTCCTAAAGCTGAGCAAAAGCTGCTAAGTCAGAGAAAGAAAAAGTCAGCTAGGTAAAAAATCTGGTGTCAGTAGAAAAATAAGTAAATAAGTGGGAAGCTAGAAAAACATTAGTCATGCCAATAGCTGTGTTGGACCTGATATTGTTATATTTTTTCTGGAATCATTTTATACAGGCTAAAAATCTTGCATGTTTTGTATTTAAATGTACAGAAGATATTTACAGTGTTAGTTTCCTACCCAAATATTTAAGACATAAGAAGATTATGTGTGTGTGATTGCATGCCTATGTCTACACATATGTAATCTCTTTTGCTCTCTCTAGGGCCAAATTCTCCTTCTGGTCACATCAAGGTACACCCAGAGTAATTTGATAGTGATTGACATGCTTCTTTATAGCGTGTTCTAACGTAACTCAGAGAATTTGGCTTACAGGGAAAGGAAAAGAGACAAATGTGACTTTAACATCACCTTATAAGTTTCTAAACTGTTTCTTGTTATGTTATGATATAATGTGGGACCACAAGAGGGTTTCCTGCCCAGCAAGAAGGGCTCCCAGTTGCCAACACCGTAGAGCAAGTGATGACTGAGTTAGTGTCACAGTGCTCTGATTGCACATCAGTTGCAAGGACTGGGATGAAGAAGTATGATGATTAGCTGCTGTAGCTAGACGCAAAGCACTGATACGTTTATGCCACTGTCCATCTCATCTAACACCATGTTTGTTTTGCTGTCGTCCATCTCATCTTTCCACAGCAACTGGAAGGCTGGAATGGAACATCTGGATAGATTGAGGAATATATCCCACTTCTTGAACTAATCCTTTGACCATGGAGGGAGAAGGCTAATTTCAATGAGATAATATCTTTGTACGCTCAACTCCAATACAACATCCTGCTTCAGTCGAGCTTTCTTTAGAGAGCCCTGATACATAGCCAAGTCTGATTACATAGCTGGAGTCCTTCATCTAGGATTTTTCCTTAGTAAATTCTCCTGACAGCTTTTCAGCAAAGTTTTTCCCACATTAGCGGAGATCAGATTAAATCTAAGTACAAAGGAATAAAATCTCCCTGCCTCCAGGCTTCAGGGAATACCTAGACTCCTTTTTGTGTTCATTTCTTCCCTTGCTGTTTCTTATCATCAAAAAAACGCAGACCATTTTTAATTAGAGTATCCCCATCTTTCTCTACCAAAGTTAGGTCTTCATTCACTATGATCCGTTCTCTGGAAAAGCGGCTCTGACATTATTAAGGTCAATTAGCCACCAGAGGGAGCCCACACTGCCTCGTGAACGTAACTGGATTGCATTGTTAGAAGCAAAGCAAGATAGAAATGTGAACCACTCTTTTGTACGGTCTGTAACTATGGGGGGTATTTCAGTAAGGCTGGGGTAAGAATACACGATGGGGCACCAGAGATGCCTACAACAATAGGAGAGCAAATCTAGCTGCCAAAAATAGATATAAAAGAAAAACAACAAAGTGGAAATACCATGAGTCCAGGTAAATTGGCACAGTTCTGACAACGGGACTGCTCTGATTTGTGTTAGCTAAAAGTAAGGTTTGGAAAGTGTGAAGGGTTCAGTGGTCCAGAGTTTCTTCTTTTTATCAATCTCAATACATTTCAAAGCTCAGATTGAAGCCAATTAGTTAATTTTGCTTATTGATGAAGAGAGCAGTTGGGATGATTTCATCAGAAGCTTGATGGTTTTTATTAGGTAAGTTTGGCCCACTCAAATATAGACTTACTCCCCCATCTGCAGTCACACATTAGCCTGACCTCAGGAGAAACAAATTACTTCTAGTCCTTTGTGTAACCCAGACAAGAAAAAGAGACGCTGTGCTGGGAGACTTTGAAGGACTGCTGCAACAAGCTTTGTGACAATCCTTTCCAGGCACACAAGTGCATGAGAGGCAGTCATGGTTGTGGTTTCTTTATCACTTCAAGATTAACTCTGTAGCTATGCTTAAAACAAGAAACCCTTTTCTTTGTTTCAACCTCTGTCAAGTCTTATATAATAATAAAAAAGCACACACACACATTCACTCCATTTATGGAATATCTCTCTATGTCCTTGTTACTAGCAACTACCTAATTACAGTAACATAAGAAGTAGTAATAATTGATCTTTTAAGTTCAAATTCATTTGATACTCCTCAGGCTACACATAACAGTGCTTCACAGGCACAGCCTCCTGCTACTTGGGACTTCTGCTTCCATCAGTCTTCCTGCACCCAGAAACAGGTGTGTGCGCGCATACAAATTGCAGCTAAAGCTAGCTTTCTTGGAAAGTCAGTTTCTGGCTAGAAGCATAGAAAAGTTTCATGTAGAGGTTGTCTATCAGTACTGTAAACAGGCTGGTGATGAATCCAACCAGAAGCTGGAAAGCTGTGTTGTTGCAAGGCAGCGCTAAAACTGATGTGCTACGCTTGGGAGCAGAGGAGCTCCAGACTTATTTCTGAATAACAGGATGTTCCCCTTTCTTAGTGTTGCTCTAAACTAGCTCAGCTTCAGTATTGAACACTATTTTTTTTGGTTAAAATTATCCCTTTCCTGAGGAGTGACAAATTCTGAAAATGTCAGGGATTACATATCTGTAGTTACAGAAGATATGTTCTCTATCGATGCAGTCTGAGAATGCTCATAGTGTAACAGTGGTTTGTGAGTCTAAAATCAGGCAAATTAGTGACAATTCTTTCTTTCAGAGCTTTGAATGAATCAGCAATATTCAGAATTAAATAAAGCATTGATTTGGAGTATTGAAGGCAGGTAGCTGGTTTTGCTGCTTTCAATAGCTCCCTGAGAATGGGATTAATCTCTAAGTAATGGGAATACTGGTAGGAGTGAGCACTGTTACTGCTGTCTGTGAAAGTCCTGTTTCTTACTGTTCTGTCTCCAGGCTACATGATTTGTTGCTAAAGGTACAAGAAAACACATGTTCCATTTCCTCTGAAGACTTCAGAATAGTTTTTATCTAAAACAAGAAAAAATGAGAAAAGAGCTGAACATCAACACCACGGAAAGCACAACATTTAGCAAACACTGCTATTAAGCATTAATAAATGAAGTATAAGAAAAATAAATCAGTATGCACTGCTGTTGAAATGCTACAGAAGTTAAAGCTTACAGTTGTGCTGTTTTTTTTTAAAGAAGGAGAGGAAAAAGGAAATAAAAATTGACCTCCAATAAAATACTGTCACAAGGTGTTTCTGAAGTAGAGACATGCACAGTGAGTTTGAAGTAGTTTTTAATTGGAAAGTATACCAGACTCAAAGATGTCCTATTTACATATACATACCTCCAACCAGGACACTTATACAGGTATAATCCAGAGCGCATTTTCACAGGCAAGTGAGGAGGCATCTAAAGAGAAGCTATGCACCCTGACCACCCATGACCACTGCAAAGCAACTGGAAATCATCAGTGCAATCAGAAGGCTTTCAGATCAGCTCCCTGAGACTCATATTGAAGGATGGGATCAGCTTCCCTCTGAAACTTCTTTTTTCTCATCTTGACAAAAAAGAGCACTTTGATTATTAACCTTCATGGTCTGGAGCAATTTATAGTGGTGAGTTAGTGATTAGTGAGTTTGGACAGAAGCGCACACTTGCACCAAAGTTTTGGATACCTCTAATTTGAATTGCCTAGCCACATCAAAGAACCACAGCTCTCACTTTAACTGCTTTCACTAAATATTCTCTTTGATTCCATCTATATTCCCACTCTCATCAAGAACTCTTTGTACTAAATTTTCTTTAAGATAAAGGGAAGAATAAGCTCAATTGACCCTTATCCATTCAACACAAACTTTCTGTTCTTTTCTACTACTAAACATTTACTGATATGTTTTAGATGTAGCCCAAAGATTACATCTCTTGCTCTTCCAGTGATTATTTGATCAGACTTCTACTACCTATCCCATTCAGGAATAACAGGCCATAGTTAAGAATAGCAGTGTTTTCCTTCAGTCTTACTTGATATATTAACATCCTTCTAATAGAATTAAACGTGTCATGCCTGGAGATCAGTAACAGCTCCTCTAAACCACCCCAAGAAACACTGCTGACAACTGCTATAGACCTTTCTGTTGAGTGGTCTCCTCCAAATTTCTAAACTCAGTTTAATCATGGATGCAATATATTTATTGTGACAATTTTCTTATTCTAAATCTTTCTTTTCCCTCCACAGTATATTCGTATATTGGAAATATATGAAGAATCACTTGAAAAACTCAATGTAGTAGAAGAGAAAGTTTGCGTTGCCTTTTGTGCCATAAAAATAAGGTTTAGGGATACTCTTGCATATGTACATTGATTTTATTTGGTTATATATATTCAGATGTTTGTATCAAGGTTATCAACAACTTTGAAGGAGGATGGCTCAACCCCAGGCTAAGTAACTCATCGATCAGGGGAATCTTCATGACAGAAAGAAAAATATCTCAGTAGAGAAGGTTAACAACTTACCAGTTTTCACCTGAAGATTCCAAAAAATTAGCAGCTGAACACTGGTTGTTCTTTTATTTTTTTACACTTTGTAGACACAGTATGATTAGATGACTCACCTAAGTTCAAACAGCAAGTATAATACAGAGGAAGGAGTAAAATCCAGCCTCATTGAATATAGTCTTGTGGTCCTGATACTGGAGTCCTCCCTCTTAACATCAGTCTCCAGAAGCAATGAAAAGCTCAGACAGAAGGAATGATGTGCATATATATGTATATTCATATGTCCAGATAGAAACTTTTGTTCTCAAACATGAAATTTTAAGTGTGGCTTACATACATAAAGCCACCATCTGGTATGTATGAAAAAAAAAAGAACAAAAAACTGTGAAGAAAAAAAAATCGCTCATCTAACATATACTGATGGATGATATTTTGTAGTCATTATCATTAAGGTTTCTTTGAAATATGTTAGTAAGTTGAAAAATTCCTGTTACAACAGAAGAAAGTCCACACAGAAGTTTTTAATTTCAAAGGACTTTTAAGCTAAAGGCAACAACAGCAAAGTGATGCTTCCTTCTAGTGTTGAGCTGAAATGAAGGGAATGGGTTTTGGAAATACTGTATTTTTTAATTAGAGTTTTAGGTTTCTGTTTCAATTATAAACATGAAACCTGTTCTGTATTCAGGATGAAAATGTGAGAACTCCTGTCGCTGACTTTAATGGCATGAACAAATCTACTTGCTTTTCTGGCAATTAAGTCATGCTGCAGCACTGTTGTCTGGGCAAGAAGTCGAAATGTCAGTGGAATGTCATCTTATCTCCAACCTCTCTTCATGTCAGTTCTCCATCTCTGGATAGAAAATCAAAACTACAAATGCACTTCCTCACACCAACTTTTTACAGCAGAAAAACAAGAAGTAGGGGGGCAAATGCTGGGTGCTGGCTGGAGTATCTGATCTGGAAGGGAGAAAGGAGAGAGAAATGGGAGCTGAAATGAATCTAATGTGGGTCTATGTAGCTTTCCTGTCAATTATTCACTTGTTTTATTTCTAGACATTTAAAAAAAAATAGGCATGACACAACCAGATTCTATTGCATTCCCAGATACCATCTAATTCCAGAAATACCACATTATTAATTTCAAGCTGGAGTGTACTTCAATAAAAATTCAAAGCACAAAGTAGAGCAAATTTCCAGATAATCTATCTTCCAAGACTTCTCTGAGATTGTATACTAGCATTCCTCTGACAGCATCATGACACTCAGGAAAGCTCTTCATGCAGACGGGGTTTATCAAATGGCTATTTCTATAAAGGACAATCACTGCATAAGAGAAAGCAATTATTCTATTTTTACATGAGACTGTGACAGAGAATCCTTACTATTGTAAATTACAATGAAACAAGAAACCAATAAAAAAACCCAACCCTTGCCATGTGAACCCCAAGTATGAGCAATAATTTCAAAATTATTAGCAATAATTCATAACACATAAATTTTCTCTTCCTACATCTTTTGTCTACTTCAGTTAAAGCATTTTCTTCTTTCTTTCATTATTTTTACAAGGTTCTTATCACCTATTTCTTATTTTCTAAGGGAAGGTGTGTTTTTCAGCCCAGGGCAATCTTACGTTCTTCAGCTTAATGTGTGTGTAGGTTGGTGTGAAACCCTTATCTATGATGTAATCAGTCCAAACAATAATAATCAGGCGAAAGGAATGTAAAAAGCAGTAAAGAAAGAAAATATAAAGAGAGATAATAATATTTCTGTTACAGAGATTAAAATTAGCATAACTTCCATGTGACATCACATTTGAACCTGTGAAGAAGTATGTTTCCATTCATGTGTGATAACTGGACTCCTTGCATTTCTCCTCACACTGTCAAATAAAAAGAAAAACTGTCTAGGAAAATAAAATTAAAACTATTTCAACATTTTTTTGCACGTGCATGTATATACTTTCATTACACTTTCTGCTAAAATGTACTATTTGTATTTCCTGTTCTAAGCTGCTAAGCAAACTTAGCATTGCACTGCAGAGATGATTGTGTTTCCTTTGCGGACTAAGTGACTATAAATATAAGACTTATGCAGCGGGGAAAGGGATCCAGATAATCCTACCAGTGAAAAATATTGTGTGGGGTTAAAGGGAATGGGGAAGGGACTGCAGAAGAAATTATAGTTGAGTGATAGATATTCAAAGCATATTTGAGCAGTGGAGGTAGGAGGTTGCAACTGTTGGGACAGGAAAATCTGTGTGCACATAATACAAGACGAGCAAAATTTTGCTTTTGAGTGAACAAGACTCTTTGTATTTTTAAACAGCCATGAAAGCAGATGGATTTCTCTAACCTTAGGCAAATTAAACTGAGGTATCTCAGATAAGAGTACAGTAATATCCTCACACCAGAGAGAAAAGGTCCTCAAGAAAACAAATTAGTTTCCCAGATGCCTAGAGTCAGAAATGAATCTGAGTCGCACAATCCGACAGACAAGACGATGTTTCCTGACCCAGACAGCTTACTGCCTACAGGTTTTCCTAAACTGATACCCAGCATGAAAAAGTGAGTGGCAGGGACCCATCATTCTGATACGGAAGAGTTAAGTATAGCCCCAATGCAGAAACTTCTAGCTTAGTTCTTTTTATTAATCAATATATATATAATATTTTCTGTATTACTGAATTATCTTGTCAACAGCAGGAAGTCACCATGTGCTAATGGCTTCACATCAGATAACACATACAAAAATAAGGAAAACTCCTAGCATTTATTACAAAGAAGATTAACTTCATAATTGAGGAAGTGCAGGTGCTGTTTTCAGGATCTACATGTTAGTAATAAGGTCTCCCCTCAGCCTCCTTTTCTCTAGACTGAACAACTCCAGCTCCCTCAGCCTCTCCTTGTAAGACTTGTTCTCCAGACCCCTCACCAGCTTCGTTGCCCTTCTCTGGACCCGCTCCAGCACCTCAATGTCTTTTTTGTGGTAAGGGGCCCAAAACTGGACACAGTACTTGAGGTGAGGCCTCACCAGTGCCGAGCACAGGGGGATGATCACCTCTTGGGGCCTACTCACCATGCTGTTCCTGATCTGTTCTTCATTGTTGAATCTCTTAGCCATACATGGGCAACCAAGTTGGAGACAACTGCAATTAGAATGACAAATTTTAAAAAAATTACTATTTCACAGTGTTTTCCAGGCTGTCTGCCACCAGGGTTCTCCGGTAGCTACATGTCCTTTCTAAGATAGTTTATTAGTTTGCTAACACAGAAATAGGATTTGTCTCTATCTGTATCTTCTGTGAGACTTAATATTCACCTGAATTTAAAAGACAATTAAAATAATTTGAGCGCAGAGGATGTTTCTGATTTTTTTTAAACGGCTTTGAAAAATATCGTCTTTTAGTTCATAGCACTATATTTTAAATGATTAAATTTGCCACTCGCTTGATTTTGTTAGCCTAAGACAAAACGTTAAGCTATGTTTAGAAATGGTTTCTGGGCTCTTAAATTAAAGAGGTGCTTCTGAAAATAAAGTATCAAAATATTTCTCCTCATTCTGAAATATTAAATTATTTCTCCCAAAACAGTCCTCAGAAGTCCTAGATCTCCACCCATATGAACTCAAAATCACATAAATTTTCATGCACAGCTTTGGTTTTGTTGCTTTAATGTACTTCATATCCCATATTTAATGCACAAAAAGATTTACTTAAAATATTACTTTAATAAGTCATTACAGCTGAAAAAACCCCATACCTATATCTAAATACGGCTTTATTTTTTTTTTCCTTAAGGAACGTGCACACCTTAGAAAGAACAGATGTTAAATCAAATGTGTAAGTATTTGTAACATCTATGTGTAGATTTCACCCTTTATCTAGTCACACATTTTTTGCAGTTCTAGAACCATATGAAAAGGTCCTATCTGTCATATACATGCATACTACTTTAAAACCATATGAATCTGCACTATTTCACAAACAGGAAAAAAGTGTATGCACAATTGTAACACTGAGAAAAGCCTGATCAACAAACCTCTCTTATTTGCAACCTGTGAAAAAACAGACAAACAAAAAACCTCACTTTATCGCGGGCAGCAGAGTAATTTCCAAAGACGCAGAAGACTCAGGATCAGGTTATTAATTTCCAGCCAGAACACAATTATTTGCATCTTGCCTTAAGTGATTGGTGCTTTTCATATCACAAAGGCTCCTGAAGAAGAGCTACTCAGATGTGTTGATTGACAATACATTTTTAAGAATTTGAGTTATTCCAGAGTATGTATGTTTGACTTTAGCAGATAAAAAAGATTAAATAGAGAGAGAATGGATACACATAACAAAAACTTGGGCAGCTGCAGAACATGTGGGAATCAATAACATGTTTCTGAGATACTCTCTTCTGCAATTTCTCAGTACTTATCCTAAAATATTGAAAAACTATAAAATGTCATGCTGAACAAACAAGAGAATCATAATGTTGCCTATTTCAAAATGTCAAAGAATAGCAACTGTAGTTTGTCTTTTCTTTTTCCTTTTTTTTTTTTCCCCACTAACAGGTAACTTCCTGTTTCAGGTTTTTCTGAGTATGAAGTGATAAAATATTCTCTTTCAATCACAACTCATTCTTCATATCAGAGCAGTATGATTTAATTTTTTATCATTTGCTACACAGCAACAATCTCAGTGTTTGGGTGCTTGTAGATACAAACTTGTAGAGACAGAACCCCTGTCCTTTACATATTCAAAACTCCTATTAGTGTTATCAGAAAGCAGGAGTTTGTAAGACAAGCAGAATTGAGTCTTTTAAACAACAATGTAATTTTTTTTCCCTTGCTACCAGCTTTGTCTTCCTTTCATAAAAAATAGACCTTTTCCTTAATCTTCCCCACATGTCATCTTAAAAAATACCAATCTCCTTATAAAAGAAAACAAAACTCATTCTAGAGCAGCTGTGGATGCCCCAACCCTGGAAGTGTTCAAGGCCAGGTTGGATGGGGCTTTGAGCAACCTGGTCTAGTGGAAGGTGTTCTGGTCCATGGCAGGGGAGTTGGAACTCAATGATCTTTACGGTCCCTTCCAACTCAAACTATTCTATGATTCCTTGATTCTGTGATGATCAAAGCTGGTGCACTACTGACCCTGGAAGACAAGCACAAGCTACGAAGGTCACCGGAGGGTCCTGAGAGACCACTGAAATGCAATTCTTTCACACAAGAAGCTCAAAAAATATATTTTTCCCACACCAGGCTGAGAGAGAGGACTACAAGTGCATTCTGGTTCATCTGGGAGGCCCTATCACCCCCGGTTGTAAGATACCCCCAATTTCACATGCCAGGCTAGAAGAAGGGTGCCTTGACTAGTCACACTTTTAACTAGAAATCCAAGGCACACCATGAAGAAGGCCCGGATGTAACCCTATGGGCTATTCTGCTTGTATAACCTTCGCCCAAAGCATCACTCATCTTCCTTGGTCTATCTTTGCTGCTGAGGGGGGAGCGCATTAGCATACGGGTGCAAGGGCTGCCCCAGATGGTGAGTAAGGGGGTGACTGGTTCCCACTTAAGTGTGCTGGTGAAGGGGCCACTTTCACATGCTGTGGCTGCAGGAATACCGTGAGAAAGTAAGGAAACTAGCCCAGCATCTACACACTTGTGTTGCAGCTTCCTGGTGCTTACCCAGGCCCCTCCAAAATTGACATGTTTAAAGTCCACCCATTTCTTTCCAGCTTTCTTCCAAATTCTTATTTGGCTCTTTGTTTTGTTTTCAGAAATGCTAGTAAGTCATGCACGACAGCTCCAGTATACCAAGCTGATATACAAGACTGGCATTGCAAGTTAATGTCAAAATATCAGATGTGGTTTGCAGTTAGCTGTCTTTAGGGACTGATATGGCTGCACAGCCCTTTCTGCCCATGTGACACACCACTCACGTTATAAACCACCAATGGCATTATCAAAAATCTTCACAATATTCTTCTACAGCATAAATGAATGGCTGCATAAACAATGTAGCTGTCAGAAGTTTGCTCTGGTTGTGTTTCCTTGTCCTCAGTTTCTGTCTGCAATATACTAATAATAGTCTTCCTACAGGCAATTACTGGAACAAACCACAACTACGTGTAATATTTCCACAACCCCTATTTTGCAGGATAGTGTTCTGATACAGTGGCTGCTTTTTGTGCTCTCTCTCAGAACAAATCAGAGCTTAATAATAGAGCAGGCATAGATATGTACAGAGTGCATTAAAGTCACCTCCACTTTTCCTAACAAACACATTGCCATCTGTCATCCCCATAACAGCCTGTGAAGGCAAAGAAATTTCAGTTTGAAGAAATGATCTAGAAAGAATCAGTCACTGCATTTGCATTGATTACTGCAAATGTGCTGTTGTAAGGGTGAACCTGTTTGGGAACAGGAGTCTGAACTCTTATAATCTCACAGAAAGGTGCAGGAGAGAAAATGTGAACCTTGGGAAAGGCATAATTATAGCGTCTTCCTGTCAAATGGCTGGAGGGATAAAATGTCATCTTCCTGCATAATAAATAAATTAGAATTTCAATATTTAAGTCCTTGTCAGAGAGAAGATCTGTCACAGAATAACCATTAATTTCTATGCAGCCTCTAGGGTAATTTTTCACCATTGAGGGCATTTGACTGTTAAATGCTAATATGAATTAAATAAATGCTTATGAAGTCTGAGATATCTAATCAAGAAAACTCAGAAAAGATTAAAATGACATTCCCTCCCCTTCTTACAACAGTTGCTGGTTGTGATATCCAGATGTGAAGCATCTAATGAACATAATGGCATCTATTTTAGGAACTACTGTAGCATCAATATTACTTCGCAGATCACGACGCATAAGAAAAAAATTAAAGACAAGGAAATTGTGGTGTCCCTGTCATTTGGCTTCATCAGTGGCACTTTGTAGTTTATCCTTGAAACCTGTCAGACTCTCGGTAAACAACATTACTTCAGTGTCATCTATATTTACCTGAAGTCCTAATAGTTGCTCAGGTAACCTTGGCTGTCAGTCATGAACATGAATGGTAACCAACAGTGACCACATTTAGGGCTTTGGACAATCACTTATCCAGACAGTCTTTCTTTCTCCTTTATTCACATTTACACTTTGTTGTATCCTTACATCACATCCTTCTTTAGACCACCCTTACATTGAACCCTCTTCAATGGATCCTTTCTCTATATCCCTAAAGAAGAGGTGCAAAAATACTAAAATTGGTATTTTGCTCAGCAACTAAAAATATTTTTAAAAAAAATCACCAACATACAAGACAGATGCAGTTTCATGAAAAACCAAACCAAAACCAAGAAAGAAATGAGTTACCATACTTTTAAACTTTGTTGCTTATCCAGCAAATGTGGGTTTTGAAAAAAAAAATTAGTATTTCCCAAATTTAATTGTTAACTCCAAAACTCACCATTTGACTGAACCAAATTTTTATAGTGATGTCTGTCTGCAATACCACTTTTGACAAATTTACTGCTTGGAAAAGTCAAGTAGCCTACCCTTCTACGTACTTCTTTCCATGCCTATGACAGCCTCAGTGCCCTTGTGTGCCCTGGAAGACAGTGTAATGAGGAGTAGCCAGAGTTCAGGAAGCAGAGTAGCATCAGATGAATACCAAAACCACTGCAGAAATCCTTGGATTTGTGAGATAGCCCTAAAGTCATAGGGGATTGTCACTGGAAGCAGCTTTTTTGGAGAAAATCCCCCAAGTGTTTCCTGAACTGCCTGTCAACACTTGACCTTAAGATTTCAAAAAAAGTATATAGGGAACTCAAGGGATATACTCAGGTTTATCAGCAACCAAACTGGGAAAGCTTCAAAGAGTCAAAATTTATACAGATGCGCCAAAGGCCAGAGCCAGAGATGCAGAGGCATCTCTTCTCACCTACAAACTTGGTCAGCATTACCCTTGATGTCCACTTATCAGAGAATTTCCCCTGCCTGCAAACAAGTGATGGTTATTCCATGCAGTTTTGTCTGGTCAGCTATCATCTAGATGCTTAATTTCCCCCACCCTGTCTGTTACCATAGAGATGGGAAGCACAAGGTGAGAGCACAGCAATGTTTTGTTCACAAATCAGGGATCACCCACTAGACTTGCAGGCAGAGTGCTTAAAGCAAGCTCCTTTGCTAAAAAACGGAAAGGCTTTTTTTTTTTTTTTTTTATGATGGCACTTAGGGTTTTTTATAGTCATTGTGCTTCAAATAGCTTCCTGAAAGCCCATCTGAAAAATGCCATGACCCTGGGCAATCCAGCTACATGTTTTTTCAGTTTCCCATATCATCATCATCATCATGAAGGATAAGTCATGTGAAACCTAACTGTCTTCAAATCAAGGTCGTAATGATGTGTGCTTGGAAGTGAAGTTGCACAGAGGTAGGTCAGAGTATAACATGCCCAGTAAACCTTTGTTACTGCTGCCAAGTTGTCAGGTGAAAAGAACCCTGCTTAATTGTTAGAGCCCAGAGGGAGTTTCCAGGCTAGCAGCTTAGACAAGAAAAGGATCTCAGAAAAACTATTGCAGAGAGTAACGTTGAAATGTAACTCAGACACACCACATCCATGAAAACTAGGCAGGAGAGAGTCGTTCATCCAGGGTACAAATAATAAATCTTAAGTTATGAGTACCCTGCAAAAATACATACCTGTACTTGGGAACCCCATGGTTTTTAGAGCTTTAACAGCCGTCATTTCTAAATCTTAGAAAGCATCTCTCCAGCAGACGTGAACTGACTAGAAAACACTGCCAAGCGAAGAAAAACAGGAACTTCTCTATTTAAAAGCATCAGAATTAGAATTAGAATCGCTATTGGTGCATGAGATAGTGATAAATAGTAGTCACAGAATCACAGAATTGTGAGAGTTGGAAGGGACCTCTAGAGGTTTCCACAGACTAATGACAGTGTAGCTGAATAATGGCATGTTTTACTCATTTAGCTACTGGAATGCTCACAAGCAAGATTTGCATCTATAATTTCAGCAGGTACTGAGAAGGCTGGGACAAAAAAATGGTGTCCTATTTGAGGATTGCAGCTAGGCTCAGAGTGTTTATACTTGGAAATCTGATACAGATTTTATACCTGAAATTGATAACTTTTGTGAATCATGGTCAAAATAAAATTTACAGATTCACAGATTCGACAGAGTCAGAAGGGACCTCTAGAGATCATCTAGTCCAACTCCCCCGCTAAGCAGGATTGCCTAGAGCACATCAGTCAGGACTGCATCAAGGCGAGTCTTGAAAATCTCCAGAGAAGGGGACTCCACAAGCTCCCTGGGCAGCCTGTTCCAGGGCTCTGTCACCCTCACCGGAAATAAGTTCTTCCTCATTTTTAAGTGAAACTTCCTATGTTCCAGCTTGCACCCATTGCCCCTTGTCCTATTGCTGGAAACCACTGAAAAGAGTCCGGCTCCATCATCCTTCAACTCACCCTTTAGGAACTTGTAAACATAGATTTACATAGATTTATCTCCTCAGTCTTCTCTCTCAAGGCTAAAGAGCCCCCGCTCTTTGAGCCTTTTCTCGTAAGGGAGGTGCTCTAGTCCCTTAATCATCTTGGTTGCCCTACGTTGGACTCTCTCCAGTAGTTCCCTGTCTCTCTTGAACTGGGGAGCCCAGAACTGGACACAGTATTCCAGTTGTGGCCTCACCAGTGCAGAGTAGAGGGGGAGAATGACCTCCCTCGATCTGCTGGCCACACTTCTCCCTATGCAGCCCAGGATTCCATTGGCCCTCTTGGCGACAAGGTCACATTGCTGGCTCATGGAGATCCTGCCATCCACCAGGACTCCCTGACCCTTCTCCTCCGTAGTACTTCCC
>VXAK01016777.1:186427-295795 GCA_013399435.1 Arenaria interpres | reverse complement strand
GGGTGGAGGGGAGGGGGGATATGAATTAAAAGCGCCGATGATCAGAGCCATCCCTCTAATTCGAAATGACAAATCGCACTTAGGCGATACATGAACGAGAAAATGATTTATGGATTTTTCGCGACCGTCTGAGCAAATGAAGGCGACATGAATTATACATCCTAATGCGCAGTATATCATTTTCTAATAACACTGGTTTAGTTCTAATGCCGCACGCCGCTCTCTTCGATAGGGGGTATTGATTAGATAAAAAGTCCGAGGGCTGCCTTTAAACTGGACGCGGATCTTCTGCGAGCACCAGCTGAGGTTTATGTGTTTACCTCTTGCTGGAGCGGAGGGCTATCATCGGACCCCTGACACCGCCACGTTTAGTTTTTCCATCTGTCATCATTTAATTTGGCAGTTAACGTCGCTGAATGAAGACTAATCTTTTCCTATCGCTGCATTTCGCTCCACGCTGCCATTTAGAAATGTAAATAGATGACATTAGATTTGTAAATCCGCCCTGCTGACAGGGATAGCACCTGGGTAAGTCAAACCTTTCCTCCCTGCCAAAATCCTCACATGCCTCTTTGGCACCCCACGTACCAAGGGGCATTTTCTAGCAAGGAGAACGTAGGATAAATAATACTCCTGCTCAGCCAGAACTTCCCCAGCATCTCTCCGTTTACCAAATACCATGGATTATCTTAAAGATAAAAAACTTGGTGTTTAACTCATCCAGGCTGGGAGGGTGAGTCAACATGAAAACCTGAGTGCGTGTGTAAGGCAGGGAAGAGCTGCCAGATGAGGGGGGGGGCTTCACCCCAGACTCAGCCTGCATTAGTGCCCCAAGGCCAGGGCTTCCCCTCTCCTGCCACCAAGTCCCTTTTGCCCTTCATCACGGAGCAAGCGGTGAAGTCATAGTGACACAAGCTATGAATATTCCCAAATATTTCAATGGTTTCTAGGCTAAAACACCACTTGACGTTAGCAGGGACAAAGAAGTCCTGGCCTTTCATGGCACAACATAAAACAGAGAGGGGGGAAAATGGAAATAAAGGATTAATGCATTCATTTGGAGGGTGGGTGGGTAAATCTGTGATTGTTGGGGAAGAGGTGAGGAAATGCTTCATCTCTCATTACCCAGGGGTAGTATTTCCATTGTTCAGACACAAAAGGAGCCACAAGAGTAAGGAAATGCCCAAATACTGTGTTTTGGATTAGACAATCACTTTCCTAACCTGGACAATCACAGCTTTAGGTGTAGAAAACTAATCCCCATTGTTTAGTTGAGTCACCGATATGGTCTTCTGCTTCTATTTCAGGTATTGGTCTTAGTTTTGGGCTGAGGAACATCGCAGCCTCTTTACTGTCTGGGTGATAAAAACACATTGAGAATTGGACTTCCCCCCCCATCTCCTAGATTATCATTACTTAATTTAATTATCTAGGTTAATAAAAAAACAACAACCAAAAGAACAAAACCCACCCAGGTTCTCGTTCAAGAGAATTAATAACAGCTCTTAGTGCAGGAAAGATTACTGGAATCAATGATGTGATTAGGGTTGCAAATAAGAAGTAAAAGATGTCACCAGTAGAAAAAGCTTGCTTTGCTAACGGGGAGATGTGTACGTTTTACTGATAGGGCCATAGGATGAAAATCCTGCTTCAAACAGAGGTCGATACAGAACAATTTCAGAAATTAACTAAGAGGCCTGATTAAGGTTATTTGTGTCAGAGGGAAAGGTTCACTGCCACCACTCCCTCAATGGATTTCTCTCTTAATTGCCAATGAGGAGACAAAACAGGAAGGCTAGACCATTTGGCTAATCAATAAAAAAAGCCTGCCTTCATGTTTGCCTGAGGAGCACTCCTTGGGTCAGATCGATGTCGCAGCCACCAAAGTTCTTGCGGAGGTCACCAGTGATCAAGACATTTTCTGATGGCTTTTAAACAACGCTGGAGCCAAGCATCTGCTGTGAGGTTGCAAATGTAAGCAGAACTGGAGATATGATGTTAATCATCATCCTCATGTTTATGGGAGGACTCCTGGTGGTAAAAACAACTTGTCGTATTTATGACCTTAGACAGCTGTTTTAATAAATGAAGATGAAGCGTTACTTCATTACGTGCTCTGTACTGCACTAGTGATCAAATATGACGGAGCCTCTCCAGAAGGTGCTGGGAGTCTTCCTGAATAAGAATTGCAGTGGATGCACCACTGCCAGATGAGGAATTACAGCGGCTGCACGCTGTACGGATTTCTCAGGGCCAGCTTCTGCCTCCGTTGCTTTGCCCCAAACACTCCTACAGATTTCAGGGAGACCACTCAAGCAGCAAGAGGCTGTTCCATGTAAGATCGGTGCAGTCTGTTGCTATTAACACACTTTACCCAGCTTCCAGAGTCTATCATAATATTTATTGTGGAAAAAAAAAAATCCCAGCCTGTTTTAATGACTTGTGTTTTTAGCTGATTCAAGTCTGCATTGAAGCAAATATAAGAAAACTAATTTTTTTGGTTTTTTTTTTTCCCCACAGTTAAGCTCTCTACATTTTCTAGCAATCAAGCCTTTTTACAGTGTCTAGATTGGACGAGCCAAGGTCCTGGTCCCTTCAGAACACCCATTTCTATATGTGTGGCTTTACACTAACCAACATACATTGGGCCTAATTCCTATAAACTTGCCTCATGTCCCATTATTTTTAATAAATTAGTGGCAAATCTGACAATCTTGAACTTACCGTAGTGCAGCAGATACATTATAAACCAACAAAAATGACTTTACATAGGGTGATCAGTCAAAAATACATATTCCCTTTAAATTATCTATTTACTTGCAGGCAAGAGAGGACATCTGCACCTGTTTTACCTCACAAAAGATATTTCTTGACAGAATGCTTTTCACTAAGGCAAATTACTTACCATCTAGCTACAATTTTCAGAAAGATAGTTTAGTCTATAGGTAGGAACCTAGTATTGCATCAGCTGAGAAGCAAAATATTATCACATTTATCAAGACAGGCATCATCAAGCCACTATTTTCTGTATAATTGTCTTCTTTTTTTTTTTTTTTTTATGGTATGGCTCAATCAGCTGCACCCATTTCTTTGAACTTCATCAAAATACAGTTGACCTGTATCTGAATTTAACAAATGCTGCTAAGCCTGAATGTTACTAGAACAAATGAGGACAAAACTGCCGTGGAAAACTCCAGTTGCTTGAGACTGTTAAGCTTCTTATTATGCACTCAAAGCCATAGGTAGATGGCTCATGATAAAGAAAATTGTTCTGTTGATTTTTTTTTCAACAGCAAGTTCAAGCCTTGAACTAAAGCATAGATTGTTTTGATGTTCAGCTTGAAAGCAGTAGTTAAAAATATAAAACTTTTATTCTTATAATACTGCATGTGTAGTCCTTGGCAGAATAAATTAAAAAAAACCCCACCCTGGATTGTTTGCCCAGAAGAATTCGCATTCTTGGGCCTCAGTGTTCCATTGATACATAATCACCAGCGTAATTCTATCATCTGAGTCATCATACCAACTAGGCAGCAGATAACAATAACAGTGACTAGGAAGGGAAAGTAGAAAGATGGGAAAAACTATGTTATAATTATGGAGTCACTTGGGAAGAGAGTGTATATTTGTATTTTTTATAGCTATTCTAGGTGGAGCTACTTTCACTACTAATAGTTAAGACCGTATTTTTCTGTTTGAGTCTTCACATGATAAGACCCTACACTCAGGTGCTTGCTTTTTCTCCTCAAATTGCGTCTGCCTACTGTCAGCTTTTCCATAGTGTTACCCACCTCGATTTGAGCACCAAGGAAGTTCCGGTTGGTAAGCAGTTTAGTCACGTGTGAAGTAATAATCAAGGAAAACACATTATTTCATCTGTGCTAAAAAATACCGCAACATTCAATTCAGAAATTTTACCACCTCCACATTTTGAAAGAGTGAGTTTATCAGATGGAGGTCTCAAGAGTGCTTTTTGCCATTCTCAGGAAGATACACCAAAGCGAGAAGTCCTTGAAAAGCCTCAGCTTACACACTCTCAAAAATTTATTAGTTGGGCCGTGAAAAATCTGCGCTAGACATCTCCTCTCACAACTCCTGCTTAGTGGCCGGACTGGATGACAGAAACTCTGCAAGTTCATACGTTCCACACAATTGCCGTGGAGGATGAACACCGTTTTTCTCAGAATAATTATTTTCAGGGTTCTGCAGGCTCCTCTATAGAGCTGGATATGGATTCAGAGCTTGGGTGCACTTATCATCCGTACACTTACTAACTCCCACTGGTGGTAGGGAAGCAGGAGAAAGTAGAAAAAGAAAGGCACACATATGGAACAACACAGAATAGCAGAAAAAGGAGGTCAGAAGTACTAAAGTACAGAGAAATGACTGTGAAAGTTTAAGTGTAGCAAAACAAATGATAAGAGAGAAAAATTTAAAAAGCATTTAGACTTAAAAGGAAAAGCAATCAGACTATATCCACAAAGCTAATATCCTACCAGACTTTTCAGCAGCTTCCTAAATTCCCGCAGCCTAACAACAAGAACAAAAAAAGCCGGTAAGAGTTCCCCTTCCCCTTTTATCAGCAGGCTTTACATATGCATATGGGAAGCTCACAACTGCTAGCTCTTACTTAATTAGGTGAAGTAGGAGTAGTCCCTGCTATAGATCTCAATGGTCCACACTCTATTCATTATGCAAGTTGTGGCCCGGTGTTGCTACAACTACAGTTTTTCAATTAAGAAATCAAACCAAGGGATTGTCTCTCTCCCCAGCAGTCGGTGCCAAACTGGGGGTCTCCGGGGGCCGCGCCGGCCCCGCGGCCACTGCCTCACGCAGCTGCAAGGTTGCTCTGCTCAGCAGGATCTCGCAGCTACGGGGGACAGGGATGATACTCCTCGCTCAGCAAAACTTTGGGAAAATTACCAACAAAGTATGCAAGTTGCATAATCAAGACTTAAGAAATGTTTGATTTGAAAGTTACTCATGTTGGTGCTTCTAATGAGCCTGTGAGTCGCGGTGATCCAGTGCTACGAGATCCCTTTCAGCAGCCCATCGGTCCCGCGGTTTGTTCACTGGAACGAGGGACTCAAACAGTCCCAGATTTTTATTCTGGGACACGATCTTTTCCAAGGAAGCTTTTGTGGCTTGATCAGCGTGCACAGCAAGCAGTGCCGCTGATGTCAAATCAGAGCTGGTTTCTGTTACAGTATGCAATGCGTGAGGAAGGAAAATACAGATCTGGCAGTCAAATACATTGAATACCATATGCTATCGTGTGTTAACGTATGTAACATGTGCCTCAGTCCCTCTGTTTTAAGAAGGTCTATGCCAGTATTGCTGAATGTATTTTGACATGAATGGATGAATGCTTGCCAAGCACTTGGGCAGGGCTCCGGAGGTGATTACAATTCTATAGGAAGTGGAGGGTCGGCACCATACGCAGTAAAGAAATCTGCAGCCCCATGGGACTGTCTCCCAACAAGCCCACAGCAAGCTGCTGAATCACACCTGTTTCTTTTAATACTGGTGTTTTCTCATTTTGCAGGCTTTACTATGCAAATCTTTTTTTGAAGTAGCGCATGCATATACAATCATATACATACGCTTCTATGCAATTACATGAACCTTGATGTCAAGCTTGGAAAGAAATGACAGTCCTGCAAGCTGTGCGTGTGGGAGGGAGAGGGGAATGCAGCTGCAATCGAGTTCAGCGGGAGGTACGGCCAATACAAAACCGATCCTGCCTCCAGCGAGCAGCAGCGTCTTTTAATTCAATGCATTTCCAAGCTCTGATCAACTCCACCACTCACGAATGGTACCCCCATGACCGGCAGGGTCACCCCACCACAGTGACAGCAGCTGGATGGCTTCGGTGGCTGCTTCTCCCGGCTGCTGAGTACCAGCGCGGGTCCCCGCTGCTGCAGGGAGGGAGAGCATCCTTTCCCCGGCAGCATCCTCCCCGCACCCCGGCGTTCCCAGAGCGCTGCGAGCTGCAGCAGCTGCCGCTCCCAAGGGATGGTCCAGCAAATCCTGCAGCTGTGGGAGGCAGCAGCTGGATCGCAACAAAGCAACGTAGCGCCCACGCAAAAAGAGGAGCTCTGCTTGTTGCAAACAGAAGTAGCCAGGCGGTGTGCTGTTGCGGAGTAATCTGCACTGCTGCGCGGTCAGGAGAGGAGTGTCTGCCTCCAGAAGGCAGAGAGCTGACTTAGAGAAGTAACCGATTTAGCGGAGAAAAAACATAACACAGGTGCTGGGGTAACTCTACATGAGCTAAGCCTGAAAGTGAAGCGATTTGCTGGAAAAGGAGGGAAAAAGAAGACAAGACAGGAAGGACTCAGGTTGTGGGAAGTGTAAGATGGAAGAATGAGTCATGTGGATGTGATTTAGGGTAGAGTGGGAAGTTGATAGAAATCTTGTAGGAAGGCTTGGATTTTCTTAGCTTTGAAAAGCGTTCAAGAATTTGCCGCCTTTCAGTGATTCTCACCCATTTCCCTGTAATCGGGGGAAACTCGTTGAAGGGGGGTTGCTGCTTCCTATAAAAGGCAGCATTAATAGCAGAGTGGGAATATTTTGGCACAACTTACTGCTATTACTGGTTGTGGCCTACTATTAGCTTTAATTAGGAAAGCCTCTTCTGGAAAATGTGTTAGAAAGTTGTTTGCCACTCTCCCGTGCTGCTGTAATGCTGGACAATAGGGAGCTGGGATGCACTTTTGTACCCCAGTTTTCACCACTCTGTAGCTTCTAAGAATCTGGAGGTGACCAGGAAACTAGCTTTTAAAGTTCAATTTGCTGGAAAGAAAGAATCTATACTTTTGACCCTTTGCCATATTTTGCTCAGCACAGGAAGGAACAAAAGCACAATTAGGAAGGAAGAAATACCCTTTACAGTATTACCAAAAAGTGCCAATAAAGAGCTTCAGAAATGCAGTTCTCATTGCAAGTAAAGATGGAAAAGCCAAATAATAGTTGTATCATTGATTTTGCAATGTAACTATAGGCTTACTGAGCAGTATTGAGGAATATTAACTGAATATCCTCGACCAGAATTCAGAAAATTATAGCATCATCAGAAGTCCTTTATCTACAGAACCGTATATGTAAAACTGTAAATTTTAATGGCCCTTTTTAGAATTTTCAATAGGTAATAAGTAACCACCTTGTGTTGTGGTCTCTGTGGGAAGAGGGAGGATAATATCTGATTGGTATTCTAATCTGAGAAATCACGAAAAAATTGGGCTAGAAAAAAATATATGTATCTAAATGTATTTTTTTCCTGACAACATGAGCTTTCTGGGTAATAATTTGGTTCTGAAAATTTCTGGAGGTGGTTTCTGTAATAAAAATGTCTCCAGGGTTTATGTGCTTTCAGGGAATGGCAAAAATTATCATTTGAAGTAGTACCGAAGTTAGAAGACAGGATAACGCTCCTGCTTTGCTAGTGGTGGTGATTTGGAAGAACTGCTTTACTTTTCCATGCCTCAGTCTTTATATATATGTATAATAGGCATAATATTACTTCTTCCCTGTGAAAAAACTGAATTAGGTCCATGCGTAAGAAGGTCCTGTACAGGAATTGGACTTTATTACTGTGTTTGAGTCTAACCCAAAAAGGGTTTTCTGTGAGCCTGCCTAATGAAATGAGACAGAAGTAGAAATGTCTGCTTTGGGCATCCTAACAGCAGAAGTTGGGGAACTTTTTGTAGGAACTTGGCGTGGTCTAGCAGTATGAAAAATGTGGTGTTAGCGCTTCCAGTGCTGCATCAGAAGTGCTGTGGCCATGGCCAAAATACAGCCTATATAAACACATTTGTCTTATGCAAGTGTCTTTGGAATACATAGGTAAGTTAATTTTGTAGTGAAAAGGTTTACTGCTTGTCCCCTGTATGCTGGATCATAGGTGACATCTGTCTTGACTTGGAAGGACTCGGCAGATGTTCCATATTGCTTGATTTTATCTAATTTACTAGGATTGTGATTGTCTGATTAACTTGAACCCGATCCAGTTTGTTATTGCTGGGTGTTCAGATAGCATGTATGTGATCTAGCTACTCCTGAATAGAAGATGCTAATCATATATTAGCAATCTAAAAAGTTTAGCATCAATTTATTAAAATACCTGTAAAATTAGAATAGAGGTTTCCTCAGTACCATCTGGTTGCCAAATGTGGCATTAGGCAATAATAGCTTTCGGTCTGTGAGAGTGGTAGAAAAAAATTTACAAAATGGTTTAACCTTTCTGGCTGTAAGAGCATCATAACTTTGGCATCTGTTCTAGTTCCACTTAAATCACTGGAGTTTTTGACACAGATTTTTTTTAACTTAGGGTAAGATGAGATCCTGCTTGTAGACATGGCTTCATTTGTCCTACAAATTTGTGTGTGTCTGTCAGCCAGTGTACAACCATTCTTTGATCTTGTTTTGGGGTTTTCGTGTTTTTTTTTTTTCTTTTCTTCTCTTACAGGAGCGATAGAAATGTATTTTCTCTGGCACTGCCAACAGTAGAAGCCCTGCCTGAAATGAGGAATGGTTGCTATCCAACCAGAGTAAGTTTTACTTACAATGTTTTAGAATCATGTTCCTTGTTTTTATCATTTGATGCTATGTTCACTTTTTTGGCCTCGCTATACAGATATATACATGCACACACACGCATACATACAAGTGGAAGTAAAACTGTCAGTTACAGAAGTTTGATCTTGCATTTAATGAATCTCTGAAATCGTGATGAAAAGCCTGTGGGTAGTTGGGACATGGAAGAAATGCAGAACCAGGACATTGGAAACAGCAATGCAGAGAGCATTTTCCAGAAAGAAAAAGTAGGTCCTACTCTCCCCCCAATTTTTGGCAAATATTTTTTGGTTCAGTACCTAACTGAGGGGTCAAATGGTAGTTATTTTCACTGTGAATAATGATACATCTCAGAATAGGGAATCAAACTTCTATGCCTTGTTGTGTTTTCCTTTCAGTTCCTCAGACCAAATGAATTGGATTATACTGTGGAGTAAAATGCTGGAAGTTTCCATTTTAAAAATTATGGAAAGCAAAGTAAATAGAAAGAAAGCATGCGTTCCTTTTTATTGTATTTTTATGGAGGTTATAACCAGAGTTGTTTTCTTACGGCTTTAAGCTGAGTTGTTATGAGCAGTTACTCTTACGAAGTCAGTATGGACCAGATCCAGAGTTGTTCAAGCAAATAGCCAGATTTCCAGCGAATTCAGTGTTCTTTTGATCAGGCCCTTAATCTTCTAGAAAATGGTAAGCTTAATAAGACTATTGTGTATGCGGTGCTGATGGTGTATGGAGTTCGCTTTTGTGCCTAAAGGAGAAGGTGGAGATTTACTAACTGGTTGTCTGTAAGTATTGTTTTACTTCGTTGTCATTCTATTCCATTTCCAGCTGTTTTTGTATATAGAAAGTTTGAGTAAATCCTGTTTAAAAGATCTGCTTTTGTGTTAAGGTACTTAAAGTTTAATGTCTTTGTGTCAAAGAGCTTTTATGAAAGAAGATTTGTCCAGGCATATCCTGTAATAAACATCTGGAATCTGCAGGGGTTGGCTAATGGTGGCTATATAGCAAGAGTAGAGTTTAACTAGCTGGCTTTACATCAGGATTAATTTTTCTCCTCCACCCCCTTTTTTTTATTTGTATTTAATCTTCTAAATTTTCTCAATTCACTTATCTATTTTGTAATCTGAATATTTATGTCCTAACGTGGCTAAATGGTCTTAAATAGTCTTCTGGTTCATAGGTAGTACCAAACGCCTCATCCTGGATGGATGCAGGGAGGGCTGTATGAAAGCAGATTACATCTTTGCATGGTATTCACTGATTAAGTGTTTGAAGAGCAAAATTGCTCATCTTTAAAGACAACTTCCTTTAGTACAAAATATATATGAAAATGAGTATTTCTAGATTAGTCAAAAGCAAAATCTGCCACAGAGGTAATAGGCATCATTTGTATGTGGGCTAGAAGTTTAATTAGGATTAAGCAAAACAGAAAACTAGAGCTTTAGCCTATCTGATATAAACCAGAAGTGAAAGCCCTTAAACAATTTGGGGTGGGGATGGAATTTAAGATGGAAAGGGAAAGGCAGTGAATAGTTTCAGTAGTAATAGCAGGGATGAGGAAGAATTGCAGAAAATACTATAAAAGAATAAGGAAATATATGTTTGCAAAGGTCCCAGAGGGAAAATTAGGTAAGGAAAATTCTAGCAAATAAGATGTAGAATATGAGGTGGTAATCCCTCCACCACATTTATAGTCCTGTGAATGAACAAATGAAAACATAATCCTTATTTTGGATGTGATGATGCTGAAGGGTAACGAGCTGTAATGACAAGAGTCACTGTCAAAGTTCTCGGATGACAATAGGAGGTTTTAGAAAACAATTTTAAGTGTATGACTTAATCGGTAATTCTTGGAGAATTATTATTGCTGACAGTCCAGGAACAGATTAATTGAGTCGATGTGCAGAGATAAAGTTATCATCTCCCAAATTTAGCTGCCCTTACCTCAAGTACAGCTTGACTCTTACATGTGAAATGAGGCTAGGTCAGTCAGGGTGGCAGTCAGTCGAGTGAGTCAGCCCTTGGGCAGAGGCACAAACTCAGGTTCAGTCCACCGGGCAATGGAAACGGCATTTCCATGTGCCACCAGTGCTTGCTGGGGCAACACCGAGAGAGGTTTACCAGGAGCCCTGCACTGCCAGTAATACAGTGGAGATGATGCTGACTGAGGACCCCGAGGAAGATGGTTCACCTCAGGACCTTGTCGTCTCTCAGAGCATCCCTTCAATGATTCCCCATGGGCCTTCCAGCAAAATGAAGATTTTAATTACTTCGAGGAAGAAGGAGAAAAATAAAGATGTAAATGAGAAACGCATGTGCCTACAGATGCTTGCAGGTGTTCGCTGTCAATCCCTTTGTTCAAAAAGTACTCAGCCCCATTTGATTCTGAAGGAGGAAAAAATTTGCTTCTGAGATATTTAAAACTAATTTTGTTCTCATTTATGTGGGAAGATAAATTGTGATACTTATGAAACTGTTTCATTTTAATTGTGTATTTTAAAAGATGCTTAGTATTCAAGTATGGTCTGAATTCAGTCCTAGGAAGTTTACCTTATTGCTCTGTATATTTCACCTGTGGATCTAATCATGAAAAAAGCAGATTACAAAGCTGCAAGCGAAGTCTCATTGTATTTCTCTGCTGTTTTACCTCAGTTTTTTCTGAAGAGGCCTGCCTTAAGAGGCCACCCTTTCTAAGGCCATAGACTGTCTTGTATCTCAAACTCCTAATAAATGCCAGCTAGTTTTAATTACGGTGTTGGTGTGTGGTTTACATTAAGAACAGCATGATTACTTTTAAAACTGGAGTGGCTGCAGTCTGTTGCAACAGTATGAGCGGGTAGCAGGTCTTCCTAAGTAGGGGTCACCCATAAATAAACTTTGTCAGAGCAGAACTGGGCAGACTTGTGCATTTTGAGGTTAATCAGTGCTTGTGTGGTGCCTCTCCTTCCAATCATCAAGCTTTTAACAGAGCACAGGGAAGAGCCATGCATAAGCATCATCTGAGTTTGGGATGTCTCTGCCCTGTGTGACCTATGGGCTCGTACTTTTATCCGTATCCTGACTCTGTAGCAGGAGAAGACTGAAGGAGACATTATCTCTGGCCTTCTCCCTTTTCACCCAGTGTCATTCCGTGTCATGGGATTATCGGAGTGTTCAGCTAAATTCATGACCCTAAGCACGTGGGGATCCAGGATCCCTTGTGTGTCCTCTCCCCCTTCTGTTTTATTGACTTCCTCCTAAACAAAGAGGCATTTTCTCTTTTCCCTTCTGTCCTTCCCCCAAATATGATTCTGCCTTCATTTTATCATGCGTGGAGGTGACTTCAGACTTATGTGGTCTGGGTTTGTCTCTCTTCACTGGCTTGGTAGGTTGTATGGAGCCTACTTGTCCACACAAACACTTAAATTAAGTGCCCGAGGTTAGCCAGTGGGAAATATGCCTTGAACCCTCTACCACGGACTTCCGTGTGCTAGCCCAGACATAATATGTGCCTCAAATTTTATAACTGTAAGTATTTTAATTATATGGATGCATGTTACTAATGAAGGAATGTAGTAAAATTTAATTTTACTATTCTAGTGTGTGGTATGGGTTCGGTTTTTAAGTTGAAACGATCATATGTAGGGTCAAAATCTTTGGAGAATTCCGTATTTAAAATCAATTAATTCAGACAATTTTGTTCATTAATGAAAAAAAAAAAGTTCATTAATGAAAAAAAGATCTAAGATACTTGTTTGAAACTGGCTGAAACGAAGCTTACTTGTGGTCTTCACAGTTTCTGCAATTACATGAAATAGTAGAGTTTGGTTTAATTGACCGTGCACGATGTGTTTGCATGTTACTTATTTCAAAATCCGAGGCTTAATGTTAAAGTTAGAATTTGAATAAGATAAGTAGACAAATACAAATTTTTTATATACACTAAGCTTTTCACTCACTATGATGCTGATGCTTAGATACCCTATTTAATAATAGTTAATACAGTGATACTGATTTTGTCCCTGCTGTGTTCATTATTAACCCCAGAAGGTAATGGAAATCTTATTAGACTCAATACTGGATATTAATGCTATGCCTGACTATGGTATGAAAAAAATGAAGAAAGAGCCTGCAAACATTTCTAAGTTAATTGCCTGACTTGGAAACCACTAATGTACATGAGTAACATTTACTCACGCAGATTGTCTCAGTGAATTCAAAATCCCTCTGATGGGTGGTTGCAGAACAAGGCCATAAATCACACCTTTTTGGAAAGTCTAAGAAATATTAATGGGAAGGCACCCACAAGGTACTCCGGAAACTTAATAAGTGTTCATTAATAGTATTTTAAAGGCGTATATAATTAAATAAAGGTACTGGTCAATATTTAAAAATAAAGAAGAACGAGAAGTTGATCTTAGTTTGTCTATATGTATTTAAAAAAAAATAATAATCTGGAGCAGCCACCAGCTCATGGTGGTTGTTTCTATTCTACCACAGCCACCATGTACCATGTTCCTTCACACCTGATACACTAAATCCAGTGGCTGAGTTACACATACCTCCACACAGGTTTTTTCATTTATTTTTGTGGCTGGCCAATGTTGTAGTAGCATCAGTGGTTGGGCAGGTGCCTGAACCGCAGAGGAGCCTGACATCCTGCTTTCACACGGGAAGCCACATCAGGACAAACTCTGATGGTGCCTGTCTTATGGCTAAGTGAAAATGGCGTGGTAGCCCACTGGGCTTTCAGCTGTGTCTCATTAACCACATTAACTGTGTGGTGATACCTAATGGGACAATGACAAGCTCATGGCCAAACGCAATTCCTGTCTCAAGGAAGGTGACTTTTTTTACCACCCAACTGCAGGGAAGTGATTATCACTCCCATTCCAGACTAGTTTATTTGGGTGACTGTAGCCAAGTGCAAAGATGCTCTGGAAGAGGGATATGCACAGCTTGAAAGTATAAAGCAATTATATATTCATCAGCACACCTGAAGTATAGCTAAGATTTAACGAGCTGCTGGGGTGCTACCCCTGATAAGGCAGCTGGGGAGGCTTTACTGCTTGTCTGGGTCTCCATTGGGAGGGGATGGCTGGGTCTCCATGGCTCCCTGGAGCTAGGCCTTCAGTGTTGCAGTCTTTCTACCAGTTCCTTCAGCAGTGGTCACCTCGTCTGATGAATCTTGCTGGCCTCGTTAGACTTCCTGGTAAGTTAGATTTGCATATGGGGGGTTGTTGTTGGACTGGATTTTTTTTAGGCTTGTATACTTTTTTTCATGTGGATGTTGTTTTCTTTTCTGGGTTGCTGGCTGGGAGGTAAGGGTGCCCTAGGGTGATGGTGGCTAATAGCAGCCCAGAGAGAGCTGTAGTGAGGCCCGCTGCAGTGGCAGCACCCATCCCCACCAGCATGCTGCTGGCAAGTGTCCTGTCCTGGTTATGGGTGGCCTGGGCCCCGTGTGGGCTGGAGGAGTACCAGACCCTGTTAGATGTACAGGCTCTTTGAGCCCAGGTCCAGTAACTGGCTCAAAGGTTGCTTGCTCTCCAACAGAATGGGCCTTGTTGCTGGCTATGTGAGTGGAGCAGAAACTGGTGGTGGAGGAGGAGAAAATGGGCCTTTCCAAGGGTGATGCCTAGGGCTGACTTCAGATGCTCGCTAAACCCATGGAGCTGTCATGTAAAAACGTAAATTCTGTTATGTTGAGTCTTTAATG
Organism: Arenaria interpres; assembly: GCA_013399435.1. Lineage (NCBI taxonomy): Eukaryota > Metazoa > Chordata > Aves > Charadriiformes > Scolopacidae > Arenaria > Arenaria interpres. The sequence continues at coordinate 281,529 of VXAK01016777.1, read as the reverse complement.
TGTTTAATTCTTCCTGCCCTGGCAGTATCTTATGCAGGCTGGGGTGAGGTGAGGTCTCTCCTTGGTGCTGGTCCTTTGTGTCCCTGTTCCAGCAGGGTGCTGGCATGATGGGGGCCTGGTGGCCACAGACAAGGCCTCAGTGGGTGCATGGCCACTGCACCAGGCTCTGTTCTCTGTGAGCATGAAGCCATGGGGTGCAGGAGGGCAGGCCCTGTCTCTGCCACAGTGCTTGGGGAGCTCTCACAGTCAACAGGGTTCTGAGAGCTTGGAAATAAATGACTGGATCCTTATATTTCCTCTAGTTGATGGCTTGGCTTGAACAATTTATCTTCTGGTTTTGGCAGATGACCAAGCAATCAGGAGCTGTGGCAGAATTGGCATATAGGTACTTGTGGTGGGGGGTTTGGGGCTTGACTAGGGGGAGTGTGCTGCCTTGAGAGGTCAGTCTTGGCACCAGGAACCAAACTGACAGCTTTGGGGGTAGGCTGGTGGTCTGTGGACTTTGTCACAGGAATTCTCTAGGCACTGAGCAGCCAGAAAACCTTTTTGGCTGCCTCTCCAGGCGCCCAGGACTCCCAAATTAAAACTTCATTACTATTTACCTGGTAGTACATCATAGATACTATTCACTGAAGTATACCCAAGGTGGTTGGTCTGTAGCCAGCAGCCTCTGGTGGCATTAGCAGCTGGCTTAGCAGGGTCGCGGCAGAGATGAAACAGATCTGGGAGTAGGCTTAGTGGATAAAAGTTACACTGCATTTTTATGGCAAACATAAATTAATTCATTGCAAGTGTTGGCTTTGTTCATTCTGTGGGCAACTAATTCTATCTAGAGGCTTGAGTGGAGTAGGTATTGAGTTTTGCTTGGAGAAAAGTTCTCATTTTACAAGGGTGCTTCAAGACCATATATCAGCTTATTTTGAAAGCTGACATCCAAGCAGTTGTATTTTAGTTACCCATCTCTTTCTCTGGGTTTTTGCTGGAGCCTTGACAAACAGAATACTGGGCCTAGATAAGAAATACTCTTGTTCAAAGTCTGTAGTCTTGTTTCTGTGCCTCTGTCAAACTTCAGGTATTTTTTCCACACAAACTCAACAAGGTTCAGGACTTAAAGCTTGAAAACTTTGTTGGCAGGCCAGAATGCTGGTGTAATCGAAATTAAAAAATGTATGTAGCATTAAATTAAATGTGTGCTTTCTGTGCCACCCAGGTAATGACTATGTTGTATTAGGCAAAGAATCAACTTTCCTTACTATATTTTAAACATTCCAAGTTATCTAAACTCCATGCCTGTATTCTGTGTGTGTAATGAACAGCCTTCAAAATGTGGGCCAAGGACTCATTCTTTTTCTTCAGTAGGATCTGTGTTTATAAAATGCTTATGGATGTTGGAAATCAGAAAGAGGTAAAACGACTGATGCCAAAGTAGAAATAGTAGAAAAGAATATTTTTCTGTGCGTTTGCTTAGTGTTGGTGTCATTTATCAGAGTAGGTAAGTCATAGACAAAATATGCTAGAGAAATCATTATTACAGCATTTTGTGTATTTGAAGAATGTGTCTCTGGATGGAATAAGCAGGGTAATATTCCCGAATAGCAGACCACATCAGTGCTGAGCAGAAAGAACTCTTGAGTTTTAATAGTGTAAATACAGTAACAATCCTTGTTTCTATCTGGATTGGATTATCAGAAATAACACATTGCTTTCCAAATTATCTTAAGGCTTTTTTTTTTAAACTTTCTTCTGAATAAAAAAATGATCTCTTCCCCCTCCTTTTTACTCAGGGCCTATTATCACTTTTATCGCATTAAACTTTCTCTGCCAGTATGAAAGTAAGTTATGTATAGCACAGGTTGTAGAAGAAAGTCTTCACTACCACAGGTAGAAGAACACCTGTTTAGCCTGGGAGTTGTATACCTAGGTGTAGCTAAAGCAAAGGCTTATGACATCTACAAATAAATGCATTAATCAGGATGTAATTAACTTAGATTCAAGGCAAACTAACATAAAAGTGTCCTAAGATGGTTAACAAAAACCAGTGTGTGAGTACTTTGTAGTTTACCTAGCTAAGCACTGATGTTTTAGCTAGATACAACATATCACCAATATGACCACCAAAGGGGCAACAAAGATGAGCATGTTTGCAGATAGGAAACATCCAAGTAACAAGAAGTTGCAAGATAAATGTGCAGTGTCCTACCAAATGCACAGGGATGAGTGGCAAAACCAAGATAAGCATTATTGGAAGTAGATGAGCCCCTCTTTGGAGGGGTGAGGAGGAGCAAGTTGCCCAGAAACATTGAGGAGGAAGCATGGAGAACATAAGCCTGTCTCAGCCCCAGCTTTCCTAGATGAGGAGCTGTAAGTCAGGCCTGATCACATTCACTGTGGCCATCAAGAACCATCATCAGCTCTGTGGCCTTGAGTGCCACTCATAGCTGGTTTAGGATAGAGGTGTGAAAGGCTGACATGCAGCAAAAATGATTAATAAGGTGTAAGGGTTAACCATTAGTATGTTACTGCTAATGAGTGAGCTTAGGACAGCTTTGTTTTAAAGTTTAAAGCTGGCCTGGTTTGTCAGTCCTCTAAGTCTTTCCCCTATAGTGCACTATGGTTCCCCAAGTGACATTTTGAGATAATATGTATTAATTTTCAGCACAGAGCTACTGTTCTTGACAAAGGAAAGTCACAATCAGAAGAAGCAGTGTGTTTAGAGGAAGGGGGATGGTTGTGCTCTTTAACTCTTTGAGGAGGAAATCTGTATGACCATAAGACTATACTAATTGGATTTGGTTTGAAGACAGCTATAGATGGGGGGGAAAAAGTAAGAGAAAAGTCTGAGGATTGACTGTTCTGCTAAGGGCAAGTGCTTCAGTGTTGTGATTTAAAACTCGCACCTGCTGATGCTCTTGCAAAACTTAGGCAGTGCTTTTAAAAAAACCCCAAAACCGTATGTGTTTACCCAGAAATCAAGGAAAGGCTAATTCCAAACAGAGTGGACTACCCTGGGAGGGGTGCCATTTACAGTGCATCGTTCATGCTAGTGGAAGTTAGTGGTGTAAGCTGTGGTGCAACTGGTTTTACTTTGTGTAGCATTTTGCTTGTGATGATCAGCTCCTTGCTAGGGACCAGGGAGTCTCAGACCTTGGCCTATAAAAATGTTGAATTTGGCTTCAGAAAGGTGGTTACTCACAGATTATTCTATTTTCAAACAGTTAACATATAACTGGGGTGCTTACGCTAATGGCTGTTACCTTTTCATGTCAGATGACTGAATTATTGGTTGGGAATATTACATGCACAAAGTATTACACGCTTTGTGCAATGAAAATGCAGGTGTTCTTTATCTCCTTTAAAGATGAGATTGCTTTTTTGATTTAAAAGTCTGTTACAAATAGAATATAGAGCAGTAACCCTTGCTCCTAAATGTAGGCAGTAATCTAATTTGAGCTACAGAAACTGACTTCTTGAGCATTTGGTGAAACTTCTAATCCTTCTGGAGAAATAATTGTGTGTTAATTAAGAGCCAGAATTCCACGAGGCTTATTAGCTGTCTAGCTGGATCTGAGAAGCAGAAGGTTGAACAGAGTTTAGCTAAAATTTAGAACTGTTAATTAGTCTCCTTTCTTCCCGATCTCCTTTCTATTTTCTTGGTTTTGGTTTGGGTAGCACACTTTGAATGACCCGTGAGAAACTACTGTGCTTCTGACATGATAGCTCCCAGTTGTAAATGCTGTACTTTACTAGCTGTGAAAGAATAAAGCTTTAAAAGAGCTTGGCTTCCCTTAGCTACAAGCTAGCTTGTTATGGAAGTGACAGAAAGTGGAAAAAGCAGGCTGGCTAATCTTGTTAGATTGGCTGAATAATTTTGCATTCAAGATTAGTGAACTCCATGCTGGAACACACAGATACTTTAATAAACTTTAGATGACCTGTCTTAGTTTAGTGCTTTTTACAGGTTTCAGAAAATGCTTGACAGGTGTATAGAAACCTAAACTTGAAACAGCCTTCCTTATAGACCTCCATTTTGGTAGTTACGAATATGGGAATTTGTGAATGTGTGAGGGTTGTACTTCACTGATGCATGCCTGGGCAAGATCAGGGAGCGGAAAGTAGACCCTGAAACCTGTTTTAGTATATCTGAAAGTTTGTTAAACAGCACGTGTAGAGATGTGAACTGTTCCCTGAGGTTTTTCACTTGGATATATATTATGATTAAGTTTACTTTTTTGGCGGGTAGGGGTGAGGGGGATGCCAGCATGCAGTACAAAACTCCCTGGGATTCTGGTATGACGTGAGGAGAGCTGAGGAAAACAGCTGCTATTTCAGCTCAATAGCCCCTATACCCCCCAGTGAAATAATTTTGAGCCTGCTGAGTAGGAACAGTTTAAAGGTCTATTGTAAAAGACACAAGAATTCTATTCATTAATTAGACTTGTCAGAGTCTGCTTTGTATTTCCAACGATGAATACCACTTCATTCCAGGGGTGTAGTTAAGCCTTTAAGCTAATTTGACTTCCGGCTCCACTCTTCTTATATTTAATGCCTCACCTTCAGATGTTTTGTTGTTCAAATCACTGAAATGTTTATATCTTCCTTTCAGTTCATAGTATGTCTCAACTAAGATATTTGCATTATATAAATGCATTTGCCTAATATGCACTGCAAAACAGAATATGCATCAGAATGACTAATCCTGGTAATTTAACTGGTTTCACACCAATGTGACGTGCCTGTATTTTAGTTCACAACTGATGCGGGGGAGGGAGGGGCAAGTGGGAAAAGGGAAGTGCATGAAGTGTAATTATAAATGGAAAACCTACTTGGATCTGTAAAAATGCCCTAGCAGTGCGGATTAGCTGTGTAGTATGACTATCATTCTCCTACAGTCCTATTGTTTCAAGCATTTGGGGGTGATGGATTATTTTTTTTTCCTTCTGTATTTCTAGTTATTTTCCCACTCTTTTTAAAATATATATTTACTTTTTATTAAGGGTAGCCTAAGTATAATGCTTAAAGCTAAATTTGAGGAGTATCTGAAACAATAGAGTACCTGATCATGATTGTGAGAAGTCTAGGTGTGCATGAATAAGAACCCAAAAAGCTCTGTTACAGGGTGCACTTACTGTGTGATTCTTTTCGCAGTGTTTGAATTATTCTAGTACTAAAATCTGGGTTGGATTCCTGTTACTACACTAGCTTTTCTGTCAAGTATATTGCACCGCTTTCTGACCTGACAGCCACTTGGCAAGAGTTGCTTGTTTGGATCTATAATAAATACCTCTAGTTTCATGTTAAAGGATTGTTTTTATAAAGGATTCTTCTCAGCCATATGCAGAGAAGGTGCTAAACTGTATGTTTTTGGACAACTAAATCCTCTTGACTTTGATAGAAGAAAACTACCTTTTAAAATTATTAGTGGATTTATAATTCCAGTAATCTTTAAGTGACTGTGATTTGGAGAACTCAATATCTGGCTGGGAAGAGCTCAGATTCTAAGATATTTTGCCTAACACTGTTTGCTTGAGGAACATCTCTGCATGTATGCCTTGATATTTAATTTGTCAGATCTTTTTTACTAAATTTCTCTTCTGATTTGCCCTCTGAGACACTGACTTAGCTGATAGCTGTTGCCTCTTGGTCTGTAGAGTCTCCCCGTGTTGTTGGAATGTCCTGGGTATAATTTGTCCCCATTTCCCAGTTATAGACTGCTTTATTCAAAATGTAACCGCAAGCAAAGGTACTGCGTTGTCCTAACTGTGTCAGTTCAAGACAACACATGTGTAGGGGCTATGTTGACTGACAAAGGTAGTTTTAAAATTATAGCAGTGTCAACAGATAAAACTGCACTGAATTTCAGTGTTTTGAAGAAACACCTTTGTAGTGGTACAAGTTGAAGTGTAAACTTGATTGTGTTAGGAAGCAGCTGGTTACTTTTAAAAGATGACAACAAAATATTATTTTAACACTGAAGGGGGGAAGATTCCTCTATTTGAGAAATACACTAATAAGATGAACACATGGTATTGTAGAGCACCACTTAGAATACTTAGTTACTTACCAGAACACAATGGAAAATATATACCTGCATACTAGAAAATACACAAATACAGACCTAAATTACATGGACCTAAATTGTAAAATCTCTTGGATAATCTGGAGAAAAAGTAGATAAGTGTTGCTTTGTTCTTCTGTGATTTTATAGTCCCCTATGTTGCAGGATAAGCTTGGTTACACTCGTGGTGATAGCTGGTAGACTTGGTCGAGTGCTATAGACAACTACGGACATCTACATAGATGGAGATACAGCTTTTATAATAAACTCTGCATCTCAGGTGCAGCTTCCTTCAGTGTTCTGGAAGCAACTATATGAAAAGGATATTATAAAATCAAACTCTGTTTACTTCTCTAACTTACAGTGCATAAAGGAACGTGATGCTTACTCTTAATACTACCATGGCCACTTTTTCTACCACAGTTAATTAAAAGTATGCCTTCAAAGAAGGTATTAACACAAGAATCTAGACCAACTGTGAGTGTCCTATTCAAAACCATGTCAAAGACACTGTGACCTTATTTTCCTAGTCTTCTTGTGTTATTAATTTGCTCGGGGTTGTACCCTGTAATTCTCTGTGCTGAAGCAAGCTGAATTTCTGAATCTTTCCTGGCAAATCGAAGGTGCCCTTTTAGAATATGAGGTAAGGACTGAATTTGTCTGCTTTTCAGGCAGAATAGAGGAAGACTTGAAGTTTCATGAGATAGGTACTATTGCAATCCAAACATAAAAGCTAAATGAAAGCCATACACATCTGGAGTGATGGCATTGGCTTTCTCAGTGTGGGACAGACATGGAGGGTCCCTGCCTGTCATCCAGGGAGTATCTTAGAGGTGAAATCTCTGTGCCAAAAGAGGGAGATGAGCTCATGGAAGCACCTTTGTTTATAGGTCTGTGGGGTACAATCCAAACTGTAATTCCTCCTTCTGAAAAGAAAGCAGACAAATCATTACAGATTGGGTATTCAGAATAAATGAGCCTGTATGAACTAACTCTTTTTTAACTCTTGCAAGCTGAAGTTAAATGATTTATAAAACTGGAAATCCTTTTGAGCTGCTTGTTTGGTTTCTAATGGTTAAATGGCTCAAAGGCTTTAGAAAAACCAGGAGTTTGCACAGTATAAGTATCTAGTGTTTTATACTGTAGTTGAAAAATGCTATATCTCCATCCTAGTTTAGATCAGATCTGACAGATATGTTTAGCCTTTGTGCCTTAATGCTACTGCATATGTATGTGTATATAATATTCAAAATATGTATTCAGTGGAAATTGAATTTCAGTTAATATCTGCATTAAAATCAGGGATTCATGAGTGATAAATTGTTCACCTTTCTTTCCTGACCTAGGAGATGAACAGAAGAAAGCCAGTGATGATATGTTGTCAAGGTAAAATGACATTGTTTAGAAAAGGGGAATATTTGGAGTTCCTGTTTCAATGAATAACATTGCTGGAATGTTCACCCCATCAGGCAGCTCTGGAAACAAGCTTTCAGAAGGTCACCAGCTCGAGCTTGTAACCTTGCTGCCATTTGTCTGGTAGGATCTCTCTTCATCGTAAACCTGAATGCATTTATTAGGATTGCAATGAAGAGAGAGTCTGAAGAGAATATTAAAATAGTTGCTATTGTGCCAGGAAGAAAATGTTTGTTTCTGCAAGTAGTGGAGCCCACAGAGCTGTTGAAATAAAAGGTCATTTTCAGACTGTGGAACTAAATAGGGTATTCTTGTGAAAGAAAAGAAGGGAAATGAGAAGGGGGGGAAAACGAACATTATTTCTGTTGCTCCCACAAAGAATCAAAACAAAATGTTTAGATGGTCAATTCTTAAAATATTTATTTTTTTAAGCCTATAATGGCTAAATACTATGTTCAGATGATCCTTCAGACAGACACAAGTTGATATTTTTTTTTTTTTTTTCCTCAGATGCAGTGAGGTTGGAGAAAGAGGCAGGATACATGTAAATACTCTTGTTTTATCTATCAAGTTGTTATGGAGTTCACTAAGGCTATTTTTGACTGTGAGGGACTCTTTGAAATGGGGAAGATAAGACACCCCACTTGCAGTCTTTTAGGACTGGTACTTGAAATTGCAGGGGAGAGAAGAGGTATAACTGTTGTGCCCAATTTATCTTAATAGGAGTCTGAAGTTGCAGAAGTCTGGTCATGTGCTGTCAGTAGCAGGAAAAGTCTCAAAAACGTTCTTTTGAAAATATTAACTTGCCAAGGAGGAAAGAAAGGTTGTGTTCTCCTTTTTATTACTTATCTGTTCATATCTATTTATATATATTTCTGAGAGTGCAGGAAAAGAAGCTTTCCAGTTAAGAATTGTGGATTATAAATTGATACCTTTAGAGTAAGAAGAAAAACAAATGAGTACACTCCTTTATGCCCACATAGAGATATGGCGGTGTATCGTCTGACAGAAGCAACCATGGTTCTAAAGAGAACATCTCACACATGTTTATTCTGCTAGAAAACCTTTGAGACCTAATTTCACATGATCTGCTTTTAAGCAGTGAGCAAGGGAGAAACCTCCCAGGAAACTAAACCAACGCAAACTTTTTTCAAATGTGCACTAAACTGTGACCCTACTTGAAGTTCAACAGGAAGAGAAGGCCAAATGCTGTTCTTGTATGTACCGCTCCTTTTTCTTCAGACAACAATTTGGGCCCGTTAGTCAAATTTTCTGTTCTTAAGCATGTCTCCCCTTGCCTCCAAGGTGTTAAGATAGTGAAGTTTGGCAGTTAGGCGCTCAGGTCTTCTGAGAAATCTAGTGCTACACAGTGTCATGGGGTATGTTTACATCTGCTGCTGTAGGTATAGTCAAAGTCAAAAGAACATGACCAACATCAACAGTTATACTGTTGGCTTCATTGTACCTGCAGAAAAAAATAATCAGTGAAATGAAGATGCATGCTAGATCAGTCACTTCATTTCTTCATCTGCAGGTGAACAACCTGCCATTTTTATATGTATTTCCCAGACTTAGTTCCACTAGATGTATTGATACTCTTAGAAAGTGGTGGACCAAGGACCTTGTTGTCTTGAAACAGTTTGCCTTTATGCTCAAGTTGGGTTTTATATTGGTAAATGTGGTTGCAACTCAGGCCTTGTCTCTCATCCGAAGCATGAACGATACTGGGAAGCGTGGGCTCTGAAGGTGCTTCCTCTGCTTCCAGGGATACAGGTCATACTGAATTTGGCAGTCTCGCCCACGCTCTGTGGAAGATCATCAGCAAGCTTCAGTTTTTTCTTTGAAATGTAAATGATCAGTGTCTCAACCACTTGAATACTAAACCCAGCAGATCAGAGTCTAATGCTGTATTCTCTTTAACTAACCAGTCTTCTGAAGAGACCTGTTTTGTTTTATTTTTATACAGTACACTACTCCTTTTCCTGCTGTATGTTGATTTACCCTTTCTAAACTTTTGTTGGTGAAAACTGACAGCCCTGAAAAAGCTTTTATTTGTTAGTAGGGTTTTGTGGGCACATTATACATAAAGGTCACTCAAACACAGATTTGCTGTTCTGCATTTGAGCTTGATGCTGTGTTGGTTCCAGACTTTTATGTAAATGGTGTTAGGATAGAATATTTATTACCAGTGAAAAGACAGCACAATCAATTTAAAAAAGCAAATGGTGCTGCACTAGATCACACACTTTCCTGGCTAAAAATAGCAAGTCAAATGCTGGGAGCTGCTGAATGCTTTCAATCCTCAACTCCAAGGTAGAATTTCAAATTAGGAGTGTTTCCCAATATTACGTCCTTGATTTAACAAACTTAAGTATATCTTGCTGGGCTGAAGTCTATTGTCATATGGCAAAACAGTTAAATTGCAACCCCCTATGGAAATATTTTCTGAATACTTCTGAAATTTGCAATGTATTCTAGAAAACAGTTGTGAGGTAAGACCACAGCAGCTCTTCTCCCCCACCCCCCCAAAAAACCCTGCGTTTGTAACAGAGAGAGAGGGGATCTGTAGGTCCCTAAAAGCCTTTACACTCTAATCTTTTGGTATGCAAGAGAACCAGTGGGCTAATCTAAAGACATTCTAGAACAAATAATGCTTTTTTTCTCTGTGTATTAGCAGCAACCTTTACGCAGGTTGCATACATAGCTTCTCTTAAAGGTTATTTTGCTAATTTAATTTTTAGATTATTTTCCTTGTACAATAAACATACATAATAATCCTATTTGTTTTCTTTATTCTAAAAATACTGAAACACTAACCACAGTATGAAAAGTGGGCAATATATTGCTTCCATCAGCTTCATTCTGTATGCTAAATCAAATGGTAATGACAATGGATTTTAAGGTACTCATGCCAGCTTTTCTTGGCTCCATACTACAAGTAGGAAAAGACAGTGGAAGCAGGCCTGGTATTGCCTTGGAAGTAAAGGAGCTATAGGTGCTTGGGAAAAAGAGAGGCTGCTTAGAGTGATCTTTTTTTCCTTAAATTAAGGCCATTTTTTCAGGACTTCCGTTTTAAAATGGGCTATGTTATCAGTAACGAGAATCTTAATTGAGTATTCTTTTTTTTTTTCTGCCTGGATAATTTTTTAGCATGCTATAATATTGGTTATACTGTTCTGGAGGCTGTTCTGACCTGAAGTCTCAAGTAAAATAATTTCTTACATAAGGCAAAATATCCTTCATATGTACCATAGTTGTCCTTGGACTTCTATATACTTCACAACTCTTGCTAGTGTAATATTTTTCTTTCCTTCTGTCATTTTCATGGGATTCTGTGAAGTTACAGCCTAAAAACTGATTTTTAATTTTTTTTTTAAAGTCTGTGAAAAGAAGCTCATGAAATGACTGCACAGGCCTTGCTTGTTTGGCCCTCAGAGCCTCCATCCTGGGTCACTTCCCTGCCACTTGCTCCATTACAGCTTTTTTGGAGTTGGCCTTTAACTTATCTCCCTGTATTGTGGGGTCATCAGATACTCCCTTGTTCAAGGTTATGGGTCTGCACCTGTGAAGTTACCAAAGAACAGCTAGTGAAGACAGAAGTTATTCCCTGATGCTACCCACCATGTTCCCTTCAGCCTGGGGTCCTTCCAAGAGTTAAATGAGATAATGAACCTTCAGATTTAAATTTTCTTTTTTCTTTCTTCTTTGAAGATTAGTAACTTCTGGATTACATCTGTCAGAAATTCTGAATTTTCCCAGCCATAATAAAATGAAACACTTTGGGATCTAATGAAAGCATTGTTCACTCTTCTACTTCTTTTGGTGGAGTACAGACATGTTCACTCCTCCCTTTTCTGTTCTTAATAGTCAGTAACGCCTTTTCAGGAAACTCCTCCAGTTTTTTTTTTTTCTCATCTTCTGTTCATTTATTAGTCTGAAACTTGCTTAACAATTCTAATAGAAAACAACGAAGGAAAGCAAAGCATAACATTATGGTGTTTGAACTGTGGTGGCAAATGCAAACCCTCAAAAATATTCACATGCAGAAGACTTAGTCCCATTCCCATCTGATGTTAGTGTTTTGATTTTTTTTTTCTTTTTTTTTTTCTAAATTCGACAGCATGCTTCTTTTGAGAAGAACAAAACCAGTACAAAGACTGGGTAGTTATTTGCCAAAATAAGTTTGGAATGAGAATGTTATTTAAAATAACAGCAAGCATTACAATAGTAAAATTGGGATGTGGAACTCTGATGGTGCCAGTTAAACAAAAGATTGTTGTTTTTTTTTTTTAAACCAACAAAACAATGTCTCCTATTGATTTGTAGTCTGGTGCCAGACATTATTACTGCTAAAATATAGTCCATGTAAAAATCAATGAATGCATACTATAGTACATTAATTATTGTATGTTTTTTGTTTCCCAACTAGGTACTTACTGATTCCATATTAGGTCTTCAAATGATAAAAATCTAATGAGCCTTCCCTCTATAATCTGTTATACAATATTACTGTAGATGTAGAACTGATTTGCTAACAAACTTCAAACTTTATGGCAATTTATGTTATAATAATTGTTTCCCAGTTCTTGAAATTATTCGGCTTCTTCAAAGACTGCGTCCTAGAAAACAATCACTACAGAATTAGATGAGTAAGTGGAACGTGCATGTACCTGAAATGAGGTGCTAATACAAATTTTCATTAAAAAATATGGTTTTTGTATATTAAACTGTACATGTGCTTTGCTTTCTCTCTATCTGTACTCTATTATTAACACCATCAGAAGGGAGTAGACAGATGTACAGTTTAACATTTTTGTTCTTAAATGAATGGCCTTCTATTACAGAGTTCTCTTTGGAGAAATCATCTTGCATTAAGGCTTGTTTTTGTACATAAATGTGTAGTATTTTTGAAGCCCTTAATAAGGCTTCAAATGAGCACAAAAAGCAGCTCATGAACGTACACAAACAAACTGAAAACATGTATTACAGAAACAAAATCCCTTGCTATCCTGTAAATAACTGCCCTCTCAAGTGCTAAGGAAATGGGCTGCTTAGGATTACAGCTGGAGTTATAACAACTAATCAAAACACATTTCCCTTTTTCTAAAATAGACATAGATGAAGGTGATTTTGACTTGGAAATAATTGCAATTTAAAAACACTCTACTGTACAGTCCCTAAACCTGATGTGTTTAACCCTGTTGAGCACTTTTTTTTTTTACTTGAGTGCTTTGAAACTCAGCTTCTAACTTGTTTTGCCCAGGTATTTGAGCGTCTAGCTCCCTCACATCTTGCTATGATATGAAAATGGTTTGAATGATGCAGTAAGCGGTTCATAATGTTCTTTGCATGCACTGATATAGTTACTATTAATGAACTAAATGTAGAAATGTAGAAGCCTAAAACCAGAGTAATGTGACAATGGACTCTGCTCTTCGTGTATAAGCAGTATTAGCATGGAGATCTGGAGATCATGCCCAAACTTGCTAAGATAGGTACACATTTTACCATGAATATTCATTATAGCTACTGCCTTAATTCAGGCAAAGCCTAAATTGGAGGTACAGCTTCCTAGAGAAATAGCTCTGAGAGTATAGGCTAGGGAGTTCCTGGAGGTAAGATAGATAGAAAGACTGAATACTGTTCAACTTAGAGGTTGTGGAGGAAGATTCAACAAAAACATTATCTGGACTTTCTGTATAAAACTTACACTGCCCTATAGCAAATTCCACGTGTATCTCTAAGCGTCGCCCAGTACTCTGTATGTGATACCTACAGTATAAGCATTGCATCTCCCAACATGCCTAGGAGAGAAGAAAAGGATAAGATAGCAAGGCCTAGCATGCTCCTCTGTTGCTTGTCTCAACAGGGAACAGTATGTCATTTAAAGAGATTTGGAGCACTATGAATGCTCATCTGATCTAATTCCCTGGTGGAAAGATCAACCAGGTCCCATATGCCAAAATATATCTTGCAAATGTATCAAGGAAATCCTAAATTGGTGCTTGTCCATATGCCATGACTATTTTCAGTAGTATGTGCAATATGACACAAAGATTAACAAAACCCTTCATACTACTGAAATCTTTAACTGTTTAAGTTTTATCTTTTTTTCTTCTAGAGGTACCTGTACTTCTGCATGTATTCTCTCAAAGTCAGTGGCCTGCTCAATAATGCTTTTGGTGCAAGTAACTCTTTAGTATCTTCCAACAAAAATTGTCCTTCAAAACAGATCTTGATGCTCAGAACTGATTTCATGGCTGGGTGATGACCAATTATGTCCCTAAATTAAATGTGTAACTAATGTGTTGTCTTGTAATGCAGAAGCAGCCAACATTTTCGGGAGTAAAATTTAAATTACTCTCCCTGTATTTCAGTTCTTCAGAACTATAAAGTGATCAGAATTAATTAGCAATGCTCGTGTTCCATGGAAGTCTCTCTGGGCTTAAAATCTTTCTGTCCCTACTTGCCCACCGAAGAAGCATCACATGAATAATTTTCTTCCTACAAGACTTTGAGTTTGGCCTTGGCAAAAAGGACAGAATCTTCATTGACTCTTCGTAAAACTAGTCTGTCATTAAGTCACATAAGGAAGGAACTTGTATCCTGAAGACTTCTTAAAGAAAAAAAATAAAAATCAGAAGATGGGCGGGAACTGGTTAACGATGTGACACTAGTCCTTCCTTGTTAGGCATGTAATGAGGTGAAACTGCTCTGTGAAAAGTGGTAAAGAGAGGAAAATACTTTAAAGTACAAGATCTTAAAAATTTCATAATTTCTGGATTATTTTTTAATCCACATCTGATATAATCAAGTATATTTTCATACAAAGAAGACTGGAAACTCACTTGAGATTTTAAAGAACACTTTTTCAGACAATGTGCCTTGAAAGGTTGAGATTTTTAAAACAACAGATTTTGCAAAAACAGTTTAAGAACAGTTTGCAGGTGAAATAATTTTCTATCCTTCACATAATGGGTGAAACGTGGGAGGAGTTGTGATCATCTGAATCGTGATTTCTCTGCAGTGCAGTTGCATGTCCTCATGACAAAATCACAGACCCAGAATATAAAATTATAGATTAGTTATGCATATTTGAAAAGTGTTTAAAAGACTTACTAAGCTCTAAATTGTAGTGGAGTTGTTTCAATAATCATTCAGAATTAACTTACAGAGCTTAATAAAGCTAAAGCTGACACAGAGGCCAGGATGACAGAGTGCAGATATCTGCAAATATGACAATGTAGGGCATGTTCATTTGGAAGGTTTCTAGTCTTGACAGTGGATTTAGAGATTGATTCTACATTTTCCAATGGTTTGCCACGGGTGTGTTTGTCCACCTTGATTTAAAATAACTTTAGCCACCAAATAAAGGTGAATTTACCCTGGAGTAAAACGGTAATTCTGTTTTTTCTCTATCAATGACAGTTACCAATCTCTCCTTTTGCAGAGGAGAATGAATTTGAAGACATTTTTAGTGTCTGATTAAAAAATAGTTTTGTGAATGGTATTAATCCCCCAAAAGGGAGGGGACTGTTCAATATTTGTCTTCTGAATCCATGAAGACTCTTTCCGGGTTTTGAATGACGGCTTACATTCATTGCATTAAAGAGAATTGCATCCTCGGTATTGTGACTATTTCCTCCCTCTACCCCTCACTGACTGCACAAGTTTTAATTAAGTTACAGCTTGTCAGAATATTTTCTAAGCTCCCATTTAAGGATCAGTAGATATTGCCATAGTGAACTGAGCCAGTACTTGTTGGTGAGCAAGGAAAATGTAAACCTGTGAAGAGCTGTTTTGAATGTGTATGATTTAAGTCAAACAGTCATTGCCAAGATATTCATGGATGTTTAGTTCTTATTATTTTTGCTTTCTAATTCACCTTTTTTTAAATTGCAGTTCAAATGTTTGGAGATTTGAACATATAATTAGATTTCACTCACAGAAGAAAAAGTGCGTTATTCTTCCCATCTGTAGATTCTCTGCGGGACTATATTGTAAATTCCATAATGGACTATAGAACGGGCCATTACATAATTGTACCTATAATTTGGTCTAAAATCTGTAGGCTGTCAGACTATGCCAACATGTCCCCAGCCTCTGCTAGTGAGATCAGGCTGAGCTCTGCAATGACTGTACAGACCATGTGGTCCCACTTGAGATCGCACTGAAGAGGTGTAGGAAATGGCTACAAGGGGGGAAAAAAACCCCCGACAACCTGGGGGGAAGAAAGGGTTTTATAAACCAATGCACAGGCTTTTACAGTACCTTCCTTGTTAAACTATTTCCAAGTTAAAAATTACCCACTTACTTTACCCCCAGTCTTTTCCTCCCATGTGATCTTTTCCCCTTCCCCTCTGACAACCCCTCTTTGATATTATTTGATCAACAAGACTTTTGGCAGTGTTTGTTTTGTCATTGTGGTGCATTTTGCCTACTGCCTTAATGACTTCACTATTAATGAAATAGCGGGGGGGAGGAGTTCTTACAGGAATGCTTGTTATTCCAATAGGCACCTACACATATTGAAATAATAAAACATCTGGGTAGTTTCATTTTCAACTGGCATTTCAGAATTGATTGATGTTTATACTCTGTTACTTGCTTGGAAGATGAAAGAGAAATCTTTATTTCTAATGGGTTAGATCTTTCTGTGGTTAATTAAAACAGAATAATTGAGTTCAGTTGATATGAAATGATTCAGTTTAGTTGGTGATCCGAATGGCAAATTCAGGGTTTTGTTGCCTGATGAAGTTGTAAGAAAGTAGCAAATAAGCAAAAATTGCTGGGTCAAAAAGCATGTTAAAATAGAAATAAAAACACTGAAGTATCAGATGTAAGCAAGCACTTGTGAATCCTCAGAGGAGTCCCTAGAGAGAGCAGCTTACAGGACCTCTTGTGCTTTATGTGTGCTGTGCAAGGTTTTCTTCTACTTGTTTTCTCTGATATTTACTATTTACAAGATTTTATACTATTTCACTATGGTTTTGTGNCCCCGAGCTTCTGTTCTCCCCATGGTTATCGTTTATCTCTCACTGCTTTGGCAAATAACTGCTCAGCAGGCAAGTGTCTAATGCAAGAATGTGGCAGAAGTTCAGGCCAATGACTCAGGACTCCCCAGGAAAGCATTTTTTCTGCTGTCACTGCTCACTGACAATTGATGGGCTGCTTCAGAGATGAATTGCACTTTTCTGTATCGTTGCTGGACGATGGAGGGTTTGGTTTCAGTGGCTTTCTGTTGCTATGTGAGAATGATGGTTTGTAACTCTTAGAATAATAAGAAAATAAGGATTTCCTCAGTAATTCTCTTGCTACGTAGGGTAGATGCTGCATAGTTCTCATTTCACATTTTGAAAGATGAAGCCTAAGGGTTCATGGAAATCTAAAATAACAACAAGCTGCAGATTAAGAGCATGTGTGGTGTGTGTAGTTTTTTGACCTCCTCATTGCCCTCTTTTTGATTGAGGACAGATAAGATTAAGTGACCTGTGAGGGACAGAGCAGTAAACATTGTTTACACCTCCTGAGGCTGAAGGACGCCTGTTTGATTGCTTCAGAAGAAGAGAGTGGATGAGAGACATTTTCCCAGGTTGTGGATGGGAGACACTGAATGACTTCATCCACACTTCACTACAGCAATTCCACTGGAACTTAAAGGGGGATAATGGAGGAGTAAATTATCCTGTATTTATATTGCATTTATGTATTTAACAGAGTAATACATACCTCAAAAGATCACTGTCCTCTTATGGAGCATGTCTTGCTATGAATATTTAGTATTATTAATGACAGAATTCTGTTATTAGTACAAGCTTGTTGCATTTGGTCATTGAGACATGAAATATTTCCAAACTCATGCTATCTTTGGATTTATCCCTGTTCTTGAATTGCATGCTTTTTCCAGTGGTGCCTGAAGCTTGCTGGGTTAAACGATGTCTGAGGAAGGCTTTAGTGTTCACTGCTTGACTGCTTTATGTGGAATTAAACATGCTTAATGATACAGTATTATGGGTAGTGATGAACAAAATATAACTGCAGTGTACAACACTGATTAAATTACTGTGTTTTTCTTAAGCTAAACTTCTACATCAAGATTTATAAGTTGATTAATGTTAGTCATGCATGAAAGCCTGTCTGAATTAGATTCTCAAAGCAGCTATAGGTTACACTTAGAGAATTCTGATACCTAAGTAATTTAGGGTATGATGTCTGAGGTCTTCTTCAGTAAAATGTGATGCAAGTACATGAATATGGAAGAGGTTTGAATGCCACTTTTTTTCCTCTAAAGCATTTAGAAAGGGTGCAAATATTGCTGTTGTCAAAGTTATATGCGTGTTATAAAACGTGTACTATTGATGCTCTTAAAGACAAGTGTGGCCAGTTTATAGAGTTCAGGAGTTGTACCAAGGGTATTAAGATCGTTCAGGTGGTGTATGTTCATGACCTTAATAAACACATGACAGCTTTTATTATCTGAGGTTTCAAACCCCAGTGTGTGGAAGGAGGAATGGTGCTAAGTGAGGCAGAAAGGGGAAGTGGGTGAGCTATTGCTTGTTTGGTTTGCTTATTTGTTACAACACTACTCAAGCATAACTTTCTTCATGACCTTTTGAATTATTTGGTACTTGATGATGTACTTCATTTGAGAGTGTCTTTAGCCTTGAGATTTAAAGTGGTCGTTGCAAAAGAATATTGATGTGCAGGCAGTTAATAGGTTTTGATCCCATTGAAACACTGTGGGGAAGCTCAGTCATTAGTTTTTTGACACTGACTGCATTGTGACAGTCAAGTTTTACTGGATAAACTAAAACAATTTTTTTTTTAAACCAGCTGAAGCTTATGTGTTGACTTCTATTTTCTTTTTTGTGTTAGTCTACTGAAAAACAGGTTTTTAATTCTGCTAATGCACAGCCCTACTGTATCTTGTTTTGTAAATCACTTTCTTGTAATCTATAGAAAAACCTATTTAATGAGTGAAATTTTTTTTCTAGTCCTCATGAATCTTCTGTGAATTGATCCTACATTTTAGATGTCTGTACTGCACGGTTAAGGATGGCAAACTGAAACCTATATGCAAATAAAATAAAATTTTATTTAAATTTATATTGGTGTGATCAGGCTAAAGGTTATAAAATAAAGCTTTATCTTGATTGATAATGCGTTTAGGGTAAAGAACATTAATCAGAACATCTACATGGTATAGAAGCTATAGCTACTATTCATTAAAATTATTTACTAAATCAATAATTCAAAGCTAGCTTTATGAAAATATATTTTATAGAGATTGATGTTACCCAAGTTGATGACTGTGGGTTGATCTTTTTTGCTCAGCCTCTGAGGGGTAACCTGGAGGGGTGTCCCCACTCAGGAGAGGAATTCCAAACACATCTGTGGAGGGGAGTGTACTAGAATCTCTCCCGATCAAAGACGGGACTAAGCTTTTATAGTATAAAGTGATTGACTGCCAGTCATCTGTTGCAATGCCAAACCATCTAGTTCAGTAAGATCTGTTTCTAAAATGAACTTTTTATCTCAGCAAGACCTTTGTATTTTTATAGAACAAAATATCTGAAATTGGAAGGGATCCATAGGGATTATTGAGTCCAACTCCCTGCTCCTCCCAGGACTACCTAAAACTAAACCATATGACTAAGTGTCATCCAGATGCTCCTTGAGCTCTGACAGGCTTGGTGCTGTGACCACTTCCCTGAGGAGTCTGTTCCAGTGACCAACTACCCTCTCAGTGAAGAACCTTTCCCTAATGTCCAATCTCAACTTCCCCTGATGCAGCTTCATTCCATTTCCTCATGTCTTATCACTGGTGACCAGAGAGAGGAGATCAGCACCTCCCCCTCTGCTGTCCATCCTTCAGGAAGTTGTAGACTGTGATGAGGGCAACCCTCAGCCTTCTCTTCTCCAAGCTGAACAAGCCAAGTGACCTCAGCTGTTCCTCATAAGTCTTGCCCTTGAGGTCTTTTGCCATTGTGGTCATCCTCTGCTGGGCACACTCCAATAAACATAAATGAAAAATGTAGATAACTAGTCCTTCAAGTAGTTACAGCCACTAAATATAAGTGGTGTTTCATTCTTTTTGCTCCTCATGAAAACATCTGGTTTCACATCCTACTTTGTGGAGCATCTGTTTTCACTTTTTACCCTGTGACATTTGTTCTGGGGCTACTCTTCAACACTAAGGACAGTATGACCTCCCCATGTATCTGGTAACTTTCCACCAGAAAGTTCACAAGTAGGGCAACGTTCAAGATGACGTTAAGCAGAGCATCCTGCTACAGCCTCACTTCAAATTTTCATCAAATATACTTACATAATTCTTGATTATATCTTACTTGTAAGCAATTTATTTCAGCATTCCCAATATTAACAGAGGTACAGATAGTTAAGACTTGGCTAACTTAAGGAGAAGAATGGAATGTGATCATTTAACTTTCAAAATAGTCTTCCATTCTTCTCTTAAAGCTTACACTAATAATTTCCTCTTTCAGGAAGGATGAATTATTCTTTCTGTATAGCTTTTATTTCTTCTTAAGAAAAGGCTTCCAGTTCTCAAGCTTATAGAATTTCTCTTGGTATATAAATTGGTACAATGAGTACAGTTTCTTTTCAGTTTTAATGTCACTTCTGCAATAAGCTATGCATATGTGTTCCTGTTTAATGGCCTTTTCTTTTTTTAAGGCTCATATGAAACAGACCATGAGTTGAGAATCTGCTGAGTTCCAGTTGAGATCGAAATTTCACTGGAGTTATGAACACCTAAATACAGAGACCTATTAGAAAAATGCTGAAAAACATACTGCAAATATAATTCCCTAGTAAAATGTGAATATCCTACATGCTGCTGCATGTTCTTGTTGTCGTTTGTACAAATACAGTATACAAGGGGGAAAAGAAATCTGTCACTGTAAGATGTTACTTTGAAGAAACTGCAGTAACTAATCCTTTTCAACAATTTGTTTCTGGGAAGAAATGAAAGTTGCAGTTTATTCAGCTCCACTGTGTTAGTGATTGAAACAAGCATTAAAAATAAATCTCACTGAACTCTGAGGTCCTTATTTTGGCATTACAGTTTCAGAATATCACTCGGAGGACAGCCCAGGGCCCATTTTAATTGGGTTGCATTGGAAAAGGCTGCCAAAAGACACTCGGGACCAGATTCCCAAGCAACCTTAAACGTATCATAATCCTTCCTACAGAGTGGGTGGGAAGCACTGTTGCTTCTGACATGATTGCGTTTTACACTTGGTTTACACATGTGCAGATATTGACACTAGGTTCAGAGCAAAATAAAGGATGGCTGCTTGCAAAGTAATATAAAGAGAAATAAGATATTCAGCATGGATCCGGTAAATGCACAGAGATGTGAGTATAGGACAGATAATTCCTTTTGTTGAGTATGAAGTCTAACGATTTCTCTGAATAAGTCACTGATTATGGGGTTCTACTAACATAATAAGGTGCGCCACTTTTTTAGTACTAGCTTAGAGTCCACGAAAAAAAAATGCAACACATGACACAACTGAATTCTGTTACTGTTTTCTTTAAGGCAGAACAAAAGAGATCTGGATTCACACTGGTTGCCCAGTATAAATCCAAATAATCTTGCTCTAATAGCTTTGTCTTAACATGCCTTTCTTGAAGTCATCTATTTCTGCTGTTTTAAAGTCACTGAGGAGGTGATCTGCCTCATATCTTGGTCTCTCAGTTTTTCTTCATAATAGAATTTTTTTTTTGAAAAAAAAGTCTTACTGCTGGTCTTATTTCCAGGATAGTGACAGCATCTATTTGAACATACCTATCACAAAAGGTGAACTGGAAAAGTATGTGTTCAGTTCCAGTATCAAGCTGATAATCCAGTATCATCTGGGCTATATCACATATTAAATAACATGCATGACTTGTTTCTAAGAGTGCAGCAAAAATTTAGTTCTGGTTGGTGTCTTCAGGATGGCTTTTCTAATAGCTGTGACGTGTGGCCTCTAATATTGTACTGAGTTCAATGGGATTATTTCATGAGGCTGGAGTTTGCAGGCTTTTGTGGGACCCAATTTTGGACAAGCTGTCCCTACGCTGCTTTTATATAAAATTCTCATGTTTTTCCTATGGGTCCTTTTAAATTGAGTAATTCCATAATACATTTTAATTTTGAAAGCCACGAAAAACTTATGCTGGTGTTTTTTCAGAAGAGGATGGGCTCCATCAATTGCACAAATCACACTTACGCCTTTTTATTTCTCTTATAATTACAAATTCAACCGATCCTATGACTAAATAGGCCTTTTATTCCAGAGTTTCTTAAAGTTTGAAACTCTCAGAATGGCTACAGGCTTATTATTTTGTCCTTTTTCCCATACTACTTCAAGAGCTTCTTGGCAACATAAGATGAGAATCATGTCATAGCTATCTCTTTATTTGGCTATTAAAATTTTGTTAATTTTGGGAATATAGCATCTAAATATCAGAAATATGAGTAAAATTTTGAACTGTTTTGGGGCGGTTTTAATTTTTTAATTAAGGGTTTAAGAACAAGTTTATTATTCGGAATGTCTGTGTGTTTTTTTAAAGCAGTAAAACCAATATTCCTGTGTAAACTAAGTTACCAAAACTGCTGGGAGGAGAGGAGGGGAAGTATATAAGAAAAAGATTCATGTTTGTCTTTTAGGGCTTTGAATTTTGGATGACTTGCCAGTAAATGCCCCCTCAAAGTCAGCCACAGTGGAGTGCTGAGATTCTAAGCAAGCCTTCCTGAGGTGGTTTCTCAGGGCAGAAGAGACACAAGTCTGAGGATGGCTTTAAACTTAGCTGATAATTTTAAGGACATCTGATGTATCAAATTGGTATTAGCCTTTTCTAGTATGTTGCAAAGCTTTGATAAAATTAATCTTGTTACTAATACTGCATTCACTGGTTTAAATGCTGAGCTCAAACCACAAAGCAGTGCAACCTCTTTATATATAGAAAAAAATTTTCCTCAAAACTTGAGCTAAACTAATAGAAGTAGCCTATGGAAGAAAGTGGAAACAGGGGAAAAAAAAAAAAGGCCTTAGTGCCTATAGGCCTAAACTAATTCGCTCGCCCTGTGTCAGATACTATACACATTCAGAATAAGAGAATCTCCCTCCAAAAAAACCCACAAACCAGTAAAAACCTGAACAAAAACCAAACCCCCCAAACCAACAACAAAAAAAAATGAAACAGGAAAACCCAAACAAGATCCTCCCCTATACCCCAAAAAAGCAACCCACCAAAAAATCCCTAACAATCCAAACAAAAAACTTCTTGTACAAACTCATATTTTATGAATGCCTTGCCTCCCCTGTAGTGGGAGGAAAGCAGAGATGCTGCAATACAAAGGTCTGGGACAAAATGAGACATGAGATTCAAGACTGAGTTTAATATTCTGTTCACTATAGTGCAATGCCTTTCAAACAGATCAAGAGAAAGAGCAATCAAACAGTGCAAGAGACTTCAGATCACTAGTCTACTAATTATGAAATCTAAAGAACAGATCATGAACTTTGGTGAAGGTGCATTAAATGGAATACACCACTATGCATTTAGCATGCAAATTGCCTTGAACCCTGCGTGGAAAGTAGTGGGTATTTTTTGAAGAAGAAAAATAATGAATATACTTTAGAAAGGTAATGACATGCCTATATATCACTGAAACAGGAGGCAGAACACAAAACAAATTAATGATTATTTGTAAACCTAATAAGGGAATGTCAAGGACAGCTAGTGCACCCAACAGAACATGAATGTGAATGATAAAAGGGAAAGCAAATAGCCACTACGAAAACTACAGGAGAATTACTGTGTCATTAAAACCAAATATAAAGAAGGTCTATGATTAAGAGAAAGACTAACCACTTTGTTTTTCCTAATATCTAGGGGTGTTTGTTAAAAAACTTTAATGATGTAATTTACTACTGTCAAGTAAGGACCTTTTTAGACGGTGAAAGTGTGGAAAATGAAAAACAGGTTCTAAACAAAAAGCATCTTTTGTGGAACTTGGTTGTTTTTGTGGCTGTATGGAACCACCCTACCTGTGCACAAAGCTTTCTTTTACATGGAAGAATTTTCTAAAATGTTAACCTTAACCTGAACCTAGTTTTTGAAGATTATTTTTTTTTTTGGGGGGCAATGGCTGAGACATTGTTTTGAAATTTAAATATAATTAAAGAAAGTTGGCATGGTGTTTTTCCATTGGAGGAAATGCTGTATGTTCTGTTACTGCACACTATAGAGTGTCTCTGATCTTGTTTCTCTCAAGCTTCTCTGAAGAAGAGAAAAAGTGGTCATTTAGGCTAGACATCCTATATAACCTTCATTCCCCGTGTTTCTTGAAAACCCTTATGTTACTGTGGGTTCTTGTCTTTGGAATGTGCCCCAAAGGAATGCTTTTGTGTTGGGAAAACTATGTTTCTTTGCAACTGCAACCTTCTGAAGGAATGGACCAATTTTTTTTATAAGTTATTCTAAAATAATATAAGAAGAAAATAGTATTTGAGGACTGCTAAACTTCTTCCTTATCAGATAAGAATATCTTGTTTTTTTCCCCATTTAAAAACATGATGTTGGTAAACTTTATATCTTATGCTCTAATACAAATCTTCAATAATGAGGTAGAGAATTGTTGCGATTTGTCTTCAGTGCTGAGTTCCAACTGACTCTAGTTATAGCCTAATGAAATTCAAATAGCTAGACTGAAGGTTAGAAGGGGGATGACACACGAGGCTGATATTAATAATGTATGTAAGCAAATAGACTTGCGGTAGCAGTTCCAACAGTGTGGAACAAGTTACAAAGAGAGGTCTGTCTCAATATGACCTGCACTAGAAAACAGGATTGGAACTCAAGATCTGCCGTTTCAAAACACAGCTTTCCTGTCCGCTGAGCTCCTGTCCAATAGAAGCCATCCCCCGCTGTGCAGCAAATGCCCACATCATTTCACAACAATCTGGTCAAATAAGCAGTTACAGATTTTCCTCCTTCTGAAGCTGTCAACCCTATCAAATGTGATGTGGAACTGAATTAGTATCTATGCTTGATCATTTGTCACAGTGGAAATAACAAGTTTTGATGCTGGTTTGGTGACAAAGCAATAGCAAAATATGTGAGCTAAATTAACCCATGAGCTAGAAAACATGAAACTGCCTCATGTTTTGTGCTTTCTACTAATAAGTAGAGTTTTTTTTCGGTTCCGTTAATTGGGTATAGAGTTCCGCCTGGCTAAATGGTCATGAAGTGCTTTGTTTTACCTTAGATTCTTCTGTTTAGTAATAACTTTCTTTTTGAATACTGTTTTCTAGCTTCCTGTGTTGTTCCTAAAGTCTGTCAAAGATCTGAAAGGAAGATAATCTTGTCTGTCATCTTCTCTCAAAAATCCAAGAAAAATGAATGCATCACATAATGCTTATGTCTTACATAATCGTTTTTGTGTCAGATTCTGGATACACCCATGCCATTTTCTGGCACAGGGTGGTTGGTTGAATATTCAGCCAAGGATTCATTGGCAACACAGTCTTCAAATCTTCCTTGATTCCCATCAAGGTTTGTTGGTGTCAATTTTTCTTCTAAATACCTGACAAGTATCTTCTATAGTGAATTAAGACAAGATGGTTGTCTGGGAAATCCTGAATTAATGAGCACACTTTAAATTTTGATAAAGTGCATCAGTGATTTAGAAGAAGTTGGCATTTGCTCAGACAAACCCAGAAGTTAAGGGATGATCTTTATTGATGGCAACTGTTTATCAACCAGCTTCAATGGCTACAAAATTTTAGAAAGTGACAAAGCAAGCCAGCGATAGCACAGATAACACTTGAATGGGGTATTTATTCACTGTTGTCAACTGGAATCCTTCAGATTTAGATGAAAGTGGTTGATCTGATGGTAAACACAGCCTGTCTTTGTTTTAGGAAAAAATCTAATAATCTTCCAGTGCAGCATTCTCCCAAAAACTTTCAGTTCTCTTTGTTGTTCGGTGAATTTATGAAGTCTCTCTCCATATACATCTTCCTTCTGTCTCAGCAGTGTCTGCCATAGCAATTAATGTTCTCACACCAGAACAGACTCCTCCTCCACTTTGCTCTGAGCAGTGTCTTGCATGATATGATGACTTTCTTGGTGACCAAAAGATCAAAAAGTGTAATCTCTTACACTTCTAGCTACATAACTTCCTCAAAAGTACTCTTATTACTCAGAAGGGTAAATACTCTTAATCCCTGGAAAGGATTGGAGGGAGATTATCTGCCTTTTGCAGCAGAAAGTATCACAAGTGTCAAATCTGTGGTGTTTCCTTGGTGTTGTTATCTGGCTGTTCAACACTGGCTGCAAGATGCACACTCCCATGAATGTAAATAATCTTTCTCAAAGAGTAAAAGTTAGACTTCCAGTTTACCTGCACTCTTCAAGTGCTTTATTCTTGTATAAGATTTTCTGGAGTGTTAACAGCATCTCATAACAAGTCGCTCGGTCTGGTCTGTGTACTGCTATTCTCATGTGCCTCAAGCGATTTATGGCAGTTTTTTGGTATTTAAGCCACCATCGAAGGAGAGGAGACGAGTCACTCTTTCTCTTTATCTCATCCCTGTCCTTATAGTTAATTTAATCCGGGAAAGATGCTAGCTGATTTGCCTAAAAGCAAAGAGCAAGTAGAGGCTAGCATCCAGAGTTGCTTAGTCCACTAAGCACTCCCCATTTAAAAAAGATGTACATGTCCTCATGTTCCGTCTTTATGGTCCTCTGCTAGCAGACTTCAGCACATTTCTTGCCCCCTGGGGAGCTATGAATAGGCAGCCATGTCACTGCAGTTAGCATGGTGTTGTGCTGAGATCATAAATCCTGTGGAGGGGAAGCCTTTAAAGCTCAAGTGGAGCAATTCACTAGCTATCACTATGCAGATTTTGGGAGTTCTGCTGGCTTACATCCAAGCCCCGCATGCGGACAGAGTGAGTGGATTAGCCCAAAAAGAACCATAGAGGTGTGGTGTTGGCTTTGCTTTCCTGAGAGAGCTGTTGCAGGGGTTGTTTGGCAGCAGCTCTGGTTCAGCAGTAGCTCCTCAGTATCAGGTGCTGTTTTGCAGAGATGAGGAGCAGCCCTCACCTGGGATCTGGGAGACACAGGGACCTTTAGGTTTCAGCACTTTCTCAACCACCCTGCGCTGCGCTAGTCACTCTTGTATTCTTGTTTTTCTTTGTTGACTTGCTTCATTACTCTTCCTTTTTTTTTCTTTTTTTTTTTCCTGACAGCTGTTTAAATCCTGCTTTTGTGTTCATGGAGAATGAAAACAAATTTTGAATTCTTAATATAAACTTTCATAAACTGAGAAGCCAGCCTTGGGGCTCTCAAAGTATGTCTTCAAAGATTTCTCTTCCACTGCCCTGCTGCTGTCCTTGCTCTGCATGCTCATTCTGTTGCTGAGGTTGAAGCCTCATTATCACCAAGGAGTGAGTTCTGGAGTTTATGATAAATAGTTCTGTGAAAACCTNATAGTTATATAGTTTCTCTTTAAGGAAAAACCAAATGTGGAAAAGCAGAGCTTCTCAGCTGGAAAGATGATAGATGGGGAGTAATGTGATATAAGCCTACAAAATAAAGAGATTTCAAGAGGGAAAAGAGAAATGAAAAGAGCTGAATTAGAGAAAAAACCCACCTGCTTAACCTACTGTCCTGAAGGGCAATGAGCAGGGAGCGGGGAGGCTGTCTCTCCTTCCTCCNTTTTGGGAGTTCTGCTGGCTTACATCCAAGCCCCGCATGCGGACAGAGTGAGTGGATTAGCCCACAAAGAACCATAGAGGTGTGGTGTTGGCTTTGCTTTCCCGAGAGAGCTGTTGCAGGGGTTGTTTGGCAGCAGCTCTGGTTCAGCAGTAGCTCCTCAGTATCAGGTGCTGTTTTGCAGAGATGAGGAGCAGCCCTCACCTGGGATCTGGGAGACACAGGGACCTTTAGGTTTCAGCACTTTCTCAACCACCCTGCGCTGCGCTAGTCACTCTTGTATTCTTGTTTTTCTTTGTTGACTTGCTTCATTACTCTTCCTTTTTTTTTCTTTTTTTTTTTCCTGACAGCTGTTTAAATCCTGCTTTTGTGTTCATGGAGAATGAAAACAAATTTTGAATTCTAAATGTAAACTTTCATAAACTGAGAAGCCAGCCTTGGGATATAGCTCTCAAAGTATGTCTTCAAAGATTTCTCTTCCACTGCCCTGCTGCTGTCCTTGCTCTGCATGCTCATTCTGTTGCTGAGGTTGAAGCCTCATTATCACCAAGGAGTGAGTTCTGGAGTTTATGATAAATAGTTCTGTGAAAACCTCAGCTCAGTAATAATCTGAAAAGAAAGCAGAGCATTAGAGGTTGTTGGGAAAGGAACAGAACAAACCAGAACATCATGTATTAATCCTTGTTTCGCCTGTGTTGAATACCGTATGTAGTGCTGGTTCCTGTTGTTTTGAAAAGGATATAGTAAGTACATCTGGAATAGGTTCAGAGGACAGCAATAAACTGTAAAGCTATGAGTTTTATAGTTATATATAATATAATATATATAAATATAAGCTAAATATAGTTATATAGTTTCTCTTTAAGGAAAAACCAAATGTGGAAAAGCAGAGCTTCTCAGCTGGAAAGATGATAGATGGGGAGTAATGTGATATAAGCCTACAAAATAAAGAGATTTCAAGAGGGAAAAGAGAAATGAAAAGAGCTGAATTAGAGAAAAAACCCACCTGCTTAACCTACTGTCCTGAAGGGCAATGAGCAGGGAGCGGGGAGGCTGACTCTCCTTCCTCCAGGGAGGAAAAGAACCTTGGATGGGGACACCCAAGAAGTGGGAGAGGACCCCTATTCTATCCCTCTCTGCACTGAGGGGCTTGTGTGGGACTGTGGAGCCCAGGGGGCTGCTTTGGGCAGAGGTGGGACTCCAGTGCCTGGCCCCCAGCGGTCATCCCTGCCTCCTCCTCCTCATGGGAAACCAGGGGTGGCCAGGAAGCCATTCTAGGGCACTGCCTGCAGCCAGACCGCAGATTGTAGCGGGCACAGGCTCTTCTTCCCTGGCAAGGTGCAAAAAGGAAGGAATACAAAACCTAGTCATGGGTTCAGAGCATGTTTTTGAATCTTTTCTTTGAATGAGCTGCATCTAAGAATACTTTTTTCACAAGTAATAACTTTTTTTTTAGAGAAGAAAAACTGGGACTCACTTTATTTTTTCTTTTGTGGTAGCATTTTATTACATAAAGGGAAACTGTGATACAACACTTCCAGGCTGACAGTCAGTTTAAAAAAAATTAAGCAGTTTAATCATTAAAAAATAAACCAACTACATATTGGCAAAACCAGCAAAATTTAAATTGGGTTAACTAGTTACTACAGCCTTAGGCTTCTGCATCAACTAGTTTGATAATTACTTTCCTACTTGTCGGAAATGGAGAAATGCTAAAGGCGAGCTCTATACCATGTAACACACATGCATGAGTTCTGCATTTGTACTTGCTCACATGCTGACAGTGCGCTCCAGAAAAATTAATGATGCCAAACTCTAATAGAAAATGTCTTTTAAAGAGTGCTATTAAATAAGGCGAGTCAGCCTTGAGAGTATTTTGTTTAGTTAAGGGGGGGGCAGGAAGCAAAACTGATTTGGGTTACCTTTTAGAATTTTCCTCTGGGCTTCTGAGGAACAATGCTGGGAAACTAGTTTTTCTACTCTCAGCTTCTCAGCACTAAATTAAACTTTTTCTCTGGTTTCAGAGTGTGTACAATAACCATGCTTTATATTTACATTTGTAACTAGCTAAGCTAGTTTCAACATATCCCAGTTCTGTTCTTCTCCACAGCAACTACATCCCACGCCATCCTCAAGTCTAGCTGGTAACTTTGATTTCCACAAATATTTCTAACGAAATTAAAACTTAAAAGTATTTTTTTCTCCTCTCTAACTGCTTTTGAAGGAAGACAGTGCTTTGCTTGAAAATAAACAAATGACAGAAACAAAACCGGTAATAAGAATTTCTGCTGACATGGAACTGTTGGAATCACTAAGATGTTATATTCTTTCTGGACAGGAATATACCCGTCAGCTTGGATTCCTGTTAAAAGTCCTTTTAAAGGATTCCTGTTGTACTATGGAGGCACGGTGTACCAAGTGAAGTTCCTTATAGGGGCTTAATGCTTTTAACAAAACCAAAATTATTGGGATCGTTTGCAGAAAAAGGATTGTAATATTCATGCTCTGTAAGGCTGCAGATCGTGCAGCGTTGTGCAGTCACGAGTGTCAGAAGATAACAGAGCTTTCCCCCAAAGGCTTGCGCTGCAGAGGCAAGCCAGAACAGATGCGGGGCTGGGTGTGACTTGTGGCACGCTTCCTGGGAAAGGGTAGGAGCTCCTGAACCAGTGATTCATGCATACTACTTACAAATGATTTAAAAAAAAAAAAAGAAAAAAAAATTGCTTAATTCATTAATAAGTATAATCACTTACTTAATAACCAGGTAGTCAAACTTGATCTGTTTATGCCTATGAAATTAAAAATTGCGTGCCATGACATACCTGTCTGTACCTAGGAAATGTGTATGTTTTACACTGTTTGTTTTCCTGGATCTGAAAGATGATTTGATTGAAACTATGGTAATTTAGTTTGTGACACTAGTTATTAATAAAGCACTAAAATAATATTACTAATTACAAGCTAAGAATGACACTAGGATCCAAAATAGGGATCAGAGTTCAGAACAGGCTATAATTTGGATCTGGTATATCTTGAATATTGATATGCTGTCTTTGCAAGATTTTTAGCTCAAACAGCAGGAGATTCAAATTTTTAGCTTGATCAGAAACTCACAAACTCTGTGTGT
Organism: Arenaria interpres; assembly: GCA_013399435.1. NCBI lineage: Eukaryota > Metazoa > Chordata > Aves > Charadriiformes > Scolopacidae > Arenaria > Arenaria interpres. Next base: position 251,197 of record VXAK01016777.1, on the reverse strand, counting down.
TCAGAAGGAGTGGGAGGGGAGGGAAAGAAGGTCGTATGTGGCTGGTTTGAAATCACATTTATATAGACAAATTCACAAGAGATGAGTATGGCTGTTACAAATAGACATATGTGTTTTCTCTGTAAATTTAAGTGAGGGAATAACTGTTGGTTTTCATCTTATCCATTTCCACTGTATGTAAGAGTGGGTACTTAGTAAACAGACAGTTTGGAGATTCTCATGGACAGCCTAGGTGAAGTTTGGTAAGGTAATTCCCACCATTTACTTGTTCAAAGAGGCAAAAGCGGTGGAGACAGAGGCCTGAAAAGATTTGCTTGTGAAATAGCTTGAAGGAGGAAAGGAGAAGGATGGAGGAAGATTCATGGGAATGCCTTTTTTTTTTTTCTTTTTTCCCCAAGTAGTAGCATATTGGCGTATTGGATGACTTATGCAATACAGATGCTTGTTCAGTTAAAATGTGTTGTTGGACTTAAAGAAAATGGGAGCAGATGACTTTTTTTTTAAACGAAACTAATACTAAATCTTTCCATTATACAGATGTGAATAGAATACAACTTTTACTCAGTCATTCTCGTTAAGGAAGAAGTTTAAAACCAATAGTTCTTCAAAACCAAAATAATTCTTCAAAGTCTGTGTAATTTGGCTAAATTAATTCAGATCTGGGAAACATAACTACTGAAATCTATTTTGTACTATTATGTTTTTATGAAAGCATATGGACTTATTTACTCTTTCAAACGTGTATCTTGTCTAACCTTCCAGTGCAAGAATTTGTCATACAGTGAATACGTTGGAAAAAAAAGTGCATTTGATTATTATGTGGAGAAATAGTATCCCTCAAACAAGCCAGATCAAGTTCAGAAAGCATGCTGAATAATTTCAAGGGATGGTAGTAGTTGTGGAAAGGTTATTTTCTGATACATGTTGAATAGCTAACAGTTTAGGCGGTCAGTTTCCAATGTGAGATCAGGAACTGTGTTAAGCATCTAAACTTCTTATATGTAGAGAATCAGACATCTCTGGTTGTAATACTGGGTCAGTGTGTGTCGTATAGACAATATATTGCTGAACTGCCCCGAGGGAAATGCTGAGAGTGGGAATGGGTCTTTAAACTCCTCTAAAGCTAAAATTTAGACCCCTTTATTGGTTCTTCTGGGGATGCACTTTCACCTTGCGACTGACAAAACGGAGTTGTTTTCTGAGTATTGTTACCTAGTTGTTTTTTTCTCATTTTGTTTTGTTTCTTTAATGGATCAAGGGATTTAGGAATGCAAGGATACTCCCCCCCACTTCCTCTTTTCCACCCTTTCCCCTTCCTAGTTCACCAAACATGGCTTACCGGTTACTACACTTATGTATGAGGTGAAATCAAGGTGCAAATTTTTTCATGACTGGAGTTTGTTATTTTTTGTTTGTTTGCTTTTGCCTTCTAAACTATTTTGCTGAGTTAGTCTGTGGTATTTCTAGCTCTTGAATTTAATTTTGTTATGAACAGTGGAGCAACTTCAAAGATTAATTGGGCCAAATGCACATTACTCTCCCTTCCCAGGGAAGTGTCTTGGCTATTAAGTATAGGCCTGGTTCCTCCATTTCCTTCTTCAAAGATTACTTATTAATATTATTGAAATTATTTATTCAGTATGAAATGAAATGCATGCTTTAGGATGCAGACCTACATAGCTACCAAATGACAAAGTGATTAGAGCTTTCTCCCTCTAGCCTATTGCTTCTTTAATTATTATTAAACATTATAATAGCTTTAACAAGAAGGTTAGAGAATAATTCTTAGAGGCGTCCATTGTTCAGTTTTTAGGATGACTTCCTGGAATGAGGGTCATCTTTATTTCGATCACCTCTAGTGGAGGATAATCTTCATTCCACAATGTCAAGATGAAAGCATTCCTTGCTTTTGTTCAGCTCTGACCTTCCTGAAAGGAAATTGTGGGTGAAATATCTATCAAATCAGGTTTCTCAAGAGCAAGGTGGATAAATTAGGCTCGGTTCACGCCTAACAGAACAACAGATGAGAAGCAGCTCAGATCTGGAAAGATCGAGGCACTTCTGGCCATATGTAAAAAAATAAATAAATTGCAGGTACTGAAAACTTTTAGCTGTCAAAGGCTAAGACACAGTTACAGTTAGGGTTTTTTTTTCAAAATAAGCAATAGTCAAGTGGGAATTTTTAGGTGCAGAGCTGTAGACTGCATGTGCATATTAACTTAATTCTGAAGCTTTTTTTTTTTTTTCCCTCTGGCCATTTTGCAACCTGAAACAAAGGCAAATCAGTGACTATTTGAGTGATCCAGCCCAAGTGATCAATTCACAAGGTGTCATGAGCTCACTGCTGGAAGAGAAAGTTTATGTGTTTTTTGGGACGGTCTATCTGATCTATCCAGGCTTCTGAGCTATCTTTAGTTTTGACCTGCTTAAGGAGATGACATTGTATACTTGAACACCACTGTATAAACATGTAGAGTTATTGAAGATTGCTCATAATATATATGATACTTTTTAGACACTTTTTTTGTGAATCCTTGCAGTGTTTTTATGGAAATGACCTTGCTGATTCATGTCTTTCTCTTAAAATGTCGCCAAGGAGGAAAAAAACCCCTAACATACTAGATACGCAAAATCTGCGTGAAGTTTCAATTCCACTTAAGAGATCCATTGCCCTGAACAGTCACTGTGATTACAAAAGTTTACAGTCTGTCCAAATATAATAATGATAGAAGTTATAAATTTTATCTGTCCCCTAAATTTCTTACCTTTTGAAAGAAATAAATTAATGCATTTCGGATCCAGAAGACATGCTGTTTTATTAATTAGTGTACAAGGAATTGTTAGGTTAGATGATTATGTTCAATTAAGTGTAATGAATGTAATTAATATAGATTCTGGTTTTAGGTGGTTGAGTTAATAGTGCCATTAAATGCTTCTATCACAGTACTGCTTGTTGTATCGGGGAAACAAAGGTTAAAATGAAAGACGCAAAAGTCTTTCTTCTTCATTCCTCTTCCAGTGCACAAAATAACCTCTCCCTGGTTGTAATGTATGCAGAATAGTTTACATTTCTTTTGTAATTGCTAATGCGTTTAAATATATGGTGTTAAAATGTGTTCTAAAATTTTGCAACATATCCTTTAAAATATTTCATTATGATGTGGTTACAAAATACTACTCACAATAAAGGGAGTGTACTTGCTTCAAAGTATGCAGGGTTTATTTACTAAACACCTCATGCTCTGTTACATAGGTCTAGAAAATGACCAATAACCCACAACAAATACTATTGAAAAGGAAGTGGTTCCAAGTAAGGATTTCCTCTGGCTGTCTTTGTGTCCTTTGGTTTCTGCTGTTTTGTTGTGAGGAGGTGGTGGTGGAAAGATGTTTCTCATGGATTCACTTCTATGCTTCAGACTTCCCAAGCCACTAAATAACGATGAAACTTGTGACGAACCAGCTCCAGAAGTTATTTCATTTCTTCAGTTGTAGTTAAATGAGATAAAATCAAATTTTGCAGTGTAACTAAGTGTTGACATAACTATTTCTTCAGGGTTTGTTAACTTCACGCACAATGGAATATAGGAGTTTTGAACACAATGGATTTACTTCCATTGGACACAAGAGTCTTAAGGGTCAGAAGACTACACTGATCCAATAGCAGAGAACGCACTTAGCAGATCAGTCTCTCCAGAAAATGCACTGATGATCATCTTAGACCCGGTAGAACACATTGCCCTTTCCTATGTTAAAAAATACAATATTCCTACTTTGAAAAAAAATCTGACCATCAAGATCTCACTTTAAGGAGCATATAAATATGAATCCCAGGAAGTAACTACATAGTCATGTAGAAATGGGATAAAGAAACATACCAACTAGCATTAAAAGACCATTTGTTTTCACATAATGATTAGTGTTGCAAGTAACCTGTGGTTTCATTGTGCTAATAAAATGTAGACCAAATGTGATTTGAACAATTTCTATTTGTTTCACGTTTTAAGAGAAATATTTCCACCTTGTCTACAGCTGGTGGTACTCCGTCTCTCATCACTACCACATTGAAGCAAACTCCAGATGCTTTAAAATTCAAGATAAAATCAACTTGTTACCCATGCTGATATATGAGCTTTGGTTTGAACAACATCTGTTCTAAATACACATCTTGTAGGGAAATACAGTTGCTCCTATGGTCACTTTGAAGTGACAACTGACTAGAGTTTTCCTCCTTTGCTGTGTAAGAATGAAATTTCAGCCTGTGTAAGATGGATTTTCCCACAGTTGTTACTAACTTTTGCAATATGTCTCTGCTGTTGCTGCAGCTGTGGGTGTCCTGTAGCTGGCTGACTTAGACCCGTTGGTTTAGTTTTTCAAGAAAGGATAAGCAGTACTTGCATGTACTTTCTTTTTGGTTTTCCTACTTGTGCAAGACTGATCAATGAGTGTCTCCAAAAGCAGCCCTTCAAGTGAGCTGTTGCTAGAGATGTTCTGTTTTTTTATGAATGATCTATAGCGTGAGCTAATCACTTTATTTGTATGAGGTCTTTTCTTAGCAAAGCCATAAAGATATTGCCCTACAGCAACTGTTCTACATTTTGCTGCTGCATCTGTTCCCTCTACCTCCTTCCTCTCCCAACAGAGAAGATTATGGTGTTTTTTTCCCTCCTTACTGCTGAGAAGCTCAAAACTATGATAATGTTCTGACTTCATGAGCTGAAAAAAGTGGCCAAAAGACATGCAAATGAGAGAGAAAAAAGCTTTTCAGTATTGCACAAACTGTACAAAATTATTCTGCTGTAACTTGGGTAGTTGAACTGAAGGAAGGAAGCAATGATTCAGAGATAAAAGTGGCACAGGCACATTCTTTTACATGTTGCTACTTCCATTTCTTTCCCACCCCAATCAGAAGGAATTTGCAGCAGAGAGATCAAGCTCAGTTTGATGCTTCACATATGATATTGCTAAGCAATACCAAGATAAAGTGATACTGAACAGTCTCATTTAATGGCACGTATTTCTCTGACACATTCTAGATTCCATAAACATTGTTTTTGCTGCCTACTTGGGTTTTGTTTGAAATGAGTCTGAAAATCATTGTGCAATGTCAAATTTTACCTGGGTTTTTTCATTGTTTAAGGACACAATAAACCTGTAATTATAGCAAAGACATTTTTGTTATTAGGGAGGGATGGTGAGAAACTATTAAATCCTTGTACATAATTAAGAGACAACAATAAAAGACATTATTACAAAACCTATCCAGACTGTTATGTTATACAACTTTTTTTTTTTTCCTTGTTGAAAGATATTTGAAAGGAGATGCCTGTGTCTTTTAGTTATATAAAACACTGGAAATGTAGAGGTCTAGTATTGACACTGAAATGCTCAATATCAGATGAATATAGCCCTGATTATTATAGGAAACTTAAATTGGTAGTATGTAATTGATGGGGGCATGAATTGATTTTTTTAATGCTGTCATAAACAAGATGTAGATCAGTGTCTTTGATTTAATATCTAAAAACTCCCTCCTCCAATGTCGCGTGAGTGTATTATACTATCCCATTTTTTTTTTGAACAAAGAAATCCTCTCTCTTCTTCTGTGCATATTTAATATTTGAAAAACAATGATGATGAACTCTTTAACTGTTCCTGTCTACAGTGCCAATCCTTTGAACTTCACAATTGGCATTTGCTCCTTTTTCTATGCAAAAGTGACACTTAAAAACACCAGCTGCCTTGCAAGTTGTGATGCCACATGATTTTCTCACCAGTTTTGTTCGGGGGCCTATCAAACTCTGAATAATTTTCTACTTCCATACACTGTCGTATTAACTTCGATGAAGTGATGCTGCTTGGATCAACACAAATGCAATTCAATAACCCAAGCCGCAGAAATCTGTTTGTATAGCAGTAACATTAAAAAAAATAAACCCTGCCACTTCCTTGCTGATTTCAACACAAAGGCCTACTGACCAGCTTAAGAGATGTGTTTGAGTTATGGGCCACAAAAGCCCACACTGCTGAAGACATGCTATGAAATGAGGCAGAACAGGAAAGAAATTAGAAGTACTTCAGTGACCTGCGTGCACAGCGCTAAGGTAGTGAAAGTAATGTAAAGTGCATTAAATAAGGTCTGAGACAGGATTTTCTTGAAGCTACTTGATGTGTCAGAAGGTGTTTTGTGCTTCAAAAAACTTCCAGTTTGCCTCTGACATGGTTGCAATAATTTAAAAAAAAAAAAATTTTGGTCCCTGTAATTGAATATGGTTTCTACAGAACCTTGTAAAATCTTCAGATGGAGGATCTGTATATGGGAGTTAGAGGAGGTCCACTGGTGTCCCTTTCGACAACAAAACAAGATTTGTTTAGTATAGATGTTTTGATACTTGAAATTCGTTATCCATCTGCAAAGCTTCCGTTCACATGCAATGAAACTTTAGCATCAAAGGGTCACTGCAACCTTTAAAAGGGGATGTTTTGCAGGCTGAGCAAGAGCAACTCCAGAAGGTAAGCCAATGGATCTACTTAATATACTCATCTCAGGTCTTGACAATATTGGTTCTTTGGCTGCAATGCTGGGTCTGCTTCAGCAACAGAGCCAGCGGCTGTTGGTTTCCTCTGTTGTCACCAGCAGATACCAGTGCAGTGAAGTGGAATTACTATGAAATGCTTCAAACAGTGACACGGGCATCTCCTTTGTTCTTCCCCAGGCAGCTGCCCAGAGGCCATTAATCCATGACGGGGAAGAGGAGGACTTGGCAGTGATTTGACTTGTACACTGACAGAAGGCACATGAACAACTGTTTATTTCCAGAGTCTTCCTGGGTAAGTCTGAACACATCCCTCCTTTTATGAAAGTGTAGCTGGTTACGATCTTGAGTCTAGAGAGAGAAGCAGCTGCATATTGATGTTTCTAAGTGCTCCTCTTTACTGTCTTGCTCTCCTTATCAAAAATAAATGTAATTTAAAATTTAAATTATAACATTAGTGAAATCTTATTAAATTTAATTTGATTTAAATTAAGATAAAATTACTAAAAAGTTAAATTTACATAGAAAAAATGCATAATAAAATATTTAAACTGCAGAAATCCTCAGGGAGAAGCACCATCATAACCCTTTTTTTCCTTCTCTTCTGCCCCTCCTCTCCCAAATGGCTATATCGTATGCACTCAAATTCTTTAAGAATTTATGCACTTGAAAGAGTAATAGACTTTTCTGTATGCCAGTAGCTGCAAAAACATGCAATTGCAAATGAAGAAACTGATCTGTAAAGGTTCAATGAGTTCTTCAAAGAACAAATGAAGATGGTGTTAGTCATTATGTATCATTGCTTATGTGCACGGAAGTGGGTGTATCTATATCATGTTCCTATTCCTAAATAAATTGATAGTTAGACATATTTAACATGAACAGCTGTAAGTGCAATATTTATATTTAAGGATATTTTGGTGAAAATCTGCATATCACAGATTTCTACAAATGTAAGCACAAGATAATTCTTCTTCATCAGAATTAGTCATAATGATTGTGAGGAGATCTGAATTTTTACATTGCTTCTGCCCCTGTAGTGAGTTTCTTATGGATAAGCTGATAGTTTTGGTTTTCAAAGATGTCAGGCCAGCACTTTTTGTACCAATGACTAACAGCAGTTGTTCTCTGGTAGCAATTATTTTTATCTTTCACAGCGTATAAAGGCTTGATATGCCCTTAACTAATCTTCTTGAGGTGAAAGTGCCTTTTTTGCCTAAAGTTTTGAGGATTTTAAAGAAAAATCCTCTAGCTGTCCATTAGAATGAGAAAATGCTTTGTTAGCATTCTGGGATATGTTTTGATTAGCAGTTAACTTATGATTGCATTACTATTGTTATAATTGTTTTAAAGCAGACTTAGTGTTTTGCCTTTCAAATCCTGCTCGTGTTAAAAATGTGTATCACTGTAAATAAGGTCTGGGATGTTTTTGATGTAACTAAGCCTATCATCCATTCTTCCTGAGTAGGGTATCACTTAGGATAGTGATTTGCACCTAGTTTCACCCTAGATACAATTTGTTGCACATAGAAGTTCATAACTATCTGTGACAGACTACTTTAGGAATGAAAGTAAATAATTCATTCTAGGTTTTGATGATCGGAATGCTTATCTGTCCCAAATAAAATTGCTTTTAAGTGACACATAAGGAAATCATGCTACAATTAGTTGACTTTTTAAAAATAGTTATTTAATTTAAAAATATTTTTCTGTTTCAGTATATTTTAATGGCTTTTCTATTTCATAAATGATATGAATTTGAGTTTAAAGCAAGCCAATGATAGAATATTGCCCGGAACAGAAAGGGCAAGGTTTGGGGAATACAATACTTAAAACTTGTTTTTTAAGAGGAACACAGACAGTAAGTTGAGGTCAGAAGTCATTCGAAAGACATTCAGAATTTGAGAAGGGGTGAGTAGGAGTTAGATTTGAAAATGAGAACATTATTCACTTGAGTAATATATCTAAAAACGATTTTTCTGTTTTAATGTGGCTCATGTAGAAGCCTAAACGTAGTAGGGTCAAAAGTTAACTTTTATTTTTGTATTGAAGTACAGTGTATAGTGCACAGGACTAACCTGTGTGGAAGCTTCTTGCTGGATCAAACTGAGCAGAGTCCAAAAGCAGTGACCAGAGTAAAGTCTAAGGTTTATTCTGCATTATTTCCTGTTTAAAACAAACTCTTTGAGGTAGAATAGGAAAGGTATCAGAAATACTTGGCATAATCTCATTAATATATCAGTAAATGACAACGGCCATTTAGATGTTCCTTTAAAAATATCAGTACTTTACAGAATTATGAAAGATCAACTCTTGCCACACCTCTTGATATCTCCTCCTAAAATACGAATGACTGATTCCTTGTTCCTCGCTTTTACTTGGGCAAGAGAAAGGGAAACCTATAGCATGTCATACAATGCTATTTACTCAACTGGAGCGCATGAGGAGGGCAGGAAACTGGATAAGAAGAGCTCACAACCAAGGGATAACATTGGAATTACGGTCTATGCTTAACAACATGTATTGCAACTAATTGGAATCTATAGGTATGTTTAGGTATTAGAGTATCATTTAATACTCTGAACTGCTGTCTTCTGGTGGATGCTGTGTCTCTCCTTCCCTTAAACATACTTGAGTATTTAAATTTACCACTGGCAACCTCCTGCTTAATCATGTGGAGATAGGCAGTCTAAACAAGCTCTGCTAGGAAATCTCTCTCCCAACTGAACTGCTGAGAGAATAAAAGTCTTGGCTCTCATTTTGTCAAGGCTGTTTATTATATGAATACAGTACTGCTCACTTCAACAGACCCATGAAGGATAATCATTACCCTTCTAGCACAGTATTTTTCCTGATTTAGTGAAGGAGAAGTAAGAAAAAATCCACCCTGAATTGAGAAAAATGTTTTTCTTCCTTAAAGTCTTTAATTTGACCATCTTAATGTTAGCAAAGAAGTCCTTCCTCTTCTGAAATACAGGATTTGGGGTTTTATTTTGAAAATGTTCAAATATTCTTAACTTTTAAGTTTCCTTTCTCCTCCCTGTCCCAGTTACACTGACAATAGCATTGAATCCAGTTTATTTTTCTCATATTTTAGGAGGTTTTCAACTAATAGATATTTTCCTGAGGAAGTCTAAGATTTACCAACCAGCTCCACTGTTGATCCCTGTATCTCTGTCTTTCTTCAAATGAAGTAACTGGTAAGCTTTACATACAATTTGATCATGATTGCATCAAAATGTGCAGTTTCATCAACCAATCTAGTTTTACTTGTTTACTAATCATGTTTAAGAATATCTATTCTTTGTAACTGTGTCAAGCTTCATCTGTCTTCTATAACATCAAAAAAAAAATCTAAAACTGTAACCTCATCATTTATTTTAAGCCATATTACTGTGATATCTGTTTTGCAAGTGCCCTTAGCATCCTTAATTATATGGCTGTCTAATTGGCTCTTACCATTTAAGCATCACAACACAGATTATTGTCAGTTACTCTCTCATTAATACTACTTGGTTTGATACACAGTGATATCTGTGCAATCAAGTTTTTTGTATGTGTATGGGATGCAAAGCTGTGTAATGGTCTCTGACAAACACTACAGAAAGAATAACACTTCAAGAAACTGTCACTGGTTTCGTGGTCTTTATTTCAACAGCTCTTTGGCATTCTTCTGTGAAGACTGGTGCTGCATTGGGGAGGACAGAGGTAAGGTTTGCTTTAGACATTTTTGTTAGCATATAGGTTTCTGCTTTCTTTACAGTACTGAAGAATTGGTGGATACCAAATTCTTGGCCCTCAAATTGAACACAAAAATTGCAAGTCTGAGAAAAGAAGGCTGGAGCTGAAAATGCTTCCCTGCAGTCCTGTGACAAACAGAGGTTTGGCAAAGAAATTAATCTACAAAAGCCTTTCTGTGAAATAGTTCTGAATCAAACACTTTCTTTTATGGTGCTGGAAGTGGTGTAGTTTAGTTTGCTTTCACTTCTCGAACTTCTTAGCTGTGCTTGCATTCTTTGTGAACTTATAGAAAAAGATACGAATCTCTGTTTATTACCAGGTTATGATAAATTGGAATATATCTAATAGAGCAGTTTGGAGAAATGTCTCAAAGGTTTTTTTAATTTTTTTTTTTTACTGGAACTGTTTCATCTTATTTCTACTCTGTGCCAGTCTTCTAAGAATGTTAAAAACATTTTGGGTCCAGAACTGGGGGATCTTTCCTTTCTACATATCAGCTGCTGTTTGAGGCGTAAATGAATAAATTTCAGCCTTGACCACTGACAACTTTTGCTGTAGATAAAACATCATGGCTATAAATTCCTGAAATATAGGGACCATAGTCATATATAATTAGGAAGAAAAGATTTCAGGTTTTCATTAAAACTTGAAAGCATTAAAATAGTGGAAGGTACAATTACACATACAGGATTTTAGGGGGCTTTTGGAGAAAATTTCACAGCTCAAATGGAGCCTTGAAGAGTTGCAATCCTTTTACAGAAAAGGCCCAACGTATGCATAGAAAAAGAAAAGTACTCCTTGTTACACAGAACAAGAGCAAAGAAATAAAGAATTCTCTGTTACCACTGTGTAAGTTGTCATTACATTATGCTTCAAGGAATGACAGCAGTTGAATGAAACGAGAAAATTGGAGAAGATGGAGATGGCAGACCATAAGAATTGTGCATGAAGTGAAAATTGAGTGACTGAGTTGGCTGAACAGGGAAATAATTTCTCCTCCTAACCTAATGCTTTAAAGGAGAAAACATATCTGAACTTTGGCTGTGGGCCATGAGACATTTCAGGAAGCACAGCTACTATCACCTGTTTTATCCTTTTCTTGATCTAGATTTTTAAATATCCAGTTTAAAACAAAATATTAAAAATGGTGTACTATATATCTTAGCACCAAGGTAAAAGCAGAGTATGGATTTTCTTGCTGTTATCTTGGCAGCTCTGCTTGTTACAGCTCTCACTGTGTTTTCATGTTAGATGACTATTTTGAGACTGCAAAGCAATGTGGAATGAAGAGATAGTTTGCCTTTTGCAGAAAATTTAAGCCAAGAACTTGAGAAAAAGTTTTAAAACAACATCTTGAAAATCACAGGCCACTCCAAAATTGGAAGAATAAAGAGAAAATATCAGGGCATCTTTCATTAGGTTGTCAGAATGACAAATAACTGGTTTTTTTTCTTTATTCTTTTTAAAGGAAATTAAGAACTGCAACTTACATTGCTCTTTCAAGTGTATCTTATTTACTTCTCTTTCTTGCAGGTCAAAATTAAGATTACATTGAACAAGTTATTTTGTCATGAGCTAATGGCCTGAATAACCTTAATAAGAAGTGGTAGCAGTTTAATAAAAATAAATCGTTTTTATTCTCAAATCTCTGAATGATTAGAGGGAATAGAGGTAGTCATTTCAGTGCAATTCCTACATAAACTATAAGGGGAAAAAAGGGTAAACCTAAAGCAACTTATAGTTCACCTTAAAGAAAATATTTGTCAAAGCAGTATCAAAGTTTGCAGTGTCATGAACTGACAATGAGAGAGATTCTTCGTGAGAGATATATTATATTTAAAATGTCTTTTCTCCTTTATGCCCTCTTTGAAATACTTTACTTTCATAAAAGCTATAGATCCATATTTCCTTCCAGGGACACGCAACCTGATGTCCATCAAAAGTTTCCATTTTATAGATTAAAAGTAGAAGTTTTGGAACAGGACATTTGTTTGTTTTTTTCCAGCATCTATGAGGCTTTAGTTTTCCTTTGCATCCTGTGTTCTAATTACAGGCATTCTGGAGTGAGGACGCAGTTTTGTTTCCTGCCTGTCCCTTTCTTGGCTGGTTGTGTGCTGTGGGTTGAGTGGTCCCTGCCGTGACAGCATCCTCTCCGAGCGCATGTATGTAGGATCAGTGTAATTCCAGAAGGCTCTGGAGCGGTGCTAAGAATGGCTTATCCATTTTTATGGCTTCCAAAGAGACATCGTGTGTGTGTGTCAGTGTGTGTATTTTTATAGACGTACGTGCATGCAGTGTGAAGATGACTAAAAATGTATTTGCATTTTTTTCAGTACATTTATATACTTGAGAGAAGGGGATATGAATAACTGAAAGTGCCCAGGCATTTGGCAGTCTCTTCCTCGTTAGCTCCTCGACCTAAAGAGGTGGATAGTAGTCAAGGCACTGTATATTGTGTTGTGACACTGGATTAACCTTAGCTGCTCTCCCGTTCATACTCAGAAATGTTCAAAGTGGTGCCTCCCTGAACATGGGAGGGAAGGAGGCGCTTGCTCACAGCTCTAGTTCTCACTGCCCCCACCTCTCCCAAGGGATCCCCTGTAGTGCTGTCCCACCAGAGTTTGCCTCAGTAATGCTTTTCTCTATCTGAGCTATCTCTCTGCCACGATTATATTCTCTCCTATCTTCCTAATGAACAAAATAATTTCCGTTTTGAGTCTCTGATCCCAGTTACATGATTTTCTCAGCAGGTCATGTTTTGGACAGTTTGGGAATTCCTATATTTGTAGCAATCTTAATTAAAGATGGATGAATGCAACCGAATTGAGCAGTTTCAGTGAGTCCCGGTTTCAATCTGAAACACTGTATTTTGGCTCTAGACAGAAGAATTGGTTTATTTTAATGCTTATTAAAGCTGAACTAAGACAAAGTCTAGATGTCATGCTCAGAAAATACAGGCAGTATTACAGGGAGAGAGGCAACAGGACAGTAGAGATTTTAGATATCTCTCCATAAAACTTTTTTTCATAAAAATATGTTTGAAGTTTGTAAATGCCGGTTTAGAAGTTTTTGCATACACAAATTCTCTGAAACACATCCTTCTCTTTCCAGAGCTCATTCTGGCTCTTTAGTTTTCTTAATACTTGTGGGTTTTTTATTATTACTTTTTATTGCCGCAAACTAGCAGATAGTCAAAGTTTGCTAGAATTTCATGACCAGCTTTGAATAGCATTTCGGCTTTTAAAAGTTTAAATGCCTGAACTTAACATTAAGGCTTTTGTCTCAATTCCATAACACATTTCTTCAGAGTGGCCAAGTTCAGATTTTCATTCAAAAAACCAGAAGGCTTCAGAGAACAGGTAAAACTTGTTCCTTGAGGTACCTAAATTTGCATGAGTTTGAAAGTTTTTTAAACCTTTGTACTTTAACCCAAATTCCGCTCTCAAATTCAAGCTGAGCCCAATCTAATTGGAATTCGCATCAGACAGGCATGTTGCTGTCTTTAACATTTTTATTTATACATAAAACTCTCTTCCCCTTTGTCTTGTTTTAATTAAAATGTAGTTTTAAATACAGCATTTTTGGCCCGTCCTGAGGCTGCATTTTAGGGAAAAAAAGAAAAGTATAAACTGAGGTACCGCTATTTCCAGACAGGTTTTTTTTTTTTAACTGAAGCAGTGGCTCAGTTAAAGAAAATGCCCTAAGTTGAGGCATTACTTTAACAAAGTGTAGTTCCTAGCTTTAAAAAGTTTCCCTTTCCTTCCTTTAACACAAGGAGTACCTTGGTCTGATCTGTGTTAATTTCCCCCAGGATGTTTACATGTAGACCTGTGCGGCTTCTTAACAGCAGCTCCCTGAAATACACACAAATTCATAGTGGCCTGCAATGACTTATTGAACAGGGCATTAAAGTATCTGAAGAAGAGGTGTTTGTGCAAGCCAGTGATGTAGGGTGTGTTGCCAGCTCTGGTTTTAGTGAAATTGTCGTCATAGCTTGACAGGTCACTGTGCCTTGTTTTATTGTACTGTAATTTTAGAGCCAGATTTAAAGAAGTGAGGCATTTTGCTACAAATAAGTTTTGTGCCTGTAGTTGCTTTTGGTATCTAACTGCCCTTCACCCAGTGAGCCTCTGCTAAAAATTAATAAAGCCTAAATTACTGAAGTTCTTTTTTTTTTTTTTTTTGGTGAAAGTAGGATTTGCACTATCACTTCACTTTTGTCAAATTGATTTGAGTACTCTAGACTGACTGGCCTAGTGTGTTGGTTACTGCTGAAAGGCCAAGTGTCTTTGTAGGGCTCCATACCGTGCAGCATGTTGCTCTTGCAAGATTCACTTCTCTAGAAGGAAGAAGGCAATTTTGTGGAGGTCTGAACTGAGGTGACTATCTTGCTGCCAGTATCTCTAGATCACCTAGAGCAACGTGGAGAGTTTTGTGGCTGAGGCACTTGGAGGTAGATTATCAACTTCTAAATTATATCCTTACTTCTGAGAGCCCCGAGTGCCTTTGGAGACTTTATAATCAGTTATCTACCTCATACTCCACTTACTGCCTTTAGAATGGTCTTTCCTTTTCTATTCAAAGGTTTCATAAGATAAGAATTGAGATAGAGATAAGAAATAGAGAGATATAAAGGCTTTAATTGGTTGCTAGTTTCTAGTGTTCTGAATTTCTGTGTGTATTTATATAATGATGTCTCTTAGTACTTACGAAGAGGAATATTCACTCTGCTCCTCCTACTCCCACTCTCTGTCAAAAAGCCAGAGTATATTGACTCCACAATCTTGAAATACAGTAATTTGATAAATTGACTGTTTAGCCAATAATACCTATTTTGCAGATGGTTCAAAACACTTGTTGTATCACTGCAGAATAAACCAGTAACTAAAACCAGTAACTACGTACTGGCAGAGCTCAAGCTACGAAAGTCGCTGTGTCCCCAAACTCTTGGATATTGCATCATCTCTTGAAATTTGGATCCCTATGTTGCTGAGTAACTTCATGCTGTGCCCTGGAAGGTCCCTAAGAGTGTGATACAGAGGTGCTCACAGGCTGAGTGGGAACCTGTCTGAAGGTAACCATTAGGAAGTGCTGGAGTTGAAAAGGCAGGGTCCGACTTCTCAGTGTACTGTGCCCAGCCATGCTGGAGCTTCCTAACAACATAGTGTCCCTTGAACCTCATGCCAGATTACCAAAGAGACTCATCTGCATCTGTTGTCTAATGTCCCACTGGAATTTAAAAAAAAAAAAAGCTTATTTGGTGGAGAATTCAAAAGATTTTGCTACCACACCACTAATATCCTAACACCACAGTCTGTGGTAGTCTGGGAACCATCTGCCTCAATTACTTCTTCTAAAACTATTTTTAATCTCTAATCAAAGATTAATTATGCCAAGCTGTGGGCCGTGGAGACTATAGAGGAGAGAAAAGGAAGAGAAAGTCTCTACAGCACTCGCCAAATACATGGGAAAATCAGGTACAAGTCAGTGCTGTGATGTATAGTTGGGATTCAGCAGCAGGGATGCTGAGATAAGCTCTGAAACACCGCTCTGAGGCTGTGAAGCTGCCATGTGAGATCGTCTTTTTGCAGAGGGGGGATGTACTTTGCCAAAGTATCACTTTACGCCTCCCAGATGGTGTCTTTCTACCTGTCCTGGCACCTACCCAGTGCTATCTGTCAGTATTTAACTCATAGTCTCGTTCTTTAACTCTTATGTCACTGAACCATAGAGCTGTGTGCTCTGCATACCTCCATATCCCGATTTTGGTTAGAGTTGCAAGGGAGAGCACTCCCCAAGGTTTTTCTCTTTACCTGGTTGCGTATCCAAGATTAAAATCTGGTCTGAGGCTGGACCTCTGCTTTAAAGTTTGGAGTCAACAGGGTACAGGAAAATTAAATGTAAATTTAATTCCTATCACAGCTGAACAGCCGGGTTCTTCTCTGACTGCTTCCATCACACGGAGCTGGGGCTGAGCCTTCAGTGTCCATAACAACAACTTTCCCTGCAAATGGTGTCCTAATTCTGTCTAAAACTGTCCTGGGGGACTTTGACAGCTCCTCTGAGTTCTCTTTGCTATTTCTCTTCATCTGTTCCCCTTTATCCAAAATTCTTTTCATGATGCCAGTCTGTTGCAGATACCGTTTCGATGGGTTATTTGAATATTAGCTACTGTTTGAACAATTTTAGCCCAGCGCTTCATGGGTTACTACTGAAGTTGTTGAAGTACTCAAAAAATCATTCAAGTTTTTATATACATATTCAAAGGAAATCTTTATCTTTAGAATATTCTATATAGCTCTCTAACACTTCACTGATATGAATAAAAAATCTGATCATTGGGTTGTTGTAGATGGTTGGAGAATGTATTTCCATTTCTTTTCCTTCCTTCCCTGTCCCTGACATTCAGAATCGGAGAAATCGTTTTGTCAGAGCATGTCCACGGCCTGAGGATTGGGCTGTTGTCTTAGGAGTTAGAAACCCCTATCCCAGAGGCAGGCACTTCAAATTTCAGTGAATTTTGAACACGACTCTCCCGTATTCAAAGGGATCCTTGAAGCACTGGTGTTTTAGGACAGCTTTATTTCACCTCCACATTTCCTCACGGTTTGTGTGTTAAGAAATCCAGTGTGATAAGATATTTTGAGAACACCTATCAGATCTGTACTAGGTGGAGACAAGGTGACAGATGAATCTTGCTGCTTCTACCCCTGGAGCTGTAAACATACTAGTCTTGAAATGAAGTGTGTTTTTATATGACTTGTGGTGGAAACAGCAATAGCTAAGGGGTTTTAAGGTAGCTGATGAAAACTAGCTGCTTTGGTATTGTTGAATCTCAGCAGTACCTCTAAAGAGTTATTTGCCTGCAATTCTCTTGTGTTCTATCCCAAAAATGATTGCTGGGATTATGCTGGAAATGCCTTTTTTTTTTTTGTTAATTATATTCCTATCTGCAGCTTAATGTTAACATTCCTATGATACCTGGAGAGACCTGTTCAGTGGGTCTCTTTCAACATGATGCTTAAATCTGATTTCACACATCAGATTATTTAATATGGTATGGTTACTTAAGAGAAACAATCAGATGCAATTTCATACCTTATTGGTGTGAATTATTACCTTTTGTAAATACAGGACCCATTTGTTGTAATCTGCTTAGTTCTCTAACTGAGAAATTGTGCTTTAGTGTAAAAATAAACATGATTTTTTTCCTGTTTCTTTAATATTTCTAATAGCTAAAGTCTATAAGTTTGGAATGCATAGCAAAATGCAACCCCTATTCACAAAGGCAAATACAAAAAGGAGATAGAAGAAACCCTAGTTAGGGATGAACTGATTCTCATCTTTGGAGTAAGTGGCAATTGCAGAATATGACCTACCTAACCGTTGTCAAATTTTTGTAAACATCATGACAGACGTGAGTTTAAGAGTTGTCTGAAGAGAAGGACAGCTGTTACTTTGTGAATAATCTTTTGTTGTTGTTGTGAATGCTACAAACAGTAACATTACTGAAAACAGAGATGGAATATATCACTTGGTTGCTCATCCTTTTAGTCTTTCCCTTCTGTCAAGGCCCAAGTCCCCAAAGTACGCTTTGGGGAACATATGTTGTCTGCCAAAACTCATTTGAAATTTGAAAACAGAATAACATTTTGCTTAACTTTGTTTTCCAAATGTAAAACACTTACGTTTACGTTGAAATGCTCCTTGTAACTACAGGCTACTGTAACTGTAAACAATTTTTTTCCAAAGAAGTTTGGGTGCTTTAAGATTTGGCTATAAAGGCTATTTTTAAGGCATATTTCTAAGCTACAAAGATGCATTTTCTCAAATTTCTTGAAAACTAAACTGACTAGAATAGGAACATCAGGCTAAGAATTCTAAAAGTGTTTGTGCCTTACAATAAAAATGAGTGCTTAGGGTGGTTTCCTTATCACCTAATCCCTGCAAGTATCTCATTACATGAAAAACATGCTTCCCTTTCTGGATGGAAATAAGATAGAATTCTAAGTGGGCAACCACTGTCCACAAGAGCTGCTGTGAGGGCTATGGAAATTCACACTCTGCCACCACCTTCTTGAAACGTTTAAGAAACTGAGTCAATAGTTTGTTAATAATAGTTGCATATTTTGCAGGCCCAGAACAGAGGGTCTTGAGGCAGCAGAGACCTGCATCCTACTGGAAGTGCAGAGATGATGTGCTCCTGCTGGCTGCCTTACCCATGAGAGAACAACCCAGCTCTCAACTAATTGTGTAATATAAAAAATCCTTTCAAGATAATTTACCTAAACAGATAACTCAGATGGAGCTATATTAATGGCTAGAGTACTCCTGATAAGTGAAACAGGATAACTACATTTACTTTTTTTAGAATTTTTTTTTCCATCTCCATGTAAGATATGCATTTTATCTAGCAGATTCCTGTCCTTGGAGTACCTGCCTTGCTCTGAGGGCTAATGCAGAGGCAAAGGTAGTGGATTTCTGTCAACAACGACCCTTTATTTCATAGAATCATAGAATGGTTAGAGTTGGAAGAGTTCTTAAAGGTTAACTAGTTCCAACTTCCCTGCCATGGGCAGGGACATCTTCCAATAGAGCAGGTTGTTCAAAGCTTCATCCAACCTGGCATTGAACACTTCCAGGGATGGCGATTTCCACTAGTTTCAGCAGAAATGTCACCCTGAAAAAACTCCTCACCTAGGTTTAATTGTGAAAGAAGTCCAGAAATCCTTCTCATTATGTTCCAATCTTGGCTTACCTTTGAGGCTATTGCCTTCAATAAGTGAAGGATTTCACTTGCTCAGATTTGTCCTTTTTAGAAAATATGTTAAATTAAAACATATCTATGTATGAATGTATATGTAATACCTGTACATAAAACCTTATACTATGTAATATGTTTTATAATACTCTAAGAGCCTAGGTGATTGAACCGCTTGTGAATATGGGCATAAACTGCTTCAGAAAAGGTATCTGGGGCAAGTGAGAGCACTGAATACTTTCAGTAACTCACAACACTGTTAGGATGCTAGAAACGTAAATAGTGTCAGCTAGTCTTCTTTTTTTTTTTTTTCTTTTTAAAATCATTTACTACAGCATACTGCAGGAAGCCAGCTTACACACTCCTAGCAGAGCACGCAACTGCAGTACAGCACAGAAAGGCACAAACCTCCCAAGGGTGGGAATTTGGGGGGAGGAAAAGGGAAGTATTTTGCTGAGAGTATCTGCAGGGAGTGAGGTGTCATGCACTGAGATCAGCAGGTTTGCTGTCATGACAGGGCTAAAGTTTTAGATAATTCGATTTGTCCTCAGTTTTGTCTGAACCTGAGCCTCTCAGCTGAGCATTGTGAGCCATCTGACGTTTAAATCCTGTGACTTTGTGCTTCCCCAGTCTGGTTATAGTAATAAATCTAAGTTCATGACTTTGTTTTGCTGAATATTTGCTAAAAATATGTAATTTTAAAGTGCTGGCTATCCTACTGGATCTTTCAACAGGTTGACACTTCATAGTTTTAAACACTTCCAATCCAAATACCTGGTATAGTACAAAAATGCCTGATGCACAAGCTGATAGGACCTAGCTATTGCAAGGTAATTTAAAGTGCCAACGTGCCTGTTTATGAAACAAGTTACTGGTACAATAAATAGCATTTTAATCACCTGCTATTCATTTATTAACTCTGGGGTGAAACTAAACTTCTAAACTACAATATAGGCAATATACACAGCTACCTCTGAAGTATTTAATTAAGTTTAAAATATCAAGTTTTTCAGTTTCCTTGTGTTCAGAGCAGTCGGATAATGGAAACAGAAGCTCGAAATAGCAATGTGTTACTTTCTGAGAGCTCCTCTCTGTCCTCACCGATGAGATTTACGATGCTATAATGCTGCAATTTCATCATTATTTTGTAATCTTCTTAAATGAGTGTCTCATGTTAGTGCAGGCAATCACAATAACTGCTTGAATAGGATTTGCTGCTGAGCAAAGCTGCTTGTGTTGCAAAAGCAGCTAGACGAACACACAAGCAAAAAAATATTGTGCAAAGGTGTTTACTTTCCCATCGGGTTTAGAGTGAGTCCTCAGGAGGGAATTTAGCCATAACTTCACCCATGCTAGCAGGACGCCAGCAAATTGTCAAAAAAGGAAGTAATACTCTAATAGCAGCTTACGGCAAGTTCCAAAACAAAGGAGATTTGTAACCACACCAGTTATTTATGTGGAATATATTCATGTTTCTATGGAGTAAAATAGAAACTTGCTTCCTTCAAAAACTCTCTTGGCTTCGCAGTGCCTACTGCTCCTCTTAGCCTAGGAGAGGATTTGCAGGAGGTGAAACATGCTGTCTGTATGGCAGATGGTCCTTTCTACTCACTAGCTGTGTTCCAAGGAGGAGAGGTTCAGCAGCTTCCCTTCCCTCCCAGGTAGTGGCTGAGGCGATGGAGGCAAAAAGAAATAACCCCAGCAGATAGCTCCTATTCGCATCTGAACATGCTTGTCTTACAAATGACCCATTAACTCTTTTTTTAAATAAGGTTGCCTCAAAACCAACCTTTCAGTGAGCATTATTTATTCATGTTACAGTCTACTTACTTCTTCCAGATAAATACTGGCCATGCATTCAGTATGTGTATTTTCCTCTTTAACTCTTTGAGACTATTCACGTGGGTAAAGTTATGTATATGTGTCTGTAGGTATAGGATCTGAAGATGACCCTAAATCATTAAGGTTCACAGTTAATAGAGAGGCACTAAACAGCACAGTCCTAGCTTGATTTCTAAAAGATTATTTTTTTTCCCCAGAAGAATGTGGCAATAATATCAACATATGACTGCTGTAATTTATTTTCCTCTTCAAACTCTGGCTAGGAAAATATTGCTGCTCGTTATTTCTTTGTCTGTACACAGCCTGCTTAATTCTGCTTTTGTTCTTTTTCTCAGAGATATCGATCAATGATCTGATGTCCCTTGTCTGAGTCATGCTTCAGGCTGTTGGCCCTGGGCCTAATTGTACTTCTGGTTTCAGAATTCTTTGTAATATCTGCCCGGAGGCTTCTCCCCTTTAAAAACCAAGATTGTAGCTCCTGTACAAGTAATAATGTAAATGACGTAGGACTGGTGCCCCTTCTGGTCTCTTTGAATTCCAGGTTCCTAACAGCAAATATCTTATCCTCATTTTCATTTGCAGATTTTTGAAGTGGTGTGAAGAAAAAGTGAGAATTGTTGTAATCCTTATTATCTTCCTTAGAGTCCTATGGATGTTCTGTAGTTATCCAATTACAGCTCCCCCCCACCCCTGGCCCCCCAAAATCATGCTCAAGTCACAATTCTGAATTCCTTCTTCATAAAAGATATTTTTTTTTGCATGTTTGGAATTTTTAAGCCGGTGTTTTTTGAGACTTCATTTTAAATTTAATTTTGTATGAAATAAGATGCAAAATAAGTGCAATGGTAAAGAAAAATGACACATTTTCTCTCCAAAACACCATTAAAAATACATTTAAATATTGTGTCTTGATATTTAAAAATATGAAAATATGTGCTGATTTAAGATAAAAGTTAACATGTGCTAATAACTATTGCATTTTTCTCCCAGTATATTTATCAGCTGTAATTAATGTTGCAAAATTAATGTTGCAATGGAGGATGTTTATGTACTGACAACTGATAGCAGAGTTGAAAATGCAGTTTGTCTGCCCCTGTACCTGTGTAGGCAGGGTGCCCTGATGTAATGATGTAAGACAAAGTTAGAAGGATTACATCATCAGACTATACTGTCACTTGCTGATGGTGTCAGGGCTGCAACATGATGCTTCTAGCACTACTGAAAGCTGATTAACTCCTTTTTGGATATTATAGGACTCACAGTGGTGAATCAGCCAGAGGTCACACCTTAGCTGAGTAAAAAATCATTTGTTTGAAAGAAACAGGTTTTATTCTCATTTTCACCCCCTGGAAGTAAAATTGAAGTTTATTTATGCAATCCACTGGTTTCTCTCGCTGACAACAGTTTCTGTTAATTCTTCAAAGACAATTTAACTAACAGCTGAAATGAGGGATGATGAAAATTTACAGGGAGCTTGCTGACTTTGTAGGCAATTTTACTTGCTAATAAAAGCATCTAAAATGCAGCTAAAATAGTAAGTGGGCAACTTCCTTTTATAAATGTAGGGAGAGGACAAGGCCTTTACCTAAGGATTTTCATTATTTAAGGATCATCTCATGGAAGCACTTTCCTCATTCAAGTAGTTAATTTGCTAGGTAGCTGTTGTATGCTTAGAAAATACAGAAAAAAACCTAGAAAATCATCGGGCAGTTTTAAAGCAGAAGTATCACAAATCTTATTGAATTTCCAAGCTGGGTGCTGATACATCATTGTATGGCTCTAGACATGGTATCTCACTCTGATTTTCACAGGTTAAAATGAAGTGGCTTTTACAGCTAAATAGTCTTGTGTGGATTTTTTTTTTTAAAGTACTTAGACACTGCAATCTTAAAGGGTTGAAAAGCATCTTTATACTCAACTGATACATATTTCAGTTCTACAACTAGCTCTGTAGGGGTAGACAACACGTATGCAGGACATGCAGAAAAAGCAGTTGATTTTTCCACTCTCAGATGTAAGAGGACCTGCAGCTTTTGGGAGAGACAAGCGTGAGAACAATGCATGGGGAGATATGGAGTATCTGGAGTCCTTATAGACGATGTAGTGAAATTCCTCCAGCAATTGCTGAAGACATCTTTGACTGGCAAATCTGAACCAATATTAGAAACAGGGTAAGGATGTGGGAAAACTGAGATGAATATATTTTTCAAGCTAAGCAGAGGTGTTCTGTGTTAATGTAGGTATTGAAGACTTGAATTTTTCCTGAGAAGACAGAAGGTTATTGTGTATTAAAGTCCTTTTCTGCTGATATCTTTCTCCATTTTATCCTATTGCCTTCCTTTCCCCTCCATACTCACATCTGACACTACAGCTCTCCACAATTATTCACTAGAAAAATAAAAAATCTTAATAAGATGAGAGCCTGCAGACACACTTAAGATATTTAATTTTCACATATGAAAGTTCTAGGAATTTCAGGAGATAGAGAAAGGGTGAAGATTGGTTATTTGTTATTTCACAGCTGGAAATACAGGTTTTAGGAGAGACAGCAAGCATTGACAAGAAACAAACTCCAGTCCTATTTAACTGTGAGAAGGCAATAGGTAATCACTGCTAAATCTAAACAATATCATTATTAGTGCATTTAAGCAATAATATCCCAGTTAATTTTCAGTTTTTGAGACAGAATGGGTGGCAGATTTAAGGAAAGAAGAGGACACAGAGAAAAAATATAAGGGCAGCCTCAAATTAACAGTTGAAATTGTATTTTAAAATTACTTTTCTAAAACAGGTTGTTGATAGAACATTGATTTTTAGCTCCAAGTAGTAATTTTAAACAGCTGGAAAAAGATCTCTCAAATACACCTTCAGGTCTCGGTTTGATTTAGAACATGCAAATAGATACGAAAAAGTGGTTGCCATTAAAAATGGCAGAAAGCTTTGTAAAAATACTAGCTTCAGTTAAGCAATTTCCTATAGGGTACAAAGATCATAACTTGGAAGGTGGCTACTTTGTAGGTGTTTCCAGTTATTGAGCATCTGGTGAGTACAATAGGCTTGCTTTGTTATACCAAATTTACTTGTCTTTATTACGGTCATTATTTTAGACTCTTTCAGATATATTTGCTTGCCTTGCTGTATTCACCGAACTTTTCATATTGGGACATGTGGGAAAAGAGATCCTGCTGGAAAGGGGGATCTCAGATACGCTAAGGCAAAGAGCCAAGTTGTTCTGCACTGAGAGGAGGAGATGGGCAACAGGATGTAAGACACAAACTCCCCTAGAAGGACTTTAGTAGTCTATTTGGTTAATTTCTCTAGCTCAAAAATTGCATTAATTTCATGGTTTACTCTTACTTGTATCAAGACATGAGAGCTTAATGATCTATTTTTCTAGCCAAAGGAATTGTCCCATGTTTGTTACCTGTAAGTCACTTCAGAAGGAAAAAACTCTGTTTCTCCCAGAAAGCCCAATTGGCTTTGAAGAAGACAGTCACATGTGAAAGTAATGTAACTAAACCCAAGAGGCTTCAGTTAAAATGATGTGTCCTTGTAACTAGGAACAAATAGTCCAGTTCCTCATGTTTGTTTCATTGATAAAATTGAACAGAAACCAGTTTTGTACAAGTTTTCCCAAGAACGGGCAGTTTAGGTTAGTGATGCTTGTGATTCATATAAGAAGCATTTTACCACTGTTTTCTGGTCCTCCTTGTTTGAGAAGACTATGTGAACTGTTACCAAGGAATAGAGCCTGACAGAAACCCTTCTTTAAGGAAGGATTAATAACTTCCGGCACACTAGTGTAATGAAGCTACCTAAGTAAGCAACCTTCCTTTTCTACCTTCCTATATGTTTAGGACAACTGCTGACAGTTGGATAAATTAATATCCTTCTAAAAGGCAGTATATTCTTCTTTGGAGTTCGGAAGTTAATATTATGGACTTTCTTCATGTTACATTATGTATTTTAGACTACAATGCTCAGCCAAAGTCTGGAGGAGGTTAGCTTTCCCACAGTATGTGACAAGTACTACAGCAAATAAGATGGTATTTGCTTGGAAGAACCTAAACGCAACTTATTCACTGAAGGTAGGCTGACAGTTCATCGAAGTAGCACCCAGAGAGGAAATTTGGGAAAGAAAAGACTTCTGTTCAATAAGGTACCATAAGACTTTATGAAGAAGACATCAGAAACCAAACTATAATGTAATAATAAAGCAAGATTGAAAGTAAAACCTGGGTGGAAAGGAACCTCATAAAAAGTAAACCCAGATCTGTGACAATAGTGTTTAATAGATTTAATAGTCTTACCCTTATTCTGAAATATGCAGAGATATTTTGCATGACTGTTGTTCTGAGTATAGATGGAAGAAATATTGCTTGAAGAATCCCAAATCTTCCCTGAAAGCTAAACTGAGGAAAAACTGAACACAGCAGCAAATGTATTATGGTTTCTTCTTAACTCCAAGAAGCCATTGATGACATCCAAAATCAGAGCTAGAGACTATGGTGAGAAATAAAGTTGTGTAAGACATCACCCCCACTTCTACAGAACTCATACGGATTAGAAAATTGTGGAAAGTACATCACCCTACCATGACTGCCAGCACAAATTATAAATAAATAAATAAGCTCCAATTAGTAACAACTAAATCTCACCACTGAATAATCGGAGAACTATGTCGACCATCAGGTGATCTATGGAAGGTTCTCCAATCTGCCAAGCCATTAGAAGATATGAAAATTGTTTTATCTTGGATTTCTTATCCTGAAATAAATCATACATGCTATATCTAAAGAACGCTGCCTGATAGGAGTGAGAGACTAATGAAATACTTAATCAAAGGTCAGACAGGTAAATTGATATCTTATACAGAATTCAACTACTTCTTGTTTTTTCTTAGTAGTATTTTAAAGGTCTATTTCAGAAATCTATAAAAGTACATACATATTTATGATGAAGGTATACTTTTATAGGTATTAATTGAGGTAAAGAATAATTCTTGGAAATCAATGGATTTCAGAAAGCAAGAAAATGGGCCTTTTTTTTTTCTTAAGTATGCTGAAGCATCATTGGCAATGCTACAAAGAATTCTGTTTAAAAAAATCTCTTTGGGACTTATATGAATTTATCTGGAAGCTTTTATAAAGAACAAACAGAATGAAAGTCTGAGGCAAAATAAATAACCTTCTTAACATCTGCAGAGTTGTGCAGAAGAGCTTTTGAAGGAGTCCATTACATTATATATCACTACACTACTTTACATATTTTCTACAAGCGTTCAATTTTACCTAATGATTCAATTCAATCTCCAGGTCAAGCTGATGCTAAACCTATTCTGATTCAGTGCAAAGAAAGACAAAGCAAACCTCCTCTGCTCATCAGCTGCTGTAGGGCTGAAAAAGTTTTGAAGTTCAAAAGTCACTGTGTTTCTTGTGATGGGATAATATAACTGAGAGACATAAAGTAATGAACTCATACATGCTATTATGAGAGGTAATGTTTTCTAAAGATCATCAGATTTGGACTATTACTTGTAAAGGAAGAGTATAAGAGGAAGTAATTTTGGTGACAAAGCGGTTGATGCAGGGAAAAGAATGATGAGGTTTAAGGAAATGTAATGACTGGTAAATGGTTGCTTGCCTTTTTTTTCCCCCCATATTTTTAAGAAGGGAAAAATCCTTATTTTCAGTGAAATCAAGCAGCTAGCAATGAAACAAAACAGATGCTAGAGAGGGAAAGAGAGAGTAATTGAAACTGCATATTGAGAAATGGGTAGAAAAGCAGAAACACTAATCTCTTGATTACAAAATGGTGTTTAATTTATTTTTAATTTTCTCCTTTATTAAAGTTTTTGATAGATAGTTTGAATATATGGCTGTATATGCCATACAGGAACTCTTTCATCTCATGACAGGGAAACATAACGATGATTAGGTGTCTTTGGTTCCCAGTGTCATCAGTATACAATTTAGAGAATATTTTTTTGACTTAGAGGGATGTGTGGGTGAGGAGGGCTAGTTTCACAAACGTAAAGTCATAATGCTTCACTTCAATGCTCTATTTTTCTGTCATCAGCTATACTGAGTGTATTCATTCAGAAAAAAAAAAGTGTGGTTTTTTTGTTTGTTTTTTAAATGCTGATATGTAAAAGCACTGGCTGCTGCTTGGGCTTTCTTTGGTCTCATTTGTGTCTTGGAAACATTAGACAACCCCTTCTTAGCTCTGTTTGCCATATAATTTTAGAGTACCTCTATACATATGAGGGTTCTCAGAAACCATGTTACCACATGAACAAGATGCTGTTGCTGAGTTAATAACCCATGCTATGAATTTGGACTTCTGGGAAAATTATTCACTAAGCACTTGTATATGACGGCATATGCACCCGCAAGTGCAAATCCCGAGATTTACACCTTTTGCAGGCAGATAATTCAATTCTACATCTTCTGCCTTGCTTGTATCCAGATTTTGCCCTCCAGTGAGGGTATTCCAATAACAACCCTTGTGTCTTCAAGCCGGTGTGCCATCTAGCAACTAGGGGACATGACAAAGGTGATTTTCCCCTAGCTTTTCTGGGAGAATTTTCTAACCAGCATTGCATAAGGGCGGAGGCTGGGTGAGCTGCACACCAGAGGAGCACCACCACCGTTTGTCCCCCGTACCAGCTGACTTCAGATTAATTTATTGTTTCCCATAAAACAGGATGGCAAGGGAATCATCCTCTCAAGGGCAAAAAAGCTGTTCTTCAGACGCTAAAATGGAAATGGAGTGATACAGTGTAATTAGTCACCTGTAATGTGACTTTGTTATCAAAGTCTAAGATTTTAAGATAGAATAGAATAGAATATTTCAGGTGGAAGGGGCCTACAGCATTCATCTTGTCCAACTTCCTGATCACTTCAAGGCTGACAAAAAGTTAAAGCATGTTGTTAAGAGTACTGTCCAAATGTTTCTTATCATGAACAGGTAACTTATTGAATAAGCAAGTTAATAAATAAAATATAATTAAGCAAGATTGACTAAATTTTACGTGTTTCTGTAGTAGGATCTGGATACTTGTGTTTTCTCTTGATGTTCTTTGTCCAGGACCTTCCCTCTATTTTCTTCTGTGCTCTCCCATTGCTATAATTCAGATTAATTTTTTTTTAGGCTTGTAATTGCTGTGCAGCTTCCTCTGTCCAGTCTCAGACTTTGTGATATCCTTGAGAGCCTTGGCTTTTCTTTCTCACGTCTTGTAGTTTTGTCGTATTTCTTGCTCATTCTTTCTGCTCCCTTGGGGACTATCCAGGAGCCCCACTATTGTTTCTGTCGATAGTGAGTGAGAATGAACAAGATTCCTGCATTCTTCGTGTCAGAGTTGCCTTTTCTTCCTCATTTCATGGCTGGCAGCTATCTGGCTGTCTCTGTTTGGGACTTGCAGTACAACAGCATGTGTTGCTGCGCCCACAGCCAAGAGCAGTGAGTTTCTATATGCAGGTGGAGGCATAAATTTAGGCATTTAGGGGAGACCAAAATTCATTTGGTTATTGTATTTGGAGTGGAGGAGACTTGTGGTGGTGGTTGCAGGGAGGAGGAAATGCAGGAACGTATGTGTTTTCATCGGTCCCAGCCTGCTTTGTGTCTCTTCCAGCTCTGCTGGCCTCAGTCTTTAGCAGTGTTTGTGTCCCCCACCTTCAGGAGCAGCACTTGGTATTTCCACCTGCTATTAAGTACCAATGGGTAGTACTTATGCCCATTTGAAGTTTACTAAATTACATTGATGATTTTCCTGTTTAATTAGACTCTAAATAAGGCACCAAACAAGCATTAAAAATCTGATGTCAATTGATCACCTGAGACTGTATATATGTTAGTAATATATGTAAGGAGTATATGCTATATCATGAATGTTAGAAATTTTTGTCATAAGCATGATGTATATTCTATACATGCATGATATCTGTCACTGCATGCATGTGTTACTGCCTATATCAGATATTACCCTGTTTATGGATTTAACCCGAACTGTACACCATATATGTTATGAATAAAGGTAAAGTTTAGTATTAGATACTGTTGGAACATTGTCACTTGGGTTTGAAACCAAGTGACACCTCATCAGGGCCTTCTGTTTCCTTACTCAGGAGAATATGCTGCCTCATGCTATACCATCCTCCCTGCCACTGCCATGGTCTTCCAGTGGATCATGTCTTCTCATATGCAGCTCTGATTGTGTATTTGTTCTCTTTGGAGGATTTTTAGTTTCCTATGTTTTCTTTCAATTTTTGTGTAACTTCTGAAGCTACTTTTTTTTTTTTTTGAATTCTTGTACTACACTTTGTGAATCATTAGAAATAAAAATTAAAAGCTGATTTTCTCTTTGATTCCTCCTCTGATTTTCCTCTTATCCCTTCTCTTCCTCCACCACTCTTACACTGAATTTTCTTGTTTTTAGAAAAGAATTATCCCGAAGACTATTGTGTTCTGTGTAATTTATATATGTATATTGCAAATTATATTTTCTCTCAGCAATTAGCAGTCATTTTCATTTTTGATTCTTTCAAAAAGATTAAGAAATAGTGATTAAATTAAAGGAGTGAAACAATATATGACAACATTGGAGTCTGGTCAGGTACACTGAAACAGTATAAAGGAAGGTTTATACTAGGAGGTGCAATACTGAAGGAAAAACTTGCTACAGAGATAAAGCAGCGTGACAGTAGTTAGAGATGTGGAATATATTCATAAGATGAACACTGAAATATTGGAATGTTTTAAAAGTTTTTGTGATGGTGCAGGGTTGGGCATGCTAGGGAGAAAACAAATGGCTTTCAGCTTAGACTCCTCAAAAATGTGTGAAAGCAATTATACGTGAAAAGGTAATAATAATAAGAAAGAAAATGTGAGAACACATTGCTGGTGTGTCTGTTATGCTAGAGAAGCAAACTTTTTCTGTTTAATCATAGGCCTTGTCACTTCAAACAAAAGGGTGTAGCTGATTTAAACTCTGAAGATGTTTTCTTGTTTGTTTAGTCACAGCTATTCCATATTACCATTTTAAAAACCAGATCATTCTTTTGAAAAAGTTTTTTCAAGAGCCATTTTCAAAGCACTAAATATCTCATCATCTGTCCGCTGAAGTCTATGTCCAAGCTCCTTGAGGATTAGGAACGGGCTCCCGTCACCCCACCCAAAAAAACCAACCAACCCAGAGCTTCTTTCCCGAGCCATTAATAGACTGTTTCATTGTTTATTTTGTACTAATTGATCCAGTCACAATGTAATGCACAAAATCAATTTGTCAGATTGTGTAAGAGCTTGACTATTATTTACTAATTTGGTTTTATACTTTATTTTTTATAGTCTGGGAAAGCCAGTTCAAATGAGTAAATAACACTTAAGATGGAATGGTATTTTTACCTATTGTTAAATGTCTTTTAAAAAAATTATATAAAAAATTAAAATCTTGGCATCTAAATATTCTATTTCAAGCTTATTTTTGCATAATATGGCAAAAATAATGCATTTGTTCCGAGCGTATTTCTAAGGAGATACTTGGTACCTAAATGTTGTTAAGCATTAAAAAATAAAGGTATGAAATAGCCTTCAACTACGGTGGTATTTATTAAATAGGTTTGGTTTTTTTTTTGGTAATTTTTACTATTTAAATTGGAGTGTCTGTGCCTAGTTGCTCTTATGCACTAAGGATTCCTGAAGATTTTGACAGAAGAAAGTTTTTAGTCTCAGTCATCACACAAGTCAAAAAGCTTATTAACTACACTAGATTTTCTTTGAAATGAGCAACCTGCAAATGTTCAGAGTCATAACCACATTTAAAAGAAATAGCAGTAAAAAAGGGTGTTTACTGTTAACGATTTATCTCCAAATTAAAGGAAACTGCAACAGCTATAGTCTGAACTGATGTAACAGGAACAATTTTCAGGATACTCATGTTCTGTTCTCTCTATTTTCTCCTTTCTCCTCGCTGTTCTCTAAATCCAGATGGAGGCTCTGCAATAAAATAAATGAAAGAGGAAGAAAAATTAATCAGGGCTCTTCTATTCCTTTTAGTTTGTCCATAAATAGGGATGATACTAACAGCAAGTGGGACTGAACATCAATGTGAATAAAAAATATACAGGATTAGTATCAGCCATTGTAATAGGAGTTTGGATGGGATGCGAAGCCTCATAGCTCAGAACCTAAGACAAACAGAGCAGCGGGAATAAAGCTGAAATGCCTCTAGGGACATTGCTTAGACAAGCTCCAAGGAATATTAGTAGTTCCTGAGCCCTGTTTTTGATAGCAATGCTTCCGTAGGAAAGCAGCGTGGTACTGCTTGGTCACTGAAACTTGTTGGGCAAGAGCATCACAGCTGGAAATCTGCTTCTTGCAGTCGGTGTGTGCATTCAGCCTACTTGCTCCAGGTGCTTGAAGCCTGGGCTGATATAACATTGAAGGCCACCAAAATGTACATCCTGTACTCATATCCCAGCGAAGACACTAAAATTTCTCAAACCACCAAATACGTGCTTCTTATGAACACAGAGGCAGTGACTGAACTGGCCGTGAAGGAGGTATGCAACCTTATAACACTCCAGTTTCATACTGAATAATATTGCTTTGGTTTCTGTGAAGCCTCATTGAGAGAAACAGCATGAGAGAATGCCATTAATCAACATCAGGATTTTAATACTTGATGGATTGAGTGCTAGCGGTTTTAAATGTAAAATGATGGCTCATTTTCAAGATGCCACTAATTGTAAATCAGATTCTGAGGTGCTCATCCACAGTTACAGTTCCTACAGAACACCATTATTGTTTTCAATTTGCCACTTTCATTTTGATAGGAAAATATATCATAAAGCTTTGATTTTTAATTTATTTTTATTACCCGATGTTTATTATCATGTTCCTCATTTTGACTTGAGCATCCTGTGAGAGAATTTTCATTTTAATGGTTATTCAGTAAAAGAGATTAAATCAACCTTAAGAGTGTATTTTACTTAATTTCAATCATGGTTTATTGCTCAGGATATATTTATAAAGATATGCATGATTATATGAAAGGATTCATTAGGAATTATGCTACCAAGGAAATGGCTTAGTGGGCCTTTTCTTCAATACATATTTCCTTTAAAATATTATGAGAGCTGGGGGTCCAAATGAGACAACTTAAGTAGGAAATTTTCTGGAGAATCATGCAAATATTGTGAGCACTATTTTCAAAAATACCTAAAAAATGAGACCACTCTTCAATGAAACTTAGACTTTCATTCATAAGAAGTTCTCAAGAATTCTCTCAAGGAACCAGAATTGCACTTTTCAGGCTAGGCATCAGTGACTAATGCTGTGATGCTGGTCACCATTTTTAACCACTCAAGAAAGTCTACTTTTCACTTAAATACGCCGAACTTCCATTATACTGCAAGTCATTTGAATCACACCTTGTTGACTTTAAGCAACCTTTTATGTAATGTGAAGAGTTCCCTATATGCAGGCTGATATTTAGCATCCAGTTTGAGCCCAAGGACAAATTGGAGAATTTCAAAAAAGAAAGGAATTTGCAGTCTAGAAACTAACCTTTCCTTATTTTTTTTTTTTTTCTTCTGGAAACTGAGAAGAAGGAGGAGGGAAGGAAACACACTGCAGAAAATTTAATAGTAAACAGTGGGAACATGATCACTTTTAGGTACTTTATTACTTCCTTAGGGTCTGGTGACAAATGTAATATACTTATGAAGATGTGTTTGGGCACACGATTATGATCCCAGTTAACTGTAGGCATAAACTTTGGGCTGAAAATGTGTTAAAAGATTAGTCAGCATTTGATATATATGTATAGATACTTATATTTTTAAACATCACACCCTCTACAACACCCGTGAGTAATGCACTGTGAAAAGACCCAACTAAATAAATTAACATTTCTTTCAGCTAGTTTCCAAGGGACCTGCTACTTGCGACTATTACGTAGAACACTGACATAATTTAATCAGTGTAAAGAGAGGTATTGACATGGCAGCCACATCAAGCAACCGTACTGGGTATCAGGTGTACAAATTCAGTGTTTCCTAGCAGAAGACAACACTTCTTCACAAATTACATAACCAGTGACAAAAATTTTATCTGAAGGACAGTTATTTGATGATGTGAACATAAAGCAAGCCAAACTGCGGAAAATATGGTACCCACATATCCCAAAAAGAGCGAGGGCCAGTGTTTCAGGCAGTGGAAAATAAAGGAGCTTTGCCTGTCTGACACAAAATGTGCTGAAGGTTTTCGTTTTGAAGCTGAGCACAGAGATTTCATAATGAAAGTGCCAGCTGATCCTGAATTATACAGTACTTAAACTACATCTCTGCACAGTGTTTCATTGTGTAAACTCATTAACAATTTGCTTTCCATGATATTTTGCTTGTGATACTTTTAAAAGAGTAATCTGTATAATGTTTTCTATATTGGTTTATTTTAACACCAGCTGCAAAGAATTGCAAGCGATCATCAAGCTCTCTATTCTGCTATCTCAGATAGCAATATCACCCCATCCTTTTCATAAACAGACCAAAGATCCTTTGAATATTATTCAGTCCTGACTAGGAACTTCACTGATTTAGAAGTTAGAGACCTTTCTCTTATGGTCAATTGTCCCCATCATTTTCTTTTCCCCCAAGGTGATTTTTCTGATTTCAAAAGTATTTCTTCCTCCTGGTGCTTCAGCCTACTAAATTATTTATAAAGAACAAACTTACGCCTTCACTGACTTTGTTTGGAAAGGTAAACATGGCTAAAAAAATTATTATTTTTTTAAAGACTTATCAGCATTGTTATTCTAGGCCTGAGGTTTATGAGCCTGTATTGATATGCCTGTGCTGAATATTTAAAGGTGGGTTGCAGGTTCATGCAACTCAAGGAACATCCTGCAACCAGTAATTTCTTATGCAGCTAACCTGCAATAAAGCAAATTCTTGGTGACAGAATGTAAAGCAGTTTGGTAATCTTGGTAAAACAGTAATTGTTCTGTGTGATTTGGACTTTGCAATGTGCAGATTGACGTAGCTGTTCCCCGTGTTTTCATCTGGGAGTTGCTGTTTCTCGGCCCTTTGACTGGAACACAGATGACTGTGAAGGTCCTTGCAGTTCCTTTCAGAGTGTAGCTTGATTTGTATCTTGTACTTAAAAATATAGTTAAAGACAGGAGTTAACCTGTGGAGTTAACCTCTAGATTAGGGTAGGTGCGGTTCTGTCATGAAGAAATTATTATCTACTTAAGTGCTCTGAGTCATATCACTGAGATAATACCTTTGCAGTAATACATTGTATTGATACATTGTAATAATGCAATTTATGAACAAGTTTGTTATGCAGTGAAAGCAAACCTGTCCATAAACAGTGCAAGCCATCATCATCTCATGTCACTTTGTCCTCTGTTGGGAGAGAAGAACTGAGCGACAAGACACTAACAGTGCCATTTGGGGAGGTATTCGGTACTATACGCCTTGGTTAGAGGCTTATTTTACGCTTTATTCACAAAAGTACTTCTACTCCAATGTCTGTGCAGAGGTGAAAAATGCTTTCCTCTTTCTATATATGGTTTTGTCTTTATGTGCTCATTCTACTGGCCGTGTACGTACCCTGTGGCTACCTGCAATTGTATGCCAGGTATACGTTAATGGAAACTATTAGAGCACTTTCAGGGTTGTCCTTCTTATTAATCAGTTACGGTCATTTTTCACACTTCTAACAAATCACTCAAAATACATTGCTCATGGTTGTGGCTGAGACATAAATCTTCTTTTAAGAGAGTAGTGAGTCATCTATCCCATGGCTCTCGTTGCCACCCATTACACAATTATAAGAAAGCTTTCTCCACTATAGATCCACAAGTCTTCTACTTCTGTTATTGCAGTGTACCAAAGCTGTGTCCAGAGCAGCTGGACAATGCAATAATAGCCAGACGACGCAAGACGATCATTTGTTGAAGCTTGTTTGCTTTGCATGGGGACTTACCAGGACCATCATCAGTCACTGAGTTTCATCTCAGGGGACAGCACTGTGGGGCAAGGATGAACAGCTGAGTTACAACAGCCCCTTCTTACCACTTTTGCAAACACCTGTGTTCACTATGAATTGAGTTTGTGTGTCTCTTATTCAGTAGCACTGAAATATTTTTCAACCTATGTCAATATTTTAGGGTCACAGGCCCCTTGGTGCACCTGAAACTGGAACTTGAGCCTGTGAAGTAGTTGTACAGGTAGATAGATAGAAATTATGTCTGAAATTTGGCTTTGGGCAAAAATACCATCGTTTTGCCTGGTGAGATAGGGCCTCCATGGTCCTCTGCTATCTTCACAGAGAGTGCATTTAGGATAATATAGGAGGAAGACTTACTAGCTCTCCACTCTTGGATAGAGAAGAATTTGACTCAGTCTGTGTTTGGTCTGAATTGTTGCATCAAGCCACCTTACTGCCTGTTTCCACTTTATAAAATGCAGAGACTCGGAGTGTCTAAGGATAAAATAAGTGGTGGTGGACTCAATACATAAGTGAATTGCATCTAAAAAAGGACTATAATAATTGTTTAGTGCCAAAAAGATCATCCAACAGCTGCTTATGAAATTTCCCCGCAGAGGAAATGGAAATAAAATATGTAGTTTTCAGAACCATTTTGAAAAAAGTAGGAATTTAAGAAAGAGGAGCATTTTTATAAATTGATTTAAAAAAAGAAATTAAATTACTCTTATTATGTCATGAAATAATTTAGGGAGTAATATACCATGGAACTCCCAACATACATTTCGAAGAGAGAAGAGAGGTGAAAGCTAAGGGTATCTAAGCAATGTGAAGTGCAGGACAGTCTTGTTTAACAGTTGTCTCCGAGACCATTCCTTGGAAGGTTGAAAATACATGCAAAAAAACATATATATTGAGCCAAATACTGCTAATCAGAGATCAAAAATCCAAATTTTTCTGGTTTCCTAGAAGAAGAGATTGAAACTAAATCTACCAGTAGAAATGGCAGGATGAATAAATCTTGTGTCCCTGAAATAAGTCCTTTTCTTACTGCAACTAATATAAATTTTCTTAACAAGTATCAAGCAATTGTTTATTATTTATAGTGACACATGAAGCTATGTATGGCAGAGAATTGTGGTTATTATTAATACGAAGTTATCCATCTCTGTGTTAGAGAAATTAATATCGTCTCTGCAAGATTAAGATTGTTTTTTTGAGTTTTGCTCATGGCTCGTCTCTGCTTTGAATCTTGTAAGAGCTGGTGTTTTTTGGTATTCTTACACCAGCTTGTCTATGATTTTCACTCAAATATTGTTAAGCTGTAACTTACATTGTTCATGCAAAGGAATTTCCTAAGCCATACTGCCTGATATATTAAAAATCTACTATAATCTTTAGAGATAAATAAGGAATCTAGGCTTGAAAAAAAGGCCGACGTGAAGTATGAGAGTAGAAAAAGCTTTATATATCAGTTTTCTATTCTTTGGCATTAAAATTTCTCTTTGCACCCTTGGCACTGTCAAAACCACAAAAAGCCTAGTCAGACTCCTTTAGACTGCAAGGTTTTGTTTGAAAAGGATGTTACTTAAAAACTAGTATTTCAGGATTTGAAGCATTCCAGGATTCTAAGAGTTTTCCTAATTTTTAAAGCTGTTATTGTTGAAATCCTTGAAATGATGCTCATTAAAAACATAAAAGTTACTAAAGAGTTCACGTATGCATGAATGAAATTTATCAAAACAGCCAAAGTATCCTCTTCTTTTACTTGCAAAGTAAATGCCTTTACTCCAGAAGATAAACACAGTATTTTGCAGGGCCACAGTCACCAGTGAGCTCAGCTTCATCTTGATCCTTAATTTTGCTTTTCTAGCAATTATTTCTTTACCATTAAATTTGAGATTATTTTGCCCACAAGCTGCAGGGAAATCATTAGAATCAGACATGCTGTTTTATGCTACATGTCCCTTTTGAAACAGTTAAGCCCTCTTTTGCTAATAACAAATGGGATATCAGGACTGAAGTCCTGGTAAAATTGATGAGCCTTTTGCTTTAAAATGGGCACTGAACTAATCGTGTCCTTACTGTGACTTTGAGCATAATGTGTAAAGGTAACTTCCATAAGGTTTTCAGTGTTATTAGGGTTTCACTGCATTCCTTGAGTCTGTGCTGTAGCTGGAGTTCATAGAAACTACAGGGTACGAGTTGGGCTCTTTATGGTAATGTTTGTTTTTATAATTGTCAGCTTCTGTTAGGGTCTGTGGTAGGCAACACATAATAAGTCTTATTACTACCCTTTTAAAAATCTGAAGCGTAGATTTGGACTTTAATTAATGCTAACAAGTATACTTAGCTTTTACATTAATAGTGCTGTGGTCAAAAAGGAGTAGAAAAACTCAACAATGTTAAATAAAAGTGCCTGAAAAGGTTAGATACTTGTTTCTTGTACATCTTCCTAATAAAAAAAAAGTCAGAGTAAACCAAAATATTCCTCATTGTAACTACTCATGACCTCAGTCCAGATCAAGAAAATGCAACAGATTAGATAAGAAATCTTGTTGAAAAAATGCATACCATGAAAATCTCATAGAGTTCAATGCCTAAACACACTTTCAGTATATTTATGCCTATTAGAAATGGTGATAATTTATTAGTAGCTTAAGAAAATATATGTGACGTGATACTCACAGTCAATGGATCTGGGAACTGAGACACTACCATTTTTATAAAGCCACACATCAATACCGGAGCTCCACAAGCCAGGAAATTGATCCCAATTTAAATAGGCAAGTCCTGTGCAAAAAAACCCCACCAAACCAAACCAAAACATCGTATATGTTTTATTTCTTTTCCCTTTTTTTTTAAAAATCAGTTTTGCAACTCAAGAAGCAGTTAGATAAAAAATTTCAAGAAGACATGACATACTAAGTAGCAGAACTTCAGGCCTGATAAGAAGAAATAATTATTGATCTTTCTATAGATACATCACTTCCCTTTCCTATTTAAAAAAAAAAAAAAAGAAAAAAAAAAGAGTTAGAGCTAACCAGGCAAGTTACTGAACTTCAGCAAGCATTGCTGCTCCGGAACCATTAGCTAAACCTCAGACTGATTTGTGCAAGGTCATTTTCACCAATTTTTAGTCTTATGGTGTGTGATTCTTCACGTAGGAGGCATTCTGAAAAACAGTTCACTTGGTAAATATTCTGCTCTACTACAGTCTGTTCTTGAGAAAACTCAGCCTAATAAATATGCAAGGAAATAGATAGCAGTAAGGGGAACTGAGAGAGGAGAGTAGAAACAGATGAAATGCAGTCTGCCAGTGCTTGGATTTTGGTCAAAATGCTAGTTGAGATACAGCCATTTATCCAGTGGAACAACCTGGAGCTCGTATATTTTTCGTTTTTCTCACTTTATCAGAAACATTATCAGAATGTGACCCCCAAACAATGAGAACATTATTGATCTTCTTTTATTAATAGGCTGGGTTTACTGAGGTTCATATATCAGAAATATATATATTCTGTCAGTTGTTCTACACAGACATTACATGCAAGAGGTAATGCAATAATATTTTTCATGATCAGTTTGATGGGATGTCAGACTGTTGCGTGTTTTTGAAAATATTTAATATGCTTAAGTGTCATTGATCTAGGAGTAAAAATGAACTCTCTGAACTGGTGTCTTGTCCACTCTGAAATAAAACCTTAAAAGTTGAACAGAATAAAGAGATTGATGGCTATTGACTCACTGGTGTCTCCTAATATGTGCAATTAAGGAGGTCACAATAAGGGGGATCTGCAAGAGGTCATGACCTTTCTTGAATTCACATACAGCTGTGACCAGGTCACTGTTCAGGGGCATTTTAAAGTCACAAAAATGAGATGTAATTCAAAACTACTAATCAATACCATTAACTTGAAAATGAAGATTACGTCTGATTGCAGAGAAGAGAGAAATGTGAGCACATTGCAAACAGAGCTAAGGAAATCTCAGACTGCAAGATGTTTTTAGAAAGGCTTCATAGCCTGGAATAAATATACATTTTCAGAGGAATAAAGATGAATTTCTGTTGGGAAATGCTTTTAGATGTCAAATATTCTTGGTATGTGAAGAAGTTGTACAGATTTGGGAACAAAACAAAATAAAAATTTGATCCTTTGAGACAATCTTGCCTTTAGGAAGGGCAGATTTTATGATATCAGGAGGTATTTGTGGGCCTATGCAACTAGAATTTCACCCACAGATCTTGGAGGTGGCAGGACTGTATAAATCAATCT
The DNA here is from genome assembly GCA_013399435.1 of Arenaria interpres. Classification (NCBI taxonomy): domain Eukaryota; kingdom Metazoa; phylum Chordata; class Aves; order Charadriiformes; family Scolopacidae; genus Arenaria; species Arenaria interpres. The sequence goes on along the minus strand of VXAK01016777.1, from coordinate 212,048 downwards.
GAAAAATTTCTTTCTACTCCAGAACATATTTGAACCATAAATTCTGTGAAAAAGATCTGCTTATACCAATTACAGATGTGAGCAACTGATTATCTACCCCTACATTAAAGCATCATAAAAAATGTGTTGTGGATTCAGTGTATGTGGCCCTCAGCTTCTAAACAAAGAAAATCTTCAAAATTTTAGCCAGCGAGGGGAAAAAGAATCAAAATTCACTTCTTATTTCAGCAAAAGACCCTTCTGTCTGTATATCTCTTTATTCAAACATGAAAATGTTGCAATGACATAGATACTGTTTGGAACTTGGAAATGCTTGGGTTTTTGAGCTTATTAACTCCGATATCTTAGAGAAGCAATGTAAAAATTTAGCCTTTAAGACAACATGTGCATCCAAAAATAGCCTCTGATATGCTTATCCCTTTTCCTTGCAATTCTTTCTCTTGAAGTAAAAATATTCCTGGAAACGTCTGGTAAGTCAGTGTGTCGCATTGGTCAAAGAGCCCTTGTGGTTTGGAAGGAGGCATTCGGTTTGCTGTAGCAGTGGATGCTATTTGATCATGTTAGCAGTGTTTTGATATGATATTGTGGATATTTTTGATATAAACACTCTCTATTTAAAGATTCTTCTTCTTAGAATATGTTTTTCATCAGATGGTCTTAATGAAATCTCTGTAGTTATATTTAAGATGAAGAATTTGTTCGTTGAGGAACACATTAGAAGACATTCAAAAAACGTCATCAAATCACTTGCTGCTTCTCAGCAATGCGTGTCGTAGATGTGCTTCGGTGCCGATCACCCCAACAGCTCCTTACTGATGGTGCTGTGCAACAGGTGTGTAGATGGTGCCTCAATTAATTCTAATAACTGCAGTGGGAACTTTGGTGGATTTACATGATCTATGTCTTTTAAGAAAGATATTAATTTTTTTGATTCTTTCCCTCTGTAGCTTCTGCAGTACCTCAAGACTTTTATTGAATGTGCACCTGTCTCCTTGAAATCACTTGCAGCTGAAGATGCAGCTGGGATAGACGTAACGAACTGAAGAATTTTGATACTTAAGAAGTAAGCACTGCAATGGCTGGTTTTCAGGAATCTGGCCTCCAGAAAGGAGTTCAGGCTTTGGACCTACATATCTATATTTCTTATATGGCAAAGGCAGTTAGTGTGGCAAACCAAATCCCAGGATGGGACCTGATTGAGTTAATTGGAGATGCTGCCTTGTTTGAATTGCTTATACCTCCAGGTCAAGAAAAAGATTAAGATTCCCTCAGCTCAGGGCTTTTGCTCTTACTTTTGGTTTTTAATCACTATGTTGGATCCTCAGAAAGCTTTCTTTTATAGCAGTTTTGTCTTCTACAGATTAACATTCATTATTAAATTAATCAGAAACACTGTTTCACCTGTCTCACAGAGGGGAAACTCCCCCAGAAGAAAGTGATTTAAGATTTCTGTTGATTCTCTGATGAGTTTTATCCCTTTCTCTACAGGGCAATCGTGGGAGATGGGCTCTGTCTTCCTCCTCAGCAAATGTGAGGTAAGAGTGATATCGGTGAATAGATAATTCCTCCTTTGTTTGTAATTATAGTGCTTAAAAATAAAAAAAAAAGGCATCTTAGTTTTTAGATCTGGCTATAAAGTGTGACTAGTCCTGCTTACTGGTGAGAGGTATCTGTAAATGGAGAGAGAGAGAGCGTCTAAAAGCATTTTTCCTTGAGTCGTATTGAATCTTCTGATTAGACACTTCACTAACACTATTTGCTGTATGAATGTATTTTCCACGTCCAGTCTAGGATCCTGACCTTTCCTGTCCTGTCTATAGGAATTCATGTCTACTGAATGAAACTGGGAATAATTGGTTCTGCTCTGTGTATTTCTATTTCTAAGATAATTTATCTATTAAGTTTAGGATGGCTTTTAATGATTCTTCAAATAATTTCAACATGTGCTGCCTACTTCAGGACTCTGTCTCGTGCATGTTTTTCTGGTAAACTTCATAAAAAACTGTCTTTCTTTCTCTGTCTGCTTTTATTTTCACCCAGGAATTAAAAAATAATTGTCCTTCCTACTTCCATGGTTACCTTGGAGTAGGGGGTGCTTCGCGAGTATACACATGTAGCAGTCACTCCTCTTCATCTGTGTCATGAGCCATGGTTTCCTTCACTGACGTTTCTATTCCTTGTTTTTATCCCACAGTAAGATTTTCTGGGGTTTTGTGTTGCCTTTGCAAGCAGAACATCTCAATTCACTGGAACAGAGATATTGTATGGCCTTGTGTGTGCTTTATTTTTTTATTTCATTTTGCTCAGTTTTGCTTTTGTCTCCCTTGCTGTTCTCTAGTAACACCCTAAATTACCTGCCTGCTAAATCCCAGTTTGGTGCCCTCTATTCTCCTTTCTATTGATACATCTTTCCTGCTGATTTTCTTGTGTACTAGCTGCTTTTCTTTCTGTTTTTTCTGTCTCCTTGCTGCACACCTTATTCTTTCTTTCTAATTTAAAGCCCTTTTTGCCCAGTCCCATTAGCTTTCCCTCTCAGCAAATTGGTGGCCATGCTCCTGAAAAAGAATTTATAAACTCTTTGAAGCCTCTGCTTTGTGTTTCCAAGTCCCCTACCTTTTAGGCACTGATTTATCGCCACGGTTCTGGGACTTTTTAGTTTTTATTCAACCTAGACTGTGGCAATGAATCATATATGACATTAAGCAAGTTAGATTGAACCTAATTACGTTGTACTTTGGGAATTACAAACCACAAACTTCTATTGCGGATCTCTAGCTCTGGGATTTAATGAAGCAGCAGTATTTTCTGCTTGCTTCAGGACTGTACTTGCTTGTACTAGCTTATGGGTGAGTGCTACCAGTCTCTCCTTGCTCCGTTTCTCCTAGCTTTCTAGCATTGTTCTTCTGTATTCACTTCCCACATCTGCTGCGTCATAAGATGATTTAACTACAGATCACAAAATACTGTTTAAGAAAGGGTGAGTTGAGGTTACACAGTCAACGTTGATTCTCCCCCCCCCTCGCACGTTTCCCCCCNGTCAACGTTGATTCCCCCCCCCCCTCGCAGTTTTCCAACTTGTGAAACTTTTTATTTGCAATTCTGTAAATGTTATTTTAATGTAATTTGTGCCTAATATATATATATTATAGATAAGTCTATCTAATAAGCAGTTTGAAATAATATATGTAGATTCTTCTATTTTATATTCTTTTCTGTAAGTCAGCAGAGTAGAGTTCATTAACTTGATATGGATCTTTTTCAGTCTGTAACTATTCACCAAAGAATGGATTTAGAAGTATATTTATATGGTAAACGTACTGATACTGCTTACTTTAATATTAAGTTCAGCTTTTTAACACTTTTCCCACATATCCATATTTGGCTCTTTTGGAAAGGGACTTGTAATCCAATCTTCTTTCTTTTAATTTCAGCAGAATTCTTACTTCTAGACTAACGCAGGTAGATAGTCCTGTTGTAAGGATCAAAAAAAAAATAATTTATTTGTGCAGTACTTAAACTAAGTATACTTGAGCACACTATTTATTAAAAAGAGTAACAGTTACCATACTTTAAATAACAGTTAATACTTTAAATAGTGGACACTACTGAGTTGTGGTGTGTGCTGTTTTTGGCTTGTTTTTTTTATGGTAAGGGAATATTCAAATAGAAACTATGTAGTAAATTAATACAAAAACTTGTTTGCTAGAGAGCTATAATAATATCGAGTGCAGTTTTTGCTTTTCTGAAAGTGATAACACTGCATGTAATATAGAACTGACTAATGGAGATTTGCTACTGAAGTAACTCAATCAAAAATGTAATTTAGCTTGAAACTCTCACGGAAACAGCTATGACTCTTGTATCTGTCCTAATTAAATAGTGTGATGATGATTGCATATATGTTACTCATATGGCTGTTAGGAGAATTTCTGACAAAGCTTTTGCTAGAGATGCTAATGAAAAAGTGTAAACTTTCAATCTTCTGATTTTAAAAAAGAAAATCACTGTAAACACAGGATTCTTCTAAACAATTTTCAAAAGGAAAATCTCCTCTGTTCAAAATGCTTTTCACTTTGAATTTCTGTAAGGCAGAGTTGGGGGTTTTGGATCTATTTTATTTTAAAATCATTTACCAAGTCATCAGATTCTGAAATAGATTTGTGATTCTAATTTTAAAATGATTATCTTAAGCACATCAATCTGGTAACTGTACCACCTTCAACCGCCTCTGGAAAGTTTCCAAACTGGTATTGGTGTGTCTCATAAAGCAGAAAGGTCTACTTTATGTAAGACCAATATATTTACCTTAACAAAAACTGGCAGTTGTTTGAAGGGTACCAAGAATTCTTGGCATGGAGCCAAATAAATATTAAAAGCCCTTTTTTCTTCTTCTTGTTTTTAAATTTTTCTTTTGCCTGAAAGTACTTGTGACATCCACCTTACGTTCTGCAACAAGGATCCTCCTGTTGGCAAATAGATCACTTGATTTGACAAGATAGCTATACACCAAGAAAACACTGTACTTCTCACGTGTCTCAATGTGCTGGAACCTTTACAGAAAAACCATGAAACTATTGCACATTTTGTGGCAGATCACATTGTAGCTACTCCCAGGAACCCTTGTCCTGGCCTTGAAGTGACTTACTAACCTTGTTTAAGCTCACCTTCAGAGGTGAATGTGCACCAAGTGTTACCAGCCTGAGCTAGCTGAAAATATGCAAGGTTTATAGCATACATTTCCAAGCATTAGATGTCTTTCACAACAAAGCTATCAGAAATGCAGTTTCCTATACTGCACCAAACGCCCCTGTGGAGACTCCATGGACAAAATCAGATAGTCACTAGCATGAACTCCTGTAAATAATTTATGAAGGTAAAATGTGTCCACTTACCAGCAGAAGAACAGTATCTCTAAAGGAAGACTGCATTTCTGATCTTTCAGCCCTGATCCTTGAGGAATAACTACAAAAAATAAGTATATTCATAACTAACATTCACAGCTGTACTTGACATTAAAAATCATGGAGATACTGGCTTCCTGATATCTAGTCTTTTCCTCCAGGTGGCACCTCTGCCTGACCTCTCTGTCCCACCAGAGCTACTGAACTTATTACTGCGTCGCTTGCTGACATTACCCTCTGCTCTGCTGGTAACAACCATCATTTTCTTTCAAATTGGTGAAATAATTAACATAATTATTCTAAATCTTGAGTTTACTGCTTATATTTCAGATCTACAGAAGGACTTGTATGCCCAAAAATCTTGTCCAGAGTCTTCTTGCATAACTATCACTCAGTAAATGCATTAAAAAAGGAAAAAAAAGCCCTCACAAAGCTTCTATTTCTCTGAAGCATAGACGGAATATATGTGTTCACACAAAATTAGGTATTAATGTGCACTTCTATAAATTAGTATTTTAGATCTTTGAAAATTCATCAGTTTCACAGTATTCCATTAAATACCTTGTACAAAACACAAATTCCTTTCTGATTGAAAAGATTTGATGATGAAAACACATTCAATACTTCTAGGGCATATTGCAGTGACTTTATGATATTGCTAGTGCTTTATGTCACTTTTTCCTTACATATAAAACAACTTCCACATTGCAACTGAAATGAGTAAAAATATTTCTGCAAAGTTTTGACAGCGTAAATACACTTGTGATTTAGGAACTGTAGGTAATGACACATTTCTTTTAATTTTCTAATATTTTCTGTCAATTAAGATGATGTATGTTTTTTTAAATACATGATTCTGAGCTCTCTTTAGTTTGGTGTTGGATTTTTGTGTGTGTGCATATAGTCATCCTGCTTTTTATACTCAAAATCTTGTATGAGCAAAAGAGGAACACAGTCATAAGCAGAACTAGGAAATTGTTACTCCAGTTCATGATTTAACAATATAATATATTTAATATAATAGTCTTATTTATTAGTTATGATAATATACATTCATAATTCAAGTTAAGATAGAAAACCTTTAATAGTCCAGTTAAATTGTTTTTCAGGAGAAATAAAAAAATCCTTCCTACAAACCCCTTTTTCTCTGATCGTGTGTTCAGCCCCCCTGGGTCCAAAGGCTGGTACCTTCAGCCTTCCTGAAAGGGAAAGGGAGAGCAGCTCAGGCTGAGCCATCAGAATCCTGAGGTCAGCAATGGGAGATGTGTGGTCCCGTTACAGGGAATTTCTTCCTTCCCTTTGCTGGGAGAAGAAAGATGCTGATAGTTCCTTCCTCAGTGCACTTGAGTCTGCTTGGGCTTTATTTTTATAAGTTTTCTTAATACAGCTTATTTCCTTACTTGTGTCATTGCTTCCAAACCATTCCCTTTTTGTTCTAAAGCTGGTTTTACCTGAACAATGAGAGGCTGCACGTCCTGTAGTGAGCTGTGATTTCTGTCAGTAACCCTGCACCTTTGGTACCGTCCTGTGCGCATGCTCTCTTCCCCACCTCATTTTATTCTAGTAACATAGACAGCTCAATCCACCCTGAGTAACTCCTCATTATACCTATAAACCAAAGGAAATCTGAAACAAATTTAGATAATAGTTACCTGGCCACCAGACAGTTGCTATCACAATTTTTTTTATTTTAAAGGCTAAAATCGGCTCAAGCTAAGACAACTCAGACAATTCCCAAGACCCTGAGTTGTCAGGTCAGTGGCCTTTAGTAATGGCAAAATTATTTTCTTTATCATAAAGATGCTTGGAAAGTTCAACCAAACCAAAGCCAAATAATATTGCAGAGATTAGGTGACCTCCTATGAACTGTCCAAATAGCAGGAATTAAATTTTCCCTTTGTTCATGTCTCCTCACAAAAAAAAAAAATACTTTTTCCTGTCTTCCATGCAGTTTGCTTATGTTGTGAACCTTTTAGCAGATGTGTGGAAAGAAATTATTTTAAAAAAATACAAATCCACTTCTAGGTAAGTATAGAAACTTATGAACAACTGCTTCAGCAGTGAAAAAACACTTGCCAGGAGTTTTAAAGATTTATTTTGCTTCTTGAAATATGTTGATAAAGTAAAAAAACCAAACACTACCACCCCAAAAAAGAAAACCCAACCTACCAGAACTTTCTGAAGAGGTATATTGCCATCAGTGAGCTCAAAGAAAACAACTGCTAAAAAAAAAGGTTATTTTTTGCTACTAGTTCCTGTCTGTAGGACTCACCTGTCATGTATTATATGATGTCTGTTGTCAAATAAGAGAGTCAGGGATTTCTAGAGTGTTGCTTTTCAAGAAATAGTCTAATTACTCAGTATCATGTGTTTTGATTAGGGTTTTTTTTGTTTGGTGTTTTTTTTTTTTTTTTAAGTAGCCATGGGGTGAATGGGAGTGGAAACTAGACTGTGAAAACTTTAGTCTTTTGCAGAAGATAATTCTTATATTTTTGCTAGCTCAAAGACAACCGTGCTAGAGCTTAAATGGATCTTCTGAATGAGAATGGCAGTAGCTGCATGACCACAGCTAGAATATTTTCATTATTTTTCATCACCCTCAGCTAAAGAGCATTTGAAATAAAACACCCTGAGATTTCCACAGAAAAAATACCGTTTGGTGTCTCTGGGTCTTCCACAAAGCTGCTGGTATCAAGCTTAGGAGACATGCTGTGCTGCTATTCCTTACCCTATGTCTATTACCATTAGTGTCTTAAAAGAATTTCTCTGGCAGAATAAACTGTAATTGCAACTGTTCAGTGCCCACCTGAGAAAATTACTTTTACTATTAAAAGTGAATGGATCGAAAAGGTTCAACGCATTCCTTGCCTACAAAAACATGTATCAGAACAAGGCCAACAAAGTACAGAACAAACAGGAATAACATTGCATAGTACATTTGTATTTAAACCTATCTTTTTTTTCTTTTCTTTAAACCTATTACCCTCCTCTTACATATTTTCTTTGTATCTCTCTCCTTCCTTTTCTTCAGTCCTGTTGTGTCATTTCCATATTCCTTTAAAGCCAGTTGAACACCAAAGAGTCAGAATCCATTTAATTTCCTGAATAAAGGCCATGGTTTTAAGTGATCTCTGCATTACAAATTGGAGTCAGATTTTCACAGATGCTGAGATTCCTCAGCCTTCTGTGCCCTGGTTTTGAAAATCTTTTAAATGCCTGTGTGGTTTGCCTTGGAGTGTAAATCTGTCCCCAAAGGAGGATCTTAATATTGAGCATTCCCATTAGTCGCTGTTTCAAGGCTAGCTTTAATGAAGATGAAGTTGTTCCTTTCACAGAGGTTTTAAAAGAAAGTTCCACAGAAAATATGAAAGCTTTCTTCTAATATTTCAAAAAGTCAAGAAAATAACCAGGAACTGAAAGACTTTTACTGATACTTTCTTTCTTCCCCCTTCAAGAGATGCAGCCATTCCCTGTGAAACTTTGTAGCTGGAAGCCCACTGACAGTAATAGTTTCAGCTGGTCCTGATGATCAGTCAAAACAGCTGAGGCAATAATGTTTTCCAGAAAGTGATATGTTTGGGCTTTTTTCAGCTTGAGTGGGATAGTCCTTTTCACAAAGCAGAAATATTGTCTCATATTACATTGTCTGAGGATGCGGCAAACCACACCAGTTCTAATTTACATTGGCAAAGCAAGAAGTCAGGGCAATGGAGGTGAAATAGCAATATTTTGAGAATTACATTAGTTCTTGCTAAATCAGGCATTGTGGAAATGGAAGGAGACGATGAGTACAAAGGATTCATTTCAGTTGTGGCTAATTTCTTTTCCCCTTTCTCGGGCAGAGAACAATCACACCCTCAGAACCCCCTGCAGAGGGGGCCAAAAGCAACTTTCAGTCCTATTCTTAGTGCCAGAAGGTGGCCAGCAGCCTGTGGGCACAGCATGAGGCAGTGACCCTGAGATCAGACCTGCCTTGCCTGAAGACACGGGTGGAAGCGATCTGATGTACATGCTTAGGCCTTGTTGTGCTGAGTCCCTCCTGCTCTCCGAAAAATTGGTGTTTCTCATTACGGTGGGAGGAGAGAGGAAGGGCTGCAGGAACATGGGGGTGGTTCTCTGCCCTATTTGCCATGTTAGCAGCACAGCTGATGTGGTGTTTGCCATCTAAGCGGGATAAATCACATTTTTGGGGAAAGATAGGACCAACCCAGAGCTGCCTGTTTGGAGATGGTATGTCACTGCTCGGCCTCACAGGGGACAGGGCAGGATGTGGCACCTCCTTGCAGGACCTCAGTGCTGGCTCTGTGAGCGTGCTGGACTGGCAGAGCCATAGGGTCACCTGATTGTCAGGCTGGGTGGCTCCATGTTTTGTTTACGGGTGTTTCGTTGTTTCTTTATTGAGGCTGAAATTATGCCAAAAATGTCTGGCTGATGAACTCTGTGTCCTGGCTGGCAAAAGGCAACGTCAGCCTGTTATTACCTGGCAATGAATTATGTATTAGCATCCTATTAGGGGTGAAAAAAAACCCCACGACTGAAACACATGCATAGTTTTTCCTTAGTCAATTAGTTATTTTGTCATGGTGTGAAACACCAGGGTTTCTGTCCCTTGAAGGATCTTGAGCTAGTATTTTTTCCATGCATAAAATTATGCCAGAAAATTACTTTGTAATAGTTTACATAGTTCTAGTAGGAGCCAGTGGCCAAAATATATGTGCCTATTGCAACTTTAAGTTCCTCTAGGCTGTTGAAAATTCTTTCATGGGGATGGGAAATATGACAGGGGACTTGAGGAGGGACCAGAAACCTTGTGGAAAGACAGCAGAGTCCAGGCAAGGTGCCCAAGGAAGTCTGAAATGAAACGATGTACTTGGCTTTTGTCAACTGTATCCTCTCTTCTGTGCATGCACAAACGGTACAGTGTAAATGCAAACATTGTAAACTGATGTTAGTTCTGATGCAAAACAGCAAAAATTAATGTTCGTTATTTTCTGATAGAAATACCAAAACACCGAGGGAATTTGTTGCTTGTAAAAGCGCTACAAGACTTGGTCCTCGCCACAGTTTATTTTAGTAGCACAAGTTGCTTCTCACCATTGACTCTAAAAGGCTATTATTTCCCAAATGTATGCAAAATAAATCTTAACATGTTTACCTCTAATACAACAAGGTGAACTTAATTACAGGAAGCTTCAGAAGCGTACTGCTCATGTGCTGCTGACACAGCAGGGGCGGATCGGTCTGAAGGGAAGTGGCGAGGGGAGGACAATCCCTGGGTGGGAACCACCTTCAGAACAAAAGCTGAAACTTCAAAGCAGGTGGGGGAAAAAAAAAACCCTATGCAACACTTCTAAAATGTTATAATAAATGAACTGAAAATAATATGCCCATTTACATTTCTTTGTTCTTATTTACGGTTTTACTTAATGTCAGGAGATTGCCAAAGTTTCAGCATCAGCTTTTGCGTTCACCAGCTTCAACAAGATTTAGGAAAAAAAAAAATAATTTAAAAAGCACTTTCTATTTTGCAAGTTACCTGTGTTCATGTGCAAGTTACATAAAGAGGAGTTGACGGATGCAATAGGGAGTTATTTTTAAGCAAACCTGCTGGTTGAGAGATGTATTTCGAATCTTGGAGACCTGTTTTTGTGCCCAAAATCTATTCTGTTGCTGTATGCGTCAGTACTGTTCCTTTGTGGCTTATACAGCACCAAGCCCATGGTTAATGTGGTAAATAATGAATGGAAGGGTCCCCCCAACCCTTAACTCTTATTAATTTAATAGAGTTTTAGGATAATTTTAAATTAATATCTTTTATCAGCAGAGATCAGCAAAGTTCCCATGCTGTACAGAGCCTTTTCAATTTTGGTCTATGACCAGCTTTTGGAAGACAGTGGTTCTTACTGGAACTTCCAGTTTTATTAAACCCAATATTTGAGGTTTAGATTGTTTTATTAGTAGTCAAACACTTTTAATTTGTACTCTGTCCTTATTTATTATGTCAAATATGCAGAGTCATTTTTTTAATATCCAGCTGGACCACAGTTCATTCTTGACTGGATTAATGGGGTCTGTTGCATTTTGTTAGTATGGAACAATTGGCTAAGGCCTTTTAAAAGAGAGCTCTTCAGATAGTCTAATCAACTGAATTCAGTTAGTCTTTGTAAAAGAGCTGCATTTTTTTCCCATTGTATAATAATCCACCATAAAATAAGCTGAAGCTTCCTGCTCTGCATCTCCTTTCCTAATATTTATTCGTGTTTGAAAAACAACCCACTTACATTTATTTATACGAGCAATATTAACTAGTGAGGGCTTAACATCATCCAGTGTAAAAGTATAATTCTTGACCACCTATAGATAATTTTGCTTTAAATGTCACGGTCGTTTTCTTTAAATATTATTAAATTAATAATCTCCATTAATACTGATAATAAAATGTTTTTTGGTGTTCTTAGACTCACAGATATATGAAAATAAAACCTGATGCATACATATAAACATAAATTCTTGAAACTGTAAAATCCTGTGCCAGTATTTGAGATAAAGTTCTTAATTAAAATTTAAAATATTACCTAAATGACTTCTTGAGGAAGTTATATTGGGATTTTACAGTTAATTACACTTGAATAAAATCTTTTACTGTGTATAGCAACATTTCAAGTATTTTAAAATGCTCCAACTTTAAATAAATTGATGACCAGTGAGATCATCCCTAGACATTCAATAGCAATGGCCTTACAGGAGTGTCACTGAGAAGGTACTAATGATTCCATCATATTGCCAGCAAAGTGTCTTCTGTATGACTCATTGCTGCTTTTTTGTAGAAGTCTCAGCTTCAGAAATGAGTGTGTGTAAGATGATTGCTTTGGTGAATGAGTGGGGAAAAGGAAGGGACAGACTTGTTCAAAAAAATCCATGTAATTTCTTTTTTTTCTTTTTTTTTTTTAAGTTTCAAGATGCTGCTTGGAATACAGAATTGGGACAAACTGAACAATTTACACAGTAATTTTTCTAGTTCAACTCTTTTGTGGAAGTGAGTTTTAAGTCCTGTTCATGGTGGCATTTACTTAATGCTTATTCTGCAGTGTTGCACAGAAACAGTTTAACTCAGAAACTTAATGGCAAAGGGAATCTGTTGATGGAGTTGCTTAAGGAAGATTTATATTCTGTAGTAAATACTTCCCAGCTCTCATGTTCTTCTACATCTTCTCTTAAAACTGCTTCTTGAAAAGCAGTTGATCATTATTACTTTGAGGCATGGTCTTGTTTGTTTTGTTTGTTTGTGGGGTTTTGGGGTTTTTTGGTGCAATTTCTTCCCACTCTACAGAGAAACAAAACACTCTGTGGGTGGAAAGGGTGGCCATTAAATATGTATGAAATTTTTCTTTTTAAATTTTTGTTAGTCATCATGCAAATTATTGTGCTTATTGCGCAACATAGTTCACTGAACTGGAAAGCCAGGTGATTTTGTCGTTTGGAGATGGTCTTGGTTTATTACCACACTTGGCATAGGGTGTTCACCGGCAGCATGTAGGGCTTCACAGGGGGGAGAAAAGAGCGAGCAAGACAGATTTTTTTTGGGTAAAAGGGTAGAACTTGAAGAATCAACTCAGGCCTATCCTCCTTTGGCCTGTGTAAATCTCAGATGCTTTTGACAGTAACGTGGAAGGGGCCTGGATGTGCACCCCTGGTTCTTTGCATCAAAAGACTGGGGTTTTTTTTTCTTTTTTCTTTTAATCCGATATATTAGCTTGAGGGCCTTATGGAGGCTACCAAATCTCTGCAACTGCACTGCATTGAGCGTGCAGGGAGCACTGAAAAATGGCATTTCCCCCCCCATCTTCTCCTGTGGAAACTCGGCACAAAATTTCTGAACTCGCCTACATTAATGGTATATGATTTTTCCCAGATGCTTAAGCCACTATAAATCAAGGAAGTTCATGCATGTCAGAGGAAGGAATAACCCTTTATTTATGAATGTGTTAAAGAACAGTCAGAAAGGGATATTGATTCTGGTTTTATACAGGGGACTAGTGAGAATAACCAATCAATGCATCATAGGGAAAACTTAACTGTTATGAAACATTTAGTGTTGTAAGGAAGTATAAAAATTGAGCAAAGTCCCAATGGATGGCAGCAGCATAATTTTTACTAACGAGAGGATGTAAAGCAGAGATTGGGGATTAAAAAAACAAGTGAAAGGAAGGAGTAGGAGAAACTGATATATCACGAAGGCCTTGTCCATGGATATATTTTATTAGAACATTTTGACTAAGCATGATTCTGAACACTTATTTACCAAAATGAGGTAGTGTAAAGATGGCTACTCAGAACACAGGGAAGGGAGGGAGGATTAATAATTGTCAAAATAAATGAAATAGATATACTGTCACACAGAACAAATTTCAACTTATGTCTTCCATAGCATGCAAACCTATATTTTGTTTTACTCGAGCACTGTAAGTCCCTTGAGCCTTTGAGAGAAATTAATAAATAATTGTAATAGTCATTAAAATGAGCAATGTGTGTTGTATAAGTGAAGAGAAATATATATTAACAGACGGCACATTCAGGAAAAAACCCAAACCCCAAGACCGCAACAACTATTAAAAAATTAGCTGGAATTACTTATTTTTATTTTTTGCTTGAGTTTTTTCTTACTGCCTTAGTGCCCTTTTCAAGTTCAATTTGTTTAAATACTGGAGCTATATCTAGTTTTCTGTATCTAGTTGTCTTTTATAAACCGCTAATTAATTACGTGTACTTGAAATGTCTGTGTGGTTGATGGCACTGAGGGCAAAAAAATACCCTGTGATATACATAGCCAGCCAAATTAAGCAACATTTGGCCTACTTGCATTACCACTTGCTGGAGCATTTGAACAACTACCTGCTGAATGACTAAAAAGCCTGCATTCAACAAGGCAGACTTCATGGAAGTCTTTCTAAGTCTCAAAGTGAGTGACTCACAAAGTGAGTCATGGAGTATTTGACAATGGTAATTTTTATATTCAAACAGTACAATTGGGTTAATAATACAACTTAAGTGAATGTGGCTTTTACTATTACAATTTACCAACAATCCTCAGAGAATTGTGGTGTTGGTGTGGTGCCCTTTCTGTATTGCTGAAGTTTATGCCTCAAATGCAAGGTGTACAAGAAAAAAGTTATAGCATTTTTCTTAATTTTACTGCAAGGTTCAACATTGGAAAAGAAAGTTTCTGCTTCAGTAACAAAGTCCTGGTGCTTGTTGATATTTGTATGGTCCTCTAGTTGTTGACTTGCCTAATGAATTCTGCTGTGCTTTTTGAATATCAGCTTCAGTAGCCCAAAGTACTTCCATAGAAGTTAACCTGGAAGAAAGAACATGAATCTCTTTTGCTCTTTGTTTGAATACAAATCTCATGGCTTGGGTCTGTCGCAAATCGTGGGGAGGAGATGCCCATCACAGTGTGTTCTACACACACAAAACATGCCCTTATTTTTCCTCAGAACAAACTGCTTTGCTCAAGTCCTGCTTAAACTGAAGTAAACACTTGACTTTAATAGGATTTAAACGTCTGATTAAGCACTTTGAACTGAGTCTTAAAAAAACAGCAGCTGTACCTGATCTCAGATACTTCTAGTCGGTCTGCTGCCTGCTTGCCCTCAGCGTCTGCTGTGAGAGATAATGAATGTTATTAAAAGAAAGCTTTGGAGACAAAAATCAACACTTTAGAGAATGAATGTGACACTGTTGGTCTTTGCCTAGCACATCTAAAGGGCAGAAAGGGAAAGTTTAACATGAAAGATGAACAAAGAGGGCTGAGAACTGATCTGAAGAGGTTTGCGGTGTACACTCAGGATCTGGTATCTCAAATGTCTTATCAGAGTCTGTAATCAAGGCAGTTCAGTTTATCTTAGGCACTGAAGGTGTTTGTAATAATAACTTTGGAGGGGCTGATGAAGAGAAAAGGTTAGAAAACTCTCAGGACTAGAACGTCAGAATAAATGGCTGCTGTCTATAGGAAAATGTGAATTTCCCTATGGATTGTTTGGACAGGGCTGCTTCCAATAAAGATTACCTGGGACAAGAGCTGATTCAAAAAACAATTACTCATAAGATTTTATTGTTTGTTTCAAATAACTGTTGTTAGAACAACTTTTTTTCTTTTAAAGGAAAAAGTAACTTTTTTTTAACGGAAAAAGATCATAAAGTGGGTTTAGAAATTTGAAATACAAAGTCTCCAGAAATATTCCACATTAAAGGTGAGACTTTGAAAGATAGTTAAGAGGTTTAGGCCCAATTTGGATTATCTTTCCAAGTGGAATATCCTTAGGCTTCTTTGAAAACCATGAAGCTCTCCTTTCTCTTACCTTGCATTGATGTGCAAAAAAGGCTATGCTGCAACTTGAAGAAAATAATTGCTGTTAAACAAGATCCTTATTAACTATGAGGTTTCATAATAAATTGTCTTCCTAAAATTTTGCTCTAGCAGTGGTGCCCTATATTTGTTACACACTTCATCAATTTGTTGCTATTAATTTTAATTACTTTATTTGTCCTGTAATTTCATGAATGGAAAGGAGAGACAGATACATTTTATAGTAGCTTGAATAAATCAGTATAAAAGGTTATTTGAGATATTTGGTATAGATCTAAGAAAAAAATTATATAGAGTGTGTTTCTGCCATTATTTTACATAAAAATAATGTAAATACTAAAACAAAGCAAAAATTGTGCGTTTGCTGCCAAAAATAAAGTTTCACTGTTTTGTATTAACATGTACAAACTTAGCAAAAAACATAAAAAGAAAAGTCTGCTACCATTATTCAGGAAGTTTAATCGTAACCTCTATCATCAGTCTTGAATATTCCATGTGCATAGCAAAAGAATCACTTGATAGTGTTTCTCTATGGAAATGGGCTGGAAACTGAAATAACTTCAGAAATGGCAAGGAAACATCAATATCTTCGTTTCTAAGGAGAAGGTGACAGACATCAAAGACCTAGAACGGTGTAAATAGAGAATAGGCTGTGTAGGAAGTTTACCAATGTTTTCACAGTAGGCAGGGTACTAGAAACATGCAAACACTAAATAAACAAGTGAGCTCACTGCACCAAATCTGAGCTATGGAGAACCTTACCTTGGATGCTT
This sequence comes from Arenaria interpres, assembly GCA_013399435.1. Classification (NCBI taxonomy): domain Eukaryota; kingdom Metazoa; phylum Chordata; class Aves; order Charadriiformes; family Scolopacidae; genus Arenaria; species Arenaria interpres. The sequence continues at coordinate 196,008 of VXAK01016777.1, read as the reverse complement.
ATGTTCACATTGGATGCCTGAGCATCCAGCAAGGCTGACTGGTTTCAGGTTTGCCCTGGAACTTCCTTGGGCAATGGTCAAGTGTCAGGCAAGAGCTGAACTAGTTCATCAGTGAAACTCCAGAGAGCACTGCAGTGCTGAGAATCTCCTAAAATGGGACTTAAATTTGAGGTTCTGGGAGTTCAGAGTTATTTAAGATTCCATGGATCTTTAAACAAGAATAGTAGTCATTAAAATGACAAAATAAAGTTCTAAACTGAGTAATAACATTTTGCTACTTGCTTTTCACTGTTCTCTCAAAATAATGTACTGTGATGTTTATTACAACACTATACTGCTTTTTTATTTTCCTTTTTTTTTTCTACAACAGCTCTAGCCTTGCACTGACAATAAGGAAGAGTGGGGGATGAGAAGTGCTCAGGCACAATTTTCTAAGTTGCCCAACAGGTTTGATTGCTCAGCTGTCTTCAATTTTATTTTCAGAGGTCTTAAAGGTGGCCTTAAGAACTGTGTTATTTTTACTAATCTGGAAATATGCAATAGTTGAGTGCACACTACTACTGATGTTCATGGTAAAATATCATACATTAGAGATATGGAATTTCTAATATTTATTATAAGTAATACCATACTCAGGCAGGCACATTTATCCACAAATTCTATGACAAAAATTAAGGAGAAAAATTAGTAAATGCCACTGCCCGTATTTTCTGAAACAATCCAAAACATAATTCTTGGACTTGATTTACCTGGTTTTTGCATCTGAATTTGGATATCTATCTATACTTGCTTTTCTCCAGGGATCATTGATCACTTGATTCTATATATACTCTGTTTTTTGTGAATTTAGCATCTAAATAGACTCCAAGTTCTTTGAGTGCACAAACCCTTTCATAGTCCCTTAGGTCGGATGGTGACCAGGGTGACTTAATGACCCATAACTATCTTTTTCATTACTTATTTATTTATCCTCCAGCATTGCACCTTGCTATTTTGAATCCTAAGGAAGCAAAATTTGAAATAAAAAATAACATTACCCAGATGCTTCTTAAACTGGAAATTAAATGTGTGTGCATGTAAGTACGGACACACGCACTTGATGGCAAGGTTTCACTGGAGGGGTTGAGCCTTTCAATAGTTGGCAAAGCTCTCAGGACACTGTGTTGCCTCCTACTTACTGCTGCCTCTCTTCTTGTAAGAGCCTAACTGTGGAGATTGAGTAATAACTATAGTAATGGCATAGTGACATACAACACTGTCCTCTGACTGTAACAGCAGCAGGGCAGAGGTACAAAATGGTGGTCTGTGGTGCTACAAGGGTGTAGAGGCTTGGTGCAGAAATAATTTATATTTGGGCAAGCCCTCCTAACTCAGACAGACCCCTTTGGGCTGCCCCTCTGCTGTTGTGGACTGCTGACGTCTTGGGTGGTTGACAACTGCCTTCAGAAGAGACACCCTTTTGCTTCTTGCCATATTTTTGCCCCATTCACTGGTGGGGCAAAATTAAGAGCTTTTCTGCCAGCAGCAGTGAAGGGAAAGACGTCTGCTAGGGTTGCTCTCTGTTCTGAAAGAGAAACTCTACTTATTGTCACAGACTGATATCACCAAGGTAAAGATGAGTCTGGGGAATCCAGATAAATCTGTTCAATCCTAACCAGATTTTCAGCTCAGGCTATGGGGATATAAACTGTCAAATGCAGTGGATCAGGCCTGTCACTTGTTCCATCAAAACCAAAAATAAAACACAGGGTTTTTTTCACAATCTTTAGTTTCAAGCTGTTCCTCATAGTGTCAAGAAAAATCAGAAAGCAAAGGTTTTACTATGATACATTTGAGGTGTAACTGATTCGGTAATCAATGTATTTGAGTTCTTTCCATGAAACAAACAGAAAATAATGAACTTCTTAAAAATTGTATTTCTTAGAAAGTAAGTAATTAAAACTTGATTAGTGTAGCAATGAGATTAAATTGAGACTCCAAAATGCTATATTTTTAAACAAGCTTTTAGACCTCCCAGTCATCACAAAATAAAAGGAAAATATAAACACAGTCTCAGTTTACAACAGCAGTCCTTGATGGCTGGCATATCACGAAAACATGTAGGGTCCAAGGAGTTAATTGCAATCAATCTTAAAGTTGAGCACTTCCCATGAAGCGTTCTAGTGGATAAATGTATAAATGTGAATATAAATATACAATTAGGCTGTTTGCACCTTTCCAGAGGGCCATGAATACCAGCTGTGATAGGTCATACCTACTGTTAGCTGTAGTATTTTCTGCTGACCCATTAGACTCAGTTCTCTGATCACTGTAGTATCTTAAAGTCTTTCAGTAAATCAGAAATAATCTCGTAGATCTAGTTCTATATTCTTGTTAATAGGAGAAATTACTATGTTATTTCATAGATTGCCTTTTATTTTGAGAGCAACAGATGTCATCTACCTGGACTTATGAAAAGTGTTTGACAGTGTCCTGCATGATGTCTTGGTCTCTATACTGGAGATACAAGGATTTCATGGATGGACCACTTGATGGGTCAGGAACTGGCTAGATGGCTGCACTCAAAGGGTTGTGGTCAATGGCTCAATGTCCGAGTGGAAACCAGTGACTAGCGGTGTTCCTCAGGGGTCAGTACTGGGACCAGTATATCTTTGTCAGAGATGTGGATAGTGGGATAGAGTGCACCCTCAGCAAGTCTGCCAATGACACCAAGCTGTGTGGCACGGTTGACATGCTGGAAGGAAGGGATGCCATCCAGAGGGACCTGGACAGGCTTGAGAGGTCAGCCCACAAGAACCTCATGAAGTTCAACTAAGCCAAGTGCAAGGCCCTGCACCCGGCTCATGGCAATCCCAGGCACAAATATAAGTTGGATGAAGAATGGATTGACAGCAGCCTTGAGGAGGACTTGGGAGTGTTGGTGGATGAGCTGGCAATGTGTATTGGCAGCCCAGAAAGTCAACCGGATCCTGGGCCGCATCAAAAGAAGTGTGGCCAGCAGATCAAGGGAGGTGATTCTGCCCCTCTGCTCTGGTGAGACCCCACCTGGAGAACTGCGTCCAGCTCTGGAGTCCTCAGCACAGGAAGGACGTGGACCTGTTGGAATGAGTCCAGTGGAAGGCCACAAAAATGATCATGGGGCGGGAGCACCTCTCCTCTGAGTACAGACTGAGAGAGTTGGGGTTGTTCAGCCTGGAGAATAGAAGGCTTTGGGGAGACCTTACAGCAACCTTTCAATACCTAAAGGGGGCCTACAGGAGAGATGCGGAGGGACCCTTTATCCGGGAGTCTAGCGAAAGGACAAGAGGGAGTGGTTTTAAACTGAAAGAGGGCAGATTTAGATTAGATATCAGGAGGGAATTCTTTCCTGTGAGGGTGCTGAGGCACTGGAACAGGTTGCCCAGAGAAACTGTGGCTGCCCCATCCCTGGAGGTGTTCAAGGCCAGGCTGGATGGGGCTTTGAGCAACCTGGTGTGGTGGGAGGTGTCCCTGCCCATGGCAGGGGGGCTGGAACTCGGTGATCTTTAAGGTCCTTTCCAACTCTAACCATTCTGTGATTCTATTTTACATGTACAAGGAAAAAACTTGTTTATGGAAATAATATTTAAACAATGTATGATTGTTATTACTAGTTTTGATTACTGTTTCTTAAATGAGAGACCTTTCTTATTCTTTTTTAAGAAAGAGATTTGCAGGGAAAATGTTATCTGTTCTTTAAAGAAAATGCAGTATTACTTTATTTGGGTTTGAGGTATTTTCTTTTCTTTCCTTTTTCCAACGTCAAAAAGGGCAGAAAAAGGCCGCCAAATGAAAAAAAAAAAAAAAAGGACCAGAGGAAAAAAACCTCAAGTACCTTAAAACGCAGAATTTTACTTTTGAGAACTTCTTGTATATTCACTTCAGAAAACATGTGGTAATAAGTTTAGATTCTGTATAAAAAACAGAGTAAGTTGGGTGTTATTGTAAAAGCAGCTGAGTCCTTGGTTGTTCCTGCCTTGGAGGGGGTGAGTGCATCAGTAGACCTTTTTGACCAGTCCAAGCTGCAGCATAAACACGGATAAATTGAACAAATGGGTCATTGAAGCAATTTATATCACAGTATTTTTGCTTGTTAAAAGTAATGGGGTTATTTACTTCTGCTGTAGCTCTTTGAGTCCGTGCTAGCTTTTGCCAAGAACTTTGGACTTGCAGACAAAAGCAAACGTCCACTACCAGGAAGGCATTGCCCAGCACCAAACACCATGGTTCCGGCTCCATCTGCCTCCTTTGAATAGGTAGTGGGACCAGTGAACCTAGGGTAGCTCACATAGAAAATGACAGCAGGTTGTCAGAAAATGCAGATTACCTGAATATTGTATCCAAATTCAGCTACCTCCTGTTTAATGATAGCTGTAATATTGCATATTTCATCATAGAAATACCCTCCCCCCAATACTGTATTAAAATATATGCACAAACACATATATATATGTATGTAGGAAAGTAAGAAGCTGTCATAAATTGGACATCTGCAGAATCCTGGTTCAGAAGAAGGGGTTGAGCTTTAGATTTAGCACCTAGCATTTGGGAGCCTTCATGTTTGATGAACTCACATTAGGTTTTGAAATTTAACAAATCTCTTCACAAAATTAAATTATGCTTTTACAATTAGCATTCTAGCAAGGAGCAAAAGCAACTAAAATAATTCATTTTCAGTATTTCATCGAGAGATTTTTCTTCATTGAATTTTTATCTAAGCTAAGGAGCTTTATTTTTTAACTGACTCAGTACTCTGGTTTTACTGTGCAGATAAAGGAGTTTGGTTTGTGCAGGGAGAAAAAGCATTATTCATTTTATTTTAGAGGTAATTTTAAATATGGACTGTATATTAATATAGTCTATTCATTCTAAATGACACATAAAGCAGGCTTATCTTGACTTAGCTTTTAAATGGTATAACATTATGTGCATGCTTTCTTCAATGTCATAATATTAGTAGCATACTGTATCCATTTTCTTTACATCATCTGATGTATTTCATGGATTTTTTTTTTCCCCTCTCCCTAATTCATTGTGTTATGTTAAATAATGTGGGCTGGCATTTTCTCCCCAGTTCTTTTATGCATCATTTCTCACTTTTAGAAGTTTATATGGTCAGATTCTAGGCAATTTTAATTTATTTCTCATGCTAAATATGAATTTGTCCTGAAAGCATGTGAACTTAAAGCTGCTAAATGTTTAGACTAGAATTTTTGTTTTAAATCCAAGTAGGTAAGGGCTGATTCTAAGCAGTTGAGGTGCTCACTTAAAAATAATTAGATTAAAGAAAAACTAGATTTGTCTGAATTGCAGAAGTACAAGGGCTTTGCAGAGGTTTGTAAAACCTGCAGATTTCAATGTTTTTTCATGTGGTAGTATGTAATGTTTGTAGATCATCAGGCAATTCATTGAATACTATGAAAAAAAAAAAGAAAGACTTTCATTATCCTATTTACTGATCTAATTAAAATTAAATTGCAGTGAGATATCTCAGGATTCGGTAGAAATGCCAAAAATAAAATCAAAACTGTGAGGGAAATTAAGAACAGTCATTGTGTGTTCCTCCTACCACAGAAATGATGTACTGTATGAGATCACTAGTCAACAGACTAATAAACTTCACATACTTCCTTATTAACCCTGGAGTTATATTAGAATATGTAATATATCTTGAGATACGTAGGGCATGTTTAATTGCACTCACTCACACCTTTTAATAAGAAGAAACTTCTTAGCCATCCATTTTTATTTGTTATCAAAGTGGTAGGACTACTGAATTAATGGAGGTTAATAAAAAATCCCTAATGCCTTAGTCAAACTTTCCCAGTCCTGAAGATGAAGAATTAATTTAAGTTGTGTTTGCTATAGATACAGATAAACTTCATAAAGGGCACATTTTCATATTCCTACCTATGAATAAATTATTTTAAAGAGAACAAATGATTTAGACTGTTATCTCTGCTGGGCATTTGGGATCATGTGGGGCATAATGAGCTCTTTCTCATGCAAACTGTATACTGAGGCATCACAGTGAGAAGACACAGCAAGAATTTAGGACGCAATTTCTTTTGTGCTGGAAATGTGATGCTGTTACTCGGAATGCTCCTATATCCACATGTAAGATTCACTAAACAGCGTTATAATGAACTTGGGACCACTGTTAACATTTTTTTTTTTTTTTTTTGGGTCATAACTTTAATTTCCTATCGGTACATTTTTATCAACAAGGTTGAATGCTAATTGAATCGATAGATAGGTTTTCTTGGATAAATGGTTACTTAAAATTATTTCAATCAAACATACTAGATTAGAATATTCAAACTTTAGTGTGTGTGCAATGTACTTCTGGGCTGCAGTTTAATATCTCCCTAACAACAGAGAGAGTGTTTTGTGATATAGCATCATGCTTTTATGATGAAACACATAAAGGTCTCTCATACCAGGTCAGAAGAAAGACCTATGAAGCCTAATTTTCATGTTTACCAGTGGATAGACTCAAACAATTAAGGAAAAAATAAAAGAGGGCATGTAAAGAGTGATCTTTTCCCCTTGTACAGTCCTTTTCTGTTTCCTTCTAGTCTCCTCCCTCTCACCTGCCATGCAGCAGCAAAAAGCAGCTCAGGGATGCTCCTGGGCAGAAGTTATACCTGAGCTAACCCTTCCAACAGCCATCAGTGCACCCAGCTGCATGGACTTATCCTTTTCTATATTCCTTGGTCGTCTAAATGCCCACAAAACCATGTAGCAGTAGGCTCTTGCAGGTGTGTGTTGGGTGAAAACACATTGCCTTTTGCCTTTGCTAAGCACAGCTTCATAGCACACCGCCTTTTTATTTCTGCATGGAGAGACAGGGAAATGCTGGGGTTTGCTATCTGTGGAGGGACGCTGTTTATCTCCATTACCGTTTCCTACCTTCATCCACACCAGGCACCCTTTCATGCCGAGCAGCGTGGCATGGCGGTGACCATCCTAAGCAGCTTCCAGATGAGGATTGTCACCTCTCAGTGCCACCTCCTCGCTGTGCCTGGGAAGAGCCTGGGGGTGGCCGTCAGCCCCACTGGTGCCCCAGCCACCCACACAAACGTGAGAGTGCTGAGTTGCACCGTGAGTCCCTGCGTTTGCTTCTGTGTGTCTGTGGATGGGCTCAGACCCACTCAGCGAGAAACTGAGTGTTGCTGCGGTTAATTGGCTGTGGGATGACTTGCCTCACAAGGGAGCAATGAGTCTGTGTACTTAGTTCTGTCAGGGCCTGCGGATAAAGAGTATATTCCTGTAAATCCTAAGACAAGAAAATTGCTTCTTTTGTAGGGCATGTGCCTGGTGAACTTTATATTGGCTTGAAAAGACAGTTAGGGATAAATATGTGAAAACTGATTTATCATAGCAATAATTTTACAAATATTTTAGTTTGGTTCTTCAGCAATATGGTGATACCCCAAACTTCATTTCTCATGTTCTGCTCTTCCCTTTCCTACAGTTCACCACCAGCTCTAAAATCGTCATCTCTCTCACACCTGAACAGAAACTCAACTAAACTGAAAACAAAAAAAACGCCTGAACTAAACAGCAGCTTTTTGTGACATCTGTGCATGCAGTTGACCAGTCATGGAGGATGGGAGGCATATTGCTCTACCTGTAGCTACCAGTGTTTATGCTGAGTGCAGATGCCAAACAACTTGGGTGCAAAGAACTGGGAGAGATTTCAGAAACGTTATCAAGCTGAATGTCAGCTCAGAACAACTTATTTTATTGCCTTTGTTCTGAACAGGGTTGTATTTTCTATCCACACCAATGTTTCCGTGAAGATGCACCTGAATAGCCACAGCAGAGGCTGTTGAATGGGAGAGGACACGCAGCTGGGCTTGGAGCTCTGCCCGTTTGACTCTGTATAAACCATATGCTGTTTGAGCTGAAGGACCCCTTTACGCTGTTCTTTCTCTATTTGTAGTCCTGGTTGTTTCAACTTCACCCTAGGGTAATGGAGTTGAGTAAACCAGTAACAGGGACAACTGTGGGATGTTGTTTAGTTCAGCACAAAGAACTGCAAATTTATAAAGCTATGAAATGTCCCGTTTGGTTACAAGGTGGTAAATACCGCGCTGGTAGCTTCTGGTTGTTGAGTTTGATCTAAGTACATTAATGTCACTCCTATTAATTTTCCTTGTTTCTAGAAGACAAAGGTGATATTAGCATTTAAATGAAAAAAATATTTGTTTTTATGATTCATTATTATTTACTGTTCTATGGATCCATTTAAAACTACTCATTTGTTTTTCCTCATTTGGTCTGTAATTTTCTGAGCTAACTTTTCTCTGATTCCATAACGCTTGCCCTTTAGACACAGACATTAACCTCAAACGCAGAGCCTTGTCAAAAACACTTTCCAAAGTGGAAACAACTTTGTCATTTCATTAGAAAATGTGGAACTGTGTTCTGAAACATTTCTTCATTTAATCTTCAAGGTTATCATCACTTTTCATCCTTAGGCATCCATTTGATTGCTGGCTGGAATTTTCAATGATATGCTCCTGACATGAAATGAACTTTCTGTTGCCTGGCTCAGTATTGAGTTCAGGCAGCATTCACACTCTGCTCACCCAAACTTTGTATAATACCTAATTTATAGGTTGTGTAGCCTTTCAGAAAGGGTGATAAAAAATGAAAATAAAAAGCACCTCCAAGCAAAGATATTATAACATTACATGACAATTATCATCTTACCATTAGAAGAATCATTACCGCCTCCACTTTGCTGAAAAATAGGAAATGTGATTCTTTGTTGTTGTTGTAATTTGCTCCCCTGTAACAAGCACTCTATTTTGAAAAGATTTTAGTCAGTTTTTGATACAGAGCCTAATGTTTCCTAGTCAAAACATAAAGATGCACCTGTTCTATGTTTGGACTTAAATATGAAGCTCAGCTTGATATATTGCTTTAAACATGACAAGGAAATTAAAATACAGAAAGCTTGAGGTACACAAAAGCTGTAGAATGAGATATTTAAGAATAAAAATATGTGTATAACATATATAGCTAAGTTATCCCTAAAACTGCATACACTTGAATAATGTACAGGGTACACATCAGACATATCTTTGCAAATCTATACGGTGCTGTAAATAAGACATCCCACACATTTTGGCTATATTTCCCTTGTACAAAATCTGATGATTACATGTTAAATTATATAAAAGGTTATATCAGGTTACATAATCATCTGCACCACAAAATAATTCTACACCACAAAATGCATTTCAAAGTCCTTTTTTTGAACAATGTAGATTAGAGGATCAGGGCTGCTCAGTGAGTCCCAGTCATCCTGTGCAGCACATTCCACATCAAAAACAGGTTTGGGAGTCTTGTGTGGGCTTTTTTCTTTTCAGTTTCGCTTTGAACACTTGAGGTGAAAACCTGGTCCTTTTGAAGTCATCATCAGGAGTTAATCCAGCATGAAAATTGAGTCTATGAAGATTGGATCCCAACAGACTAGGGATTTGTGTCTCCCTTACAAGCCAGATTCTTCAGCTTTTGTAGACTAGGTATAGTAACATTGTTCTATTGTT